>QANY01003011.1:791104-891898 GCA_003255025.1 Datisca glomerata | reverse complement strand
AGAAATGATAAAGAATGAACAATCCACTTATGGAAAAAAAATACAAAAGATATCAACTACATTCATATGAAGAAGAGAGATGAACAAAATATATTATGAACAAATGTACCAAACAATTAAGCTACCTTGAGAAGAAAAGATGGAAGAAGATGAAGATAATAGAAGTGTAGAACCTCTTCCTCTCTCTAAAATCACATCTCTTTCCAACCCCTCTCTTTCTCACTCTAAAAAATGACTTCCCCCTTTTTTTACTCCCCAAAAGACCTCCCCTTAAGTGAACACTTCATTCCTATTTGTAGGCAAAATTAGGGTTTGCCTTTTTTTTACTTTTAGTCTTTTTTTCAATTTTTATTTTTTAGTCCTCTTTTTTCAATTTTTACTTTTTAGTCTTTGGACCACTTTTCTTATTTTAGTATTGGATTAGTTTTCAAATTATACATATAATCTTGGATTATTAAAAGAGCCAAAATATAAAGCATGTATATTTCATGTATTAGGCCGGATAAAATACGGTATCTACAAAAAGTAATTGATAACTCACATCGAGCCACAAGTGATTTCGTGTAAAAATTCAGTCATCTTTGTAAAAAAAAAATTAATGACCATTTATTTAAGAGAAATTTTACTGAATATACAAGTTTTGGGGGTCGTTTTAAAAAATATCATTTTTCAATTGTTTTATGTAAATAGCAAGGTTCCTATATATAGTGTGTTTGATGATTTTTCGGGTATATCAGAAATATATAGATAATATACCGATTTGAAAGATGTTAGAATTAATGATGTAATTAATGATCAAAATTTTTGAAATATCTAATCGATATATGATGTGTTTAATGATTTTTCGGGCATACAAGAGGTATATATACGATATATCGATTTGAAGGATGCTAGAATTAATGATATAATTAATGCACAAAATTTGAAATTTGAAATACCTAATCTATATATGCTTTGTTTGATTATTTTTGGGTATATAAGAGGTATATTGATGATATACCCATTTGAAATATGCTAGAATTAAAGATATAATTGATACTCAAAATTTGAAATTTAAAATACTTAATCTACGTATAGTGTGTTTGATGATTTTTCAGATATATTAGGGACATATAGATGATATGCCGATTTGAAATATGGTAGAATTAAATATGTAATTAATGCTCAAAATTTGAAATTTAAAATACCTAATCTATATATGATATGTTTGATGATTTTTCAGATATGTCATAGGTATATAGATATTATACCTATTCGAAGTGTTAATTAATACTCAAATTTTAAAATTTGAATACCTAATTTATATATTGTGTATTTGATGATTTTTTTGGGTATATCAAAAATATGTAGATGATATACTGATTTGAAATTTAATTGATCATAATCGTTCAACAAGAAACATATTGATTTATCATTACCGTTCAAAATTTGAAATTTGATATATTAATGTTTTTTGGGTATATCAAGGTTATTGATAATGTCATTAATTTAAAAGAATATTTCATTAACAAACTTTAGCTGATATTAAGAAAGATATAATCAATAATTAATTATCCTTTAATTTAATTAAAAAGAAAAATCGATGAAATAACATTTGAATTAAAAATCATTAATTACTAAATTTTTAATTAATTAAAAGAACTCACCAAATCTGATTTCGAAATCTATATATTGAAGGTTAAAATCGCCAAACTATATTTTCGTAGAAAAATTATCTATTTATCTAAAATTAGAAAATAACCATTATTTTTAATTTGAGTTTCAAAACTTGTTTGTATGGTGTAATTACTTTTTATTTAACTACTCCTCCCTTAAAGTTAAAATCTGTCTTTTCTTGTCATTTTCTGTTTTAAATATATAAAGATTTACATGTATAAAAATTGTTTACCCTTAAATAAATATTACAATCCCTTATATTTTTCCACCATTTTTATGAAATTTTAAACTCTAAAACCATATTTGACCCGTAAAGTTTGACATTATTATTATTAATCGATCCATGAAATTAATTATGTGTATTCTTATATAATAATATCTATAATAAAATCATAAATTTAAAATACCATATCAACTAAATCTTAGGAATTGTTTAATAAGATTCTTGGGAAGTCTTTCCTCCCAAGGAAAAACTTTGCATTTCCTTATGTACGTTTTTATCTTGAGATGTAATACACTTATTTTTAGTATGCTACAATATTATATTATTACTGATATGTTATATACTATATCAAAAATAAAGTATAGAATTCTTCCCATCCCTTGGAATTCCTCTCTTCCTATGCATAAGTGTACAATTACGTGTAATTTTCCGTCTCTAACAGAGCCTGAAAATCCACCGTTTTAGCCCATGCATTTGCTAACTTCAATACTACAAATCGTAGTTCAATTTCAATGTCGACCAAATCCCTCTTCGTTCCAAATCAAAGTGCTTAAACTACAAGCAACTATATATTATATTACTCTGAGTTACAGTACAAAATTACAGCATTATACACATACAAACACAATAGTGAATCGGATCACAGAAGATTCCTCCAGTACTTCTAGATTTCACCTCCTGCAAATTGCGAAAGAATTCCGATTCCATTCAACAATGCCACCCCGATAATTATACACTTCTGGACGGCACACTCCCCGACCTAAGCGGGGACGCTGGTAACCTAGCTGTGAAATCCCTTAGAGGCGAATCGTCATCGTCACGGCTATTGTCCTCAAAATTCAGAGCATAGCTGGACGGATCGTAGCTAAAGTCGGAGGAGTTGTGGTATCGCCTCCGACCGCAGCCGATCCGAGCCATTAGGTTCCGGCACCGCCCACGGAGCTCGGGAAGCTCGTTGGCCGTGGACTTGAGCCACTCGTACGGCGATCTGGGCGTCCTTGGTGGAGATTCGTCTTCTTCGTGCTCTATACACACTTGATGTTCCAAGCGAAAACAGCCGATGGAGGACTTGAGCTTATGGGAGAATGAATTATATTCGTTCAACATTTCGACGCACACAGAGAAAATTGCAGAAGCAAACAGATGATGAATAAACAATTTTATCAGCAACTTTATCTTTTGTGAGAGAGAGAGAGAGAGAAAGAGGAGTGAGTGTGAGGTGGATAATGGGAGAGAGGTGTGCGTATTTATATGTTGAGTGGAGGAGAAAGAATTAATGGAAAAGACGAAAAATGGGGATAAGCCATAAGGAAAGGAAGGAGGGGTTTGCGGCGAATGGCAGTACAAGTAGCTGTAACTTAATTTTGCGGAGGAACCGTGGGACGTGCGTGGTAACGGTTTTTCACGTGATCTACCTTACCGTCATGTAATTACTTTCTTTATCATATGAAAAAGAAAATGATTAAATTTATTTCATCAATTAAATGATGATTTAATAATTATTTATAAATTAATATTTTATTATATATTAAAAGAATTTAATTTAAAAACATTTAATATGTTGTGTAAAAATAAAATTGTGGATAAAATTGATTTAGCATCAACTGTCATGAGTCTTGGATTCCTTTTATGCCCTCTGTCCTCGTGTTGCAGCAGTAGTCGACACATGAGAATGGGGAGTGGGGCCAGTTATTTGGCAGTTTCAGAGTAGTAAACCAAGACTGGTTTTTCCAATTGATCAGTCAGCAGTTTAAGCTTAGCCACTCTTTCCCTATTCCCATCCCCACAACACATATGCATGAATCTAACTTCTCTCTTTTCTTCTCTTTTTGCTTTTCAATTTCCTTTTTCCGTCGGGTTGTTAATTGAATGTAGCTCAGTTCTTTACTATGTTTTTTTTATTGTTTAGGCTTTGGGATCAATGCAGGGCGTGCGTGATTAGAGTGCATTAAAATATGAGTCGGACCAATCAAAAGTGCTGAGATCGATTAGTATTAAAGTGTAGTGAATGTGAGGAACAGTGCCTGCCGACCATTGCTGGGTTATTGGCGGACCACATGCGACCCTCCCTCTAGGCTGCTAAGCTTGGAAGAATGTACTTCTTCTTCCAAACGAGTGTTTCCGAGGAAAAATACTATAATTAATTAAGGTTATTTCCTTCCTTAATTGATCCACCAAAACTATTATTTGAATTGAACCACCCCAAAATAATAATTTTATGTGTTTTTTTAACGTTGGAGAGTTGGCCCAATGTATCGGTTCGTATAAACTTCTTATTAATTGGGTTTTTTTAATGAGTGTTGATTACGATTAGCGGAGGAAAAAAACGAATTGAATATGCATTTTGTAGTTTAGTACCCTTTCCCCCGCACTAGTTCTGATTCATTAGTCTAATCGGATTGTGTGAATCATTTTCGATTAAAATAGGTATCAATAATTTTGAGTCATCATTCACTTTTCAATACGTTTCTGGTCAGTATACTAACCGAAAACTTGAGTGAAATGATGTTAATCTTTTTGGTGAGTTGAAAACACTACTTTTTTTACATACTAATAGAATGCCCGTGCTCTCTGCACGGGATTAAAAAAATTAATATATAAATAGTGTAATTAAAACTTAATATACACATACTTCTAAAAGCTTTTGTTCTTGATTCTCACATTGAGAGGTGGATTTAGGTTTTCTAATTTGATTTTCTAGTGTTCTCTCTTTGTTTGCTGTTTTTATGGAGTATGTCCATATTATTGTGTATTTGTATTTTCTTTAGTTAATATATGTCTTTTAACAAAAAATAATCAATCAAAAATTAAAATAGATATCAAAGATTTTATTTGTTAAATTTGATGATAAATTGATAATTTCTTTGTCTATCGATACTAAAAGTTTTATTACAAAAATATTTAATTGCAAACATAAAATATCTATCCGAAATTAAAAAAGCCTTTTAAGAGATAAAATATAAGAAAAAGTAATTAAAATATATAAACCAGTAGATTGAAATAAAAAAGATAGAACTTGTTAAATAATTTGTTTATGAAAATATAGCGAGCAATTATTAACTATTAATTAATAGAGAATTTGATGAAAATATGAAATTTGAGATAAGGGACTCAATTACAAACCTAAAAAATTCTCAACAATACAATTAAATCAATGAAATAAATTAGGAGATTTTTTACCATTGTTATCATGACCAGAGAGCAAGAAGTAACATGATAAATAAGAGTTCCAAAGACCATTTTGCATGAATTTGACGGTTATACGACGACGGTTTGAGCAACCGTCGCTCATTGTTGAACAAGGGGATAAATTGTGACGGTTTAGTCAACCGTCGTAATTAGTTGTGTTTTATCGACGGTTTTAAATTAACCGTCGAAACATGTCACATATTGTGATGGTTTTGCCCAACCGTCGCCATTAATTATATTTTTTATTTTCATATTGCGACGGCATAGGAGAACCGTTGCAATTAATTGATAATATTTTGACGGTTCATGTTGACCATCACAATTAATTACGAAGTTGCGACGGTTTATGAAAATAGTCGCAAATGTTTTTGAGGGGTTACTTATTTTTTTTGCTTTTTTAATCCCTATTACGATGGTTTTAATGAACTGTCGGGAAAAATATATATTGCGACGGTTCTATCTAACCGTCGCAAAATGCTTTAAGGGATTATTTAATAAAACGGTGTAGTTTTGATTTTTTTAATCACTATTGTGACGGCTTTTAAAATCGTCGCAAAAGAAAATTGTAAATATCTATCGTCACGACTTTTAAAAACCGTCACAAAAAGAAACCCTAAATTAACCCCTTTGTGCGTCCTTTTCCCCATCCCCCCTCGTTTTCCCCCAGCAGCTCAACAGGCGCGATTCTCCCCTATTTTCGAACGGGGATCTCAGCCCCGTGCTCCTCACCATAGCTCAACCCTGGTATGATGGTTCTCCTCTCCATTTGATCAGCCACGGTAGGTTCCTTCTTCTCCATTAATTTTCTTGATTTCTAGTATTCTTTTTATGAATTTTCATTTTTTGAGCTTTGCATTTTTATAATTTTCTTGATTTCAAGTATTCTTTTTAGGAGGATTGTATTTGTTATCCTTACTAACAGATTAAGAGTTTGTGAAAAATGTCTGGATGTTTGATAGAAAAAATTTTTAGATTTGAAAAATTATGGCTCTGGATATTAGATAATGTTATTGGCTATGGGTATTGGGTATTGAAGCGTCCTTATAATTAAGGCATAAAATTATAACATAAGTTACCCTCTTTAATTTAGTCCATAAATATTAGATGAGTTGCGTAAGTTAGCTCAGTTTAGTTATTGAAAGTTAGTCTGGTCATTTTAGTATTTGTTATGAATTAATGAAATTCTTTTGATAGTTTTTGGTTATAAAGAATGGAATTACTAACTTTTTATCATATTCCATATAGCATAATTTCACTAAAATCCTGCAATATTAATCTTTTTTTAATTACATCTCTCAACTTTAACCTCTCGTTCATTTTTTCCTATTAACTAGTGAATATGCATGCGATGTGATCAAGAAGGTTTGTTCGCTCAGTTAATTAGGATAATCAAGAATATGAGACTTCCTTTTCTTTTTAAGCATAGTAGGCTAAAAGGTGTAGCATTAGTTTTGATTATTCTATTTGTTTGGTCTTTTTTTGAGAGTTGCAATGGATAAGAGTTGGATGACAAAACCAAGATTTAGCAAGGCATATCAAGATGGAGTAGATCAATTTTTGAACTTTGCATTTGGGAGAAGATCGAGTGATGGATATATATCGTGTCCTTGGTACCAGTGTGTTCATTATTATCGTAAGACTAGAGATGTCGTCTGTGAACACCAGATATGTAATGGAATTATAAGTGGTTTTCTTAGTTATAAAATATTTTCTAAATCAGATATAGCCATAATGATTAACATGTGCAGGATTACACTATGGACTCGTCGAGACGTCAAGCATCACGTTCAGGTTCTCGATTGGATATTCACTCTCTTACTGAATCTGGAGGATCAAATTCACATCATGATATGAATATGGAAATAAAAGGTTCCACTCTTATTCAAGTTAATGGAGATAGTAAAATAGTGTTTCATTTAATTATCATAAAGTTATTCAATATTTTTTTAAATAGAATCATCTGTGAGGCGTACGCGAGGACAAACGTAGTTGACATCTATATAGACAAGATCAGGCAGATGATAGAATACCTATGACTTTCAATGCCCAAGGTCAGGTCATCGGTGCTAATAAAGGAAAGTTTGCAAGCTTTTGTGGTACCGTTGCTAGACGACATAATATTTTGCCCATACAATATGATTGGAGGCATCATAAAGATCAAGTGTGGGAATACTAAATGTATGGTTACTTGTATGTTCATATATATACATATACATATACATATATATACATATACATATACATATATATACATATACATATACATATATATACATATATATACATATATATACATATATATACATATATATACATATATATATACATATATATACATATATATACATACATATATATATATATGTATGTATGTATGTATGTATGTATATATTTAATTAATTGCGTATTAATCTTTTGTGGTCAAAATATGCCGTATTAATCTGTTGACAATATTAAATGCAAGATGGAAGGATGAGAAGAGCAGAATCAAGAATGAATATATGACGACATATGAAATGGAGGAAGAGGCATTAGAACATTGGAATGATGCTATTCCAAAAAATAGTTTTGTTGCGATAATCCATGGATGGTACTCAGAAGAAGGAAATGAATAATTTTTTACTATACACTATGATTAATTGTATGTGAAATAAATTAACTTTTTTATCTTTCATAAATATAGAAGCAAGCTGAAACTAACAGAAGATCATGGAGCAAACTAAAACACCCTTACACGTTGAGACGTACTAGTATACCAATGAAAAGAGCAGAAATGGTAAATTCTAAACTTTATAATTGTTTTAATTAGTTTTATTTTAAGTATATATAATCATATGTTCTCATTTTATAGACAGAAGAGATTCAAAGAGAACCTTCAAGAACGGAGTTATTTTGTAGCCTAACATGAACGAAAGAGATGAAACTTATGTAAATGAAGAGAGTGCAAGCGTTGCAGTAAGTATAAGTTGTAATATTAATACTAAGTTTTTAAATAGTTATTACATGTCTACTCATACTAAGCCTTAATTTTATATTATAGGTGAAACTTAAAGAGTGCATGAGTCAACTTCCGGTAGGTGGTTATGATCCGATTTCACCAAAGACGTGCTTTCACAAGTATTGGGTCCAGAGCATCCTAGATGAATGCGTTTATTAGGACTCGGGGTAACCCCATCTCAAGTGTTCTAACATTATCATGGGGAATCGTCCATGCAAGTTTCTACTTGTTTATCAACTGAGCTAGAATCCCAGCGTGCACGAGCTGAGTTGCGATTCTACTTGTTTATCAACTGAACTAGAATCCCAGCGTGCACGAGCTGAGTTGGAGGCTCAATGCGCACGGGTGCCTCAGTTAGAGGCTGAATGTTTAGAGATGTGTGAGAAATATGATAAGGTGCAGGTTGAATGTTTAGAGATACGCTCACAGCTAAGCTTAATTATGGAGTTTATGCAAGACTCTCGTCAAGACTAGGGTAACCTTTTATTGTTTAACATTATTTAATAGTACTTCAAAAAAATTTTATTTTAAATTTTCATACTTTGAACTCATTACATAATTTGTATTGATAATCTATTATAGTTTTGGATATCTAATTAATGATTTAATGTTTTATAATTATGCGCTCTGTAAATATATAGAATGATACTGCTCTGACTATTGTGAAAATATACATCCTATTAAAATTGTTTTAATGTGCAGGAATTCTTGGGGATAGCCAAAATAGGAAGGAGTATGTGAAATCAGTATTTTTGCGACGATTCTTAAACCGTCACAAAAAATTGGACTAGGACAAATTAGTGACGGTTCTATAACCGTCACAATAAGACTACCTATTTCACAACGGTTGTAGAACCGTTGTTATATATACAATTTGCGACAATTCTAAAAAACGTCGCCAATTATCAAAATAATCGTCGCTTTAGAGTCTCTGGCGCGACGTTCTTCCGACGGTTGTTAAAATCGTCGATGATTTAATCATGACGGCGGTGATCCCGATGGTTCTCCAACCGTCACCATATTGATTATGATGGTTAAAAATCATCGCCGTAGACTCAAATAATCGTCGCCGTAGAAATATTTTCTTGTAGTGTATAAAAGCTAACTAACTTAGTACATTTGTATGTGGAGAATTTGTTTGATGTGTAGGATTTATATAAAAGCATGCATGGTACATGAAAAGGTCAAATATTAATTACGATAAATAACATTAGAAGTCATGCAACAAAACCAAGGGATGTGAGTTGGAAGTCTTCTTGAGAAAGTAAAGAGTCTCCATCTTTTATGTTTGTTGTTATGTTTTTACTTTTAAATAATATTTCATTAATAAAGCTAAATCATTTTAAATTTCATATTTATTTTTTTTGGGATTTTTCAAAGTAAATAAAATAACCTATCCCAATAAGAATCAAATTACTTTTACTTTTATAGTGTATACTATTACATTATGAAGCCGTGCATATTAATAAGATACTGATTACATTGTTTTATAATAATGTATTCTAGTAATAAACTAAATTAACTTTTACCATTTGAAGAAAAAACTCTTGTGGGACCTAGAAAATAGCCGGCCTTCCTATTTACGGCCAAGTTTACCACGAGTACACTCCTTGGAATGAAAAGTTTATATACTCCCTAATTAACCATTTCATTATGTTTTATTATATTACTCATACAAAATTAGATATTAACACTTGTAATCACGCTGTGAATGGCACTTGGCATAACTTAAGTGTATATTCTTGACTTTATATATGCAAGCGTGCGTACATACATACATATCTATATATAGGATTTGCAATTATATTGGATAATACAAAACAAAAATCAATATAGTATTTTTTTAAACAAAATTAAGGCAATACATTTAGGGCTTGTTTGGTAGTCCGTACTATACAGTACTAAAAACAGGACAATATTATTTTAGTACTGTCCGATGTTTGGCAAAATTATGAAGCCCGTACTAGCTAATACAATGAGAGTCTTTAGTCTCACCCACACAGAATAATTTAGTCTCTTCCTTTTAGGGGGACTACACCGGATTAAAAAAAATAAAACTGTTTTTTAATTTATATCTAAGAATGATTTTTTTAAATGATTTTTTATTAAAATATTTTTTTAATTTATATCTTACAGGAACTTCACTCACTAACAACAATAATTTTTGAATTTTTGAAAGGTGCAAAAATAGTTATTTATGACTTAATTTTACCAATTTTCAAAGTCATTTACTATCTTTTTCTTCATTTTTCTGAATTTTTAGAGCCTCTCAATCATATGAGTGGTTCAGTAATTATTTATATATTTTAAATGACTTATTTTGTGTATTAAAAAGTCAATGAATTTTTTTTTCTAATTTCAATGTTTATAACTATAAATTATCACTATCTTAAAGTTTACGGGTATAATTGAATTTATATTTTTAGTCAAAAAATAGGAAATTTACAGTGATAGCATGAATTAGATAATTTATTTTATAGTTGAAAATGTAAAATAACATGTTAATGAATTTCAAACAAGTTTTTGCGGATCAAATCATGACAAACAGTTTTACAATTTAGTATTATAACTTGCCAAACATTGTATAAGTGTTCCAGTTTTTTAACTAATACAGCACCAAACACTGAACAGTATTATTTAATCCAGTACAATACAGTCCGACAGATTTAGTACAGTACTATCCAATACTATCCTGACTGCTAAACGAGGAGCACAGTAAGTCTATACGAATAAGTAAATAGGTAACTATTATTCTAATCATACATCTATATTATTAAATTTATAATATTTCTAAATAGATTTACTTCTCCCAAAATATAAATTATGTATGTAATTAATTACAGTCATAAAGTACATCCGCAATACTAAATGAAGGATTAATTTAATAATTTATATTTTTAATAATTAGTTATACATTCATAACATATGCATTTTTAAGGTTAATTATATAATTAAGTTAATAAATGCTGCTACGTTAATTACATTGACATTTAATTGAGCACTACATATGGGCTAACTTATACACATATATTTCTATATAATACAAAGATAAAAAAAAATATCAAAGACATTTAAAAATTTGAACAAACCATTTTCACTCCATTCAACGACAATGAAATATAAAATATATACTTTTTGTCAAGGTAGAAAAGAGACACTAAGAGACATGCAAGTATAAACTTTTTCTAATATGAAGTGAAGAGTCTCATCTATATTAATAATTCATCTGTAAATAATAATTTTGTTAGTGACTATTACTTATTTACATCTTTAATATCAAATTTCTTATTAAATGCACAATGACAAGTGGCAGAAATAGAGCTAATAAAAGTTATAATTAGATTAATTTATAGACTAACTAATTATTAATTAGGACAGGAAAAGATTCAATATGGCTGAATTTATGTCCGTCAATTCGATGCGATTATAGTAAGGGTAATTTTAAAATAACTTAAATTTAAATGGATTAATTTGTCAAAAAAGATTCTCAAGACATAACATTTTTAATATATTATAGATTACATATTTTTTTATAGTTTGAGTTAAGTTAGTTGGTATTTTAGTGGGAAACAAAAAGTAATACGTGAATTGTGTAAAAGAAAAGTGTTGAATTTAAGACGTTCTTACGTCTCACATTGAAAATGTTAAAGTTTATAAGCACAACCCATGGGCTTTCGAAGTAGGGGTGTTCAAAACTAAATTGAACCAAACCAAAATTGATCAGTTCAGACGGTTCTGCAGAGCTGTCAAACCGAATATTTGGTTCAATTAAGAAAATGTTCAGTTTTTGAACCGAACCAAACTGAAACATTAAATTCATATTATTTTTATTATATATATAATTTCATACCAAACCAATACAAAACTTTGATTTTATATTATTTTTTTCAATAATATTAAGATTATTTTAAAAATTATTTTTTAATTAATAATACTGAATCGAAGAACCGAATTGAAACTCACGATTCGGCTCAGTTCGGTTATTTTGACCCTCATGTTTCGGTTCGGCTCGGTATATAGTCGAACTGAATATTTTAGTTTAGTTTGATTTTAAACCACTAACCAAACTAAATTGTATACCACTATAGAGTAGCTCCAAGCGGCACCCCACATTTTTGGGAGAGTGAAGAATTAAATGGTTTATGGTTCTCAAACTACCCAGCCTGCTCGGCCTGGCCTTGGTTCTGTTTGATTCAAGCCCTACCTTTTTGTTACCAATTTCTCATATTTTGTTTGGAGAAGAATCTTTAACTGATTCAGAGAGAGACAATCTCCCTTTCCCTCTTCTCCACATGCACACAAAGTGGGAACAACACACTTTCTTGTTCCTCACAATTTGGTGGGAACTGCCCATCATCTCTTGATGACAGTTTCAGTCCTTCCTCCTCTATAAATAGAGGGTTTGGGCAGTAGATGAAAAAAAACGGAAATGATCACTTCTACTTCTCCCATTTCTTATTGTAGTATGAGTCTGTGTAAGAGAGAAAATTATGTGTTCAACTAGAAGTCGAGTTAACTAGTTGTTGTTTTTTGATTTAAATTGTTGTATCATGTAAAAACAGTTGTTGTAGTCTTTTAGCATTAGGAGATGATGAATTATGTCTACAGAACATTGCTTTCAGCAAACATCTATATGTTTATTTATTTCAAGTATCAGATATGTAATTTATATTTGAAATCATTATTAATTTTTGAAGTTCTTCAATTGTATCGTTCTCAATATTAATTTATTAATTTTTATCAATATTGTTCATTTACCACTAACAAAGTTTTGTCGGAATTCAACATAGGTAAAAAAAGGAAAAAAAATGCTTTGTCTATTGATAGATACGTTACATAGAGAATCATTATAATATTTATACCGTTAAATGCTTAAGTAAAGCTGTAGCTAATTTTCAAGTAGCTACAATTAAGGATTAACTAAAACAAACTCTAACAAATTTGTAGAGTGTGTGTAAAGAATATATTTGGTATGGAAAACTTATGGAAAACTTTTACGAACGAATAATAAAGATCATAATTTAGAGAAATAGTGAGAGAATAAATACATCATTATTTACGTGAAAAAATTCTTAAAAAGAAGAAAAATCATGAGAAGATCTATGATATTCTCTTATTTTTCGTGTAGGTATGTGTCTTCTAGGTCTGCACCTTGTTACATATGTCTCTATTTATACATGAATGTGATAATTAAAATAATAATAAATCTCCTTATTCTATTACAAGATTTGGGGGATTGATAGATATCTCCAAGGAATATTCTCTATGATGCTTCCCTTCACAATTGTCTGATTGATCTAATGGCCTTGATTGATTTCATTAAATTGGCACGTTAACAAGCTGTGCACTTTCGTCTGATACACGTGATCCATGGAGGAAAGTCAAGTGGAGGAGCAAGTACCTCGACGAGGAATGGGCACCTGAGAGCTGTGCATCTGTCGGTTTTCTCTATGAGCAAAAAATGATGAGCATAACCAGAATATTGAGTTTACTGATGCGGATATGGTTTGAGTGCATTACCCCCACGATGGCGCGCTGGTGATCTCATTGGACGTGGTAAATTGTTTAGTCAAGCGGATACTAGTGGATCCAGGGAGCTCAACTGATATAATCTTCCTCTCAGCCCTAAAGTAAATGGGGATAAATGAGTTGTAGATGACCAGATGCGACCTGGAGCTCGTCAGCTTCAACGATTCAGTTACCAGAGCAATTGGGAGCGTTTTCCTGCTGGTGAAAGCAAAACTCGTCAATCTTATGACGGAGTTCCGAGTAGTAGACGAAGAATCAGCTTACAACGTAATTGTAGGAAGACCATGGGTGCATCAAATGAAGGTAATACCCTCATCCTTCCATCAGAAGATAAAATTCCCAACCCCATAGGGAATAATAGAAATATGCGGAGACCAAGCAGTGGCTAGGAGCTGTTACATTACTAGCTTCAAGCAAAAGTCAAAGCAATAGCAACTAAAGGGACGGGGTCAAACCTCAGATGATGCACTACTCATTGAAGAAACAATGAAGGTCTCGATTAATCTATCAGACCTCGAGATTGTCGTGAGCATAAGCACGGACCTTAGAGATCTGATAAGAAGTGAGCTTGTCACTTTCCTTAAAGAAAATTGGCAGACTTTTGCTTGGAATATATTAGACATGCCTGAAATTGATCCATCTATAATCTCTCATAAATTGGGGGTAGATCCGAATCACAAGCCAATCAGACAGAAGACGAGAAAGTTCACCTCAAACAAGAACAAAATCATCAACGAGGAGGTGCAAAGGTTATTGGATGTGGGTTTTATCAGGGAGTTATACTACCCTGATTGGCTGGCCAATGTGGTGGGGATAGATGAGTTGTAGATGACCAGATGCGACCTGGAGCTCATCAGCTTCAACGATTCAATTACCAGAGCAATTGGGAGCGTTTTTCTGCTGGTGAAAGCAAAACTCGTCAATCTGATGACGGAGTTCCAAGTAGTAGACTAAGAATCAGCTTACAACGTAATTGTAGGAAGACCATGGGTGCATCAAATGAAGGTAATACCCTCATCCTTCCATCAGAAGATAAAATTCCCAACCCCATAGGGAATAATAGAAATATGCGGAGACCAAGCAGTGGCTAGGAGCTGTTACATTACTAGCTTCAAGCAAAAGTCAGAGCAATAGCAACTAAAGGGACGGGGTCAAACCTCGGATGATGCACCACTCATTGAAGAAACAATGAAGGTCTCGATTAATCTATCAGACCTCGAGATTGTCGTGAGCATAGGCACGAACCTTAGAGATCTGATAAGAAGTGAGCTTGTCACTTTCCTTAAAGAAAATTGGCAGACTTTTGCTTGGAATATATCAGACATGCCTGAAATTGATCCATCTATAATCTCTCATAAATTGGGGGTAGATCCGAATCACAAGCCAATCAGACAGAAGACGAGAAAGTTCACCTCAAACAAGAACAAAATCATCAACGAGGAGGTGCAAAGGTTATTGGATGTGGGTTTTATCAGGGAGTTATACTACCCTGATTGGCTGGCCAATGTGGTGGTGATTAAGAAAAAGAATGGAAAAGTGGAGGGTCTGTATAGGCTTCACTGACCAAAACAAAGCATGACCAAATGACAACTCTTTTTGGCTGTGGCCTTTTATACTTTTGTATTAGGAATGTCAAAGTAAAAAAGATATTTCTAATCAAGTTAAATTTGGAACGCACCTTTTTTTCTATTTGGCGTTGGTCACATGGCGTGAACTGAGTCTTCAAACTTTATATCTAAAGTTTAATAGTGAAGTTCATTGTAGATGATTATGAGTATTGGGTCTATCCATCTAGATCCTGCGTCAATCCCTGAAAATATGTGCATATAACAATTTTTCATAGCTTTGATTGAAGTCTTTTATCATGTGACTTTGTTGTTTTAGTCTTTTCCACTATACAGGGTCTCTCTCCAGTTCACCCGGTCTGATAAGATTGCCTCATCTGGCTTAAGGTCTTTTCGTCCGATGGCTTTACGACCTCGGGTGCCACGAAATGTTTACATGGTCCTTTATTACTTTGAATGATAAGGATGCCTCACTAGCCATGGCCTTGATAGAGGTCTTTCATCCGAGGGTTCCATGACCTCAGGTGCTGCGGGATATTTGCGCGCTCCTTTTGCCTAATGCATGGTTTTTCTCCTAATCATTTTTTGTGGTTACTTTGTGTTTGCCTTAGAACAAGACTCATCATTTGATAAACTATATAATGCTTATAAAAATTCACATTTGTTACGAATACAACTTATTGAAATAAAGTGCCTATAAATTACTAAAGAAAATTGAAATAAAGTACCTAATAGTTGTAAATCCTTAAACTAGTAGCGTTCCAACTCTTGCTGACCGTTCTTCTTTCTTGGTCCTGGAGAACGTATGTCCCTGGTTTGATGATTCCTTTTATGATGTAAGGACCTTCCCAATTTGGCCCAAGTTTACCCACTCCAGGCTCTTGGGTATTCTAATACACTTTTCGAAGCACGTAGTCCCTTATTACAAATATGTGGATGTTGACACCTTTGTTAAAGTATTGGGATGCTTTCCACGAGTATGCCTCCAGTTTGATCAGCGCCAACTCTCTTTTTTCCTCCAAGGCATCTAGTGCATGGGTCATGGCTTCTCCATTGTTATTTGCGTTCGTGAGTTGTGCCCTTACATTAGGCATTCCAACCTCAACCGGAATCACGGCCTTAGCTCCATAGACCATAGAGAAAGGTGTCTCTCTTGTGGAAGCCCTCTTCGTGGTCCTATACAATCATAACATGGTTAGGAGCTCCTCGACCCATCTTCCCTTAGCTTGGCAGAGCCTCTTCTTGAGCGTGCTCAAGATTGTTTTGTTGGAGGCCCCGACTTGCCCATTTGCCAACGGGTGTCTAGGTGCTGAAAATCTAAGCTGAATGCCCAACTCTTCGCAAAACTCTTTCATGATTCTCCTTGTAAACTGAGGCCCGTTGTCTGCGATTATGGCCTTAGGTATCCTGAATCTAAACACAATGTTCTTCCTGATGAACCCCCTGACCTCATTTTCTTTGATGTTTGCAAAAGAATCTGCTTCTACCCACTTTAAGATATTGTCAGTGACCATGAGTAGAAATCTTTTCTGGCCAGGGGCCATACTCTGCTGCTTCATCATCCATACTAGGCCAAAAGTATCCCATCACCCGGGCTCTCATGCTCAATGATCTCCCTCCTGAGTGGTTGCCACATTGTCCTTCGTGTAGTTTAGTCATCACATACTGAGCTTCCGTCGAGTGGAGACATCTTAATAAGATCTTCTATATAGGACTCCATTTAAGACTGAATACCTTGCATCTCAGATTCTTATCTTTCTTGTTTCACCATGGTGTTGTGGAAGTGTGCCCTCTAATATGTACTAATGAGGGGGTCCATCTAACTCGGCTCGTCGTCTGAGGTACCCTTGGATGGGGGTCTACGCTATTGAGGATTGCCACTGATCGATCTACGGTCGGTTCTGGGAAGAACCCAACCGAGATTGTTCCCCTCATATCAGTATCAACGGTCGAGGCTAAGGTAGCCAGGGCGTCTGCATGGCCATTTTCCATTCTATGTAGCTGCTCTACGGAGCACTCCTCAAACTTGGTCTTTAATTCCATTATTTTACTGTGATATGTCCCCATCCTTGTATCTTTAGTATGGAAATCACCATTGACTTGATTGACTATCAGCTAAGAGTCACTGAATACCCTTAACCGTTCTGTCCCAAGTCCTTGGATAGTTTCATTCCTGCGAGTAAAGCTTCATATTCAGCCTCATTGTTGGGGCCCTGAACCCAAAGCGTAGAGCTCTTTCGATTATGGTCTGATATGGAGTTTTAAGTATTAACCCGGCTTCGCATCTGCGTGCGTTTGCTGATCCACGAACATAAAATGCCCATTCCATGTTCGAGGGTTGCTCTCTCATCTCTTCGGGTGTTACTTCATCTCTGGTGACTTCTTCTATACAATCTGACTCATCATCTTCTTGGGATGGCATCATTTTTACCAACAAATCAGCAAGTGCTTGAGCCTTGATGACGGTCTGAGGTTTGTATCTGATGTCAAACTCTCCCAACTCTACAACCCATTTCATCAGTCTCCCAGACATCTCCAATTTCTGCAAAACAAATCTAAGCAGATGTGAGGTTCTTACTGTGATGGCATAACTTTATAAGTAGTGCCTAAGCTTTCTAGCCGAGGTGACTAGGCCTAGGGCTAGCTTTTTCCATTCTTGAATATCTCTTCTAGGCGTCCAAAAGCATATTGCTAACATAATAGACCAGCCATTGATCATTTCCTTCCTCTCTGACTAAGATAGAGCTCGTCAAATTCTTTGATACAACGAGGTACAAATATAGTATTTTTCCTTCCTGATGTTTTGACAGAAGAGGTGCGAACATTAGATACCTTTTAAGTTCTACGAACACTTTTTTGCACCTCTCATCCCATCCAAAGTACTAGCTATTCTTCAAGATGTTGAAGAAAGGAAGACACTTGTCTGAGGATCTGGATATAAACCTACTTAGGGCTGCCAACCTCCAGTTCAATTTTTATATCTCCTTGATCGTTTTGGGCGTGGTCATCTCCAACATCGCACTGATCTGATCAGGATTCGCCTCAATCCCACAGTTTGTGACAAGATGCCCCCAAAACTTCCCTGATGACACACCGAAAGAACATTTTGATGGGTTAAGCTTCATACAATATTTGTTAAGTACTTCAAATGCTCGCCTCAGGTCTGATACATGATCTTGCGTGAACACAGACTTTACCATCATATCGTCAATGTATACTTCTATCGTCTTCCCCAAGTATTCTCGAAACATTTTGTTAACTAAGCATTGATAGGTGGCTCTTGCATTCTTTAATCTGAACGGCATGACTTTATAACAGTAAACTCCATTTTCAGTCACAAATGGCGTCTTTTCTTAATCCGAGGGGTGCATGAGTATCTGATTGTATCTGAAAAAAGCATCCATAAGGCTGAGCGTCTCGTGCCCCGCTGTCGCATCCACCAGCTGATCAATTTTTGGAAGAGGGAATCTAAGGCCAAATCTGAAGGGAAATTCATAAAAGTATACCCAGTCATCCGGTAGGGAAGAGTTAGGTCGTTCAGACTAGCTTAGGAGCTTCATCTCAATGGACGTGAGAAAACCATATTATACTCGATACATCTCCAGGTGAAGCTCTGTTAGTGTAGAGGCAGTGAACGTTAACGATCCATGTTCCGCATTTTAGGATGACCTAACCCGATCACTTTCAGCGTCGCCCTCGGTACACTCAGCCTCTTCCTCAGTCATACCCTTGGCTCAACCCTCATTAATACCCTCGATTCCATCTTCGTTCTCCCTCCACACCTCTAATGACCTTATCAACTCCCCCAATAGCAACCAATTCATCGGCTTCACACTTATCCCCAACGGAACAACATCATCATCAAATACCCTCTCAACATCAAACGCTCGGGCTATGTTAAAATTAGACATGTTTTATGGGTAGCAAACGCAAACTCTATGAAAGTGATGTAAAAATCGAATCAAAGAAAATGATATTCACCGGAAAAATGGAATTTGGAGATAATTGGAGACCTAAGGCAAAAAGGGAAAGAAGAAATTGAAGAACACTAACCTATATGAATAAAGGAGAAACTTGTAGGCCAAGAGAATTTCTCGACGAAGTTGATAAGCAAGCTCCACCACCTTGAAATATGAAAAGAGGCAAGATATGAGGATGAGAGATTGAGAAATGATGAAGGAAATTAGTGATTTTGTATGAAGGATTGAATGGTATTTATGGACAATAGGGATGAAATTTGGAGAAGAGAGAGGGAAAATTGGAGGAAAATCTCAAAAATTGATATTTAAAAAGGGTGGGAAAATTGGATTTTTCCCCAAAATTGAAATGTATAAGGCGCGCAAGGCTGAGCGCTTGACCAAGGCTGAGCACTCAACGCTCGACCAAGCCTTTAAGGTCGAGCACTTGAGCGCTAGCCAGGACCAGTAAGGCCGGCTCGATATGCACCTAGGCAGACCCTCCAAGGCTGAGCCCAATGAGTGCTCGACCAGTCTGCAATTCAGGTGCACTCGACCAGATCTGACGTAACAACATCCAAAGCATTCAAGTCCCATCCAACATTCAGCTTGGCGCACCGGACACTTGAATACAAAGGCGTGCACTTACCGACCTAACGTATGCTACGGATAAAAGAGTCACAACCAGTGACACCAGTTAGCTTGGAAACTAAGTTGAAGCTCATCACTCCCACCGACACTTACTTCTCAACTCTAATGCTGTGCTTCAGACTTGAGAAGTGGGGGCAAGCTGTGGGGATAAAAAAATACATGGTCCACGGCCCACTTTAGATTAGGATTTAGGGCACGACCGAACATTTATCTTATAATGGAAGGTCCATAAGCCCCCAGCCTAAGGGCCTTAGGTGACGTACCCACTTTATATGGCCCAAGGTCACCAAGATGACCAAGGGCTCATCATGTCCTTGGTCACCAGGATGATCGAGGGCTTATCATGTCTGAGGTCACCAGGATAACCGACGACTCATCATTTCGATGTCACCAAGAATGACTGAGGGCTCATCGTGTTTGAGGGATCATCCCCTCCGACGTAACAAAAACATGATCTCAATAACCCGAAATAATCACAAAGTTTTTTGAAGTGATAAGATAATAATTGAAAAGCAATTGATCTGAGGAGAATATTCTTCAAATGTTCTCTTTCATTCAGTATAAATATATGGTGACCCCTCACAAAGACGATATGCATTCTTTCAACCCTTGATAATATAATTTCAAATACACCTTACTTACTTGCGCGACATAGTGTATTAGGCTGGACACCACATCAGTGTCGAGATAATCCTTCGTCATTTTGTTGTCTTACAGATTACTAAATTCATTAGGTGACGCGTGATAATTCAACCTGACTGTAGGTTTTGAGCATCTATAGTTGACTCACAAAATTAGTTTAATGAACGTCTCATAGCTAATAAAAAAAATAAAGATATAGAATGATAGTGTCCAACTTTCTTTCATGGGTGAAAAGTACATGAATTAAGAAGAAAGAGTCAGAAGTCAGTTCTAATGTGTTATTGGAAGTAAAATTTGCTATAAAAATAAAGTTAAATGTGTTGCAAATTGAAACTCTACGAAATTGAAATCAAAATATACCTCTTTAGGTAATTGTTTAAGTGAGAAGAATTATGCATCCACACACACATAATATCCATTATCCAATAATCCATCATTCAAATCAAAAACAAAAAAAAGGAGCAATTTTGATTTTTAGGCAGATATTTTATTTTTTTCTCTTCTGCATGCCCCATTTATGCTAATCTTGTGTATTTTATACTATTGTCTAAAATTTTACTTTAATTGACAATTAGGTCTTTTCAATTGCCAAATTCATGTAACTGTTCCGTTACTTTAAAAAAATCCCTCAAGAAATTGACACTTATGAAGTTGAGATGTCAAAAAATATATTGAAGATCGAAGGTTCATTCTACTGAACATAAAAAATATGAAAGTGAAAAGGTGATTTTAATTATAATTAATAGTACAACCATCTTTTGAATGAAATAAATGAAGACGGATGAGTGAATAATGGTTGAAATTGCAAGGATGATGGACTAATTAAAACCAAATTACTATTGACAATTGCTAATGACGAATTTATATAAAATGGTAATATAGATATAGAATAGAAAAATATGCTTTTAAGCAACAAATCTGTAGAGAAATAAACTAATTATGCGAAATAAAATCATCACAAACTTTTAAACCCACAAATAATAAACACACATTATATATGTTTGAAGTTTCATATTCTGCAAATTTAAAAGAAGTATTAAAAGATATTTTGCACACCATTTTATATATTTACTTTAATCACGTTAAAATAATTAGAAAATTAACAATCAAATACAAAAATAATTAGAAATTAACACAAAACAAAATATTTTATGTAAGATACATAGTACGACACATTTGATAGTTAGTCATCATATTAATGATTATATTTAATCAATAGTTAAATTAGTAATTAATAAAAGAAAAAATAGCAGGAAAATACAGGTTTCGAGGTGGAGTTGTAAAAATGGTTGAAATATGACCATGGTAAATTATTTACCAAAATTACACAGGTAAGTAAATTATTTATCATATCTTGACCATTTTTGCAATAAAAAAAATTTCTGGACATTTTTGCAACTTGAGCTAAGAAATAGGTCATTTTTGCAGTTCTCCCATAATAAAATATTATATTAATACATAACATTTAACTACTTGTTGAATATTGCTTTGATGACATATGGCAAAGTTATATATCGACACTTGGCAGAATATGAGATTTTCATTCCTAACTTTATATGTATATAAGATTATCATAATTCTCACTTTTTATTATAATAGAGGGAATGTACTAATTAATATCATTGGTAACATATTTTTTATGTTAGTATTATTGAAATGTCTAAGAGAACTTCAGATTGTTAAGTTTCTCCAACTCTAGCTCCTATGTTTGAGTTTCTCTTTTTATTTTCAACTAGTTTTTGAGACATGCATGCAGTTACACCTGAATATAAATTTTATAAATATTATTGCTATATATAAACTTGTTTTTTCTTTCATATATGGGGTTTCATGGTGAGGTTAATCTAAAAATTGTATATGAATTTATCAAGCATGTAAACTAATGCATTTTTACTCAATTTTTATTATAAATTATTTTTCTCTTTTATTAAAATTGTCTTAAAAAATTTCTTTCATTAATTATGTATCATTGTTATATATTATGTGTTTTATTGACAATTAATCATAATTTCTATTTATCATAATTTCTATTGTAAAATGATTAATCAAGTATCTAACTTGATATAAAAGAGAATGCATGTTGGCTAATTAGTTAACAAATTAATTGTTATGATGTCATTTAATACTAAGTTTAGAGATAATTTAAAAAGTTTAACGATAATGTAATGATAAAGTTGTCCAAAAGTATTTTCTACTCACTTTTATATATATTGAGATAAAATAAGATAAGTAGTTATAGATATATAATTTTTTTATTCCTTCAGTTAATAAAATATTCTTTTTCACTTTTAATTTAATGCTCATTAGATTAGTATACAAATAAAATGACAATAAAACATTATTTACTGAAAAATATTGGGTAATTTTAGATTTATTTTACTTCTAATTAGTCTTTTAATTAATCTTTTTAAGATTTTATTTTGTCAAGGAAAAAGTTCATTCAACAAGGAGAAAAACTTACAAAAGATTGGTCAACCATAATGGTAAGGCAGAGAACCACACCATATGGTAGGGGTGTAAGCAAAGTCGACCAGACAGATTGAACCAAAGCAGTTCGATCTGTGTAATAATTTTAAGCGGTTCAGTTTGGTTTCTATTCTCTTAAAAATTTTGGTTCGTTTCGATTTTTGGTTTTCACTCTCAAACTGAATAAAATCGAACGAACCGAATCCTTATTTTTCAATCACGCCTCTATCTCTCTCTCTCCATCTTTCCCTCCCTCCCTCCCTCTCAAACTGAACAAACTGATCCCTCATTCTCAAACTGAATAAAACCCCTCCCCCCTTTCAAACTGAATAAAACCGAACGAACCGATCCCTCCCTCTCAAACTGAATAAAACCGAACGAACCGAATCCTCATTTTTCATTCACGTCTAAAACCGAATGAATCTAATCTCCATTTTTCATTCACATCTCTCTCTCTCTATCTATCTATCTATCTCTCTCTCTTCTCTCTCTATCTCTTTGCTCTCTCTCTTCTATCCCCCTCTCCCTCTCGCCCTCTCTGTCCCTCTCTCCCTCTCTCTCCCTCCTTCCCTTTCTCCCTCTCTCTCCTCCTTCATCGTAGTCGTGGCTCATCGTAAACACCAAGCAGATTCATCATCGCCCTAGTAGATCTGTCGTCGTGAAGCTCCATCTTCGCTATAGTAGCTCCTTGTGGTGCAGCGTCGTTGTTTCTCCATTGTCATTATAGAGGATCTCCAGCTCTAACTCTAGCCATCTTGGTGATCCCAGATCTGCTGCGGCTCTGCATCTTCAGCCACCTATTCCTCTTGGTTTCTTCTCCCTCACCCAGATCTGCTTATAGTAGGTTATATATATCTCTCTCTACAGGGATGTTCAAAACCAAACCAAATCAGTTCGGGTTTATTGCCGAACCGAAGTTTCAGTTCGGTTCAGATTTTGGTACTTTTCAAACCAAACTGAATCGAAACATTACATTAATATAATTTTTTATATTTTCATATAATTCCATATAAACCAAATCGAACCAAACCGAAATAAATTTGTGAGTTTATATTATTTTTTCAATAATTCATTAAAAATAATTTTGAATTAATAATATCAAACCGAAACGAAACTCACGATTCGGTTAGGCTCTTTTAGCATTCACGATTTGGTTCAGTTTTATTGTCGAACCGAACCGTGAACACCCCTATCTCTCTAGAAGCTACTGCATGCCACAACTAAGCTAATGCCATTTATTTTATTTCTTTTCTATTTTTGTTTAATTTCTTCAGGGTTATTGGAGGTGGATCTGCCATTTTTGTTGAGACACATTGTGTATTCTAATTTCTTTGCTTAAAGTTTGAATATGAGGTTTAGTTCCTTGTGTTTTCCTTTGAGATGTGGTTCCCCATTTGAAGTTTATACGCTCATTTGCTCTGTTTTCATCACATTTCCTAATTCACTTCACTGTTTCCTTTATTCTAAGAAATGCAAGAGGAAAAATTTGTTTTCTCAAAGTTTTTGACAAACAGCAAAATCGCACCGAAAACATACAATTTTCCACGGTTCGGTTTGATTCAGTTTACATACAAATGACAGTTCGGTTTAGTTTTATTAAGTAAAGTATATTTTTTATGGTTCGGTTTGAAAAAATCACTTAAATCGAGCCAAACTGAACATATTACACCCCTACCATATGGTTCCCTTTATAACCCATTGAAGCTAACTGGTGAGCTATGGAATTAATTTCCCTAGCAACATGAACAACATTAAAATGGATAAAAGAAGACCTAAAGTGAAAAATATCAGCCGTAGTAGAATTGCTTCCCCTTTCATCATTACCAAACACCAAATTCTGATTAATAACGTTTAACACCTCCAATCTTTTTAAGATTTTAAATTAAAAATGAGGAAAAACGTCTTTAAAAATTATATTTAAACAAAGTAGTTAAAAATACTTTCATATGAATAATCGAGATAATAAATACAAAATAGTTTATGAGTAATCGGGATAACAAATACATTGTAAGGATAATGTTAGAAAATTATAAAACAATTATGGGTAGTATTATCTAAAAATATTTCTTCAACTTTTACACGTTTATATATGGTATAAATTAAGACCATTGTTGCATTATTGAAACAGAATTTGAAAGGTCCCTCTAATAAAATCATAAATCTATAATTTAATACTTATTTATCTACTTAGCTAATGAATTACTAATATCTTAATTAAAAGATGACTGTTTTATTTTATTATCTATATAACAATCAATCAGTATTTTTATAATTATTTTAGTACCTTCAAAATATATATTAAAAGTTGGTGAAAGTTGGGTATAGACATGTGGTACATTTTGAGGTTTTTTTATTTAACTATATATATGAGGTATCTAAGATTTAGTTATAGGTGACTTTTAGATAATGTAACTGTATGTTACAAAATATAAGATTAATTAGAATCAAAATTAAATTTTGTTTGTGGGATCTTTATTTATTGTTATATTATGTATAAGGTTTTTTTCTAGTTCTGTATTAGAATTTTGTTTTCAATTATTGATATGTATAAAATTTGGTGTTTTGACATTTTGTTTGTATCTGATTTATATACATCCATACGAAAATATGTACACATTATATATGTTATTATAAAAAAAACATGTACATATAATGTCTTAATATGCATTTTGCTAAATGCTTATATTTGCAATATATATTATGCTACTAAAGAATTGAATCGTCAAATTATTATATACATATACATACAAATTAAACATATACACATACATATGAGTTTGATATATAAATAACGTATGTATATGTATTGGTTTCACTATAATTGAATCTCTATATTCATTGCTTAATTTTAATTAATTTTGTTATTCTTATATTATATTATATATATAGTTGGATATGGGCACCTCATTGCACCAATTGTCCATACAAAACGTATGTCAAGTGTTCATACCCAACACATGTCAAATGTCATTGTGTACTTGAAATCTAAAAAATAAATAAATTAAATAATATTGATTATATATGAGTACATTTTGCTAGCCGTTTATATTTGCAATACTCATTATGTTACTAAACCGGCATGAAACATGCACAATGCCACATGACGGAAAAGGTCAACCGAGAAGTAGTGAGGAGATCCCCGTGTAAGAACGAAAAGGAGATCTGAGTCACGAGAAAAGACCACGCGGCTGAGACTGATTTAGTGACTGAAAGACTAGAGGATAAAGACTAGATGATGAGACAGTTGAGAGAACTAGATGGAATGAAGGGTCCCATACCTGACAAAATAACCAACAAGTATGGGCGAGATCTTATAAGTGTAATAAATTCTCCAAAAATATAGGAGAAATGGGGGTCAATCCCCCTCCCATAGGGGAGAGAGCGACCATTCCCCCTCGTTTTACTATTTTATTGATAAACTTATTATTCTGTTTACACCCAATAGCTATAAAGGCTTGGATAACGAACAAAGAAAATCTAATCATATACAAAATTCAAAACATTACTCAGTGCATTGACTATTCTTTTTCTCTCTCTCACTCTCTAATCTCTTGGTCATTTCTTATAATCACTAACAAGATTCCATTGGTGTGAAGGAAAAAATTCTTTATATTTGGTGCTTTCATTGAGAGACAAAAGAAAACTTAAGAAACCCATCCCGGAAATACTAAACATGCCTAGAACCAGATCAAACGCGGTTCTAAATGAAGACAACATGTTAGAAATGAAGACGATCATGTGGATCAACCAACTCCACAAGGAATGACAGACTGTACGGGACCAGATTAACACGCTTCAACAAGAGCTGGCAATGACACGTGCTGAAGTCAGTCAAAGGGCGAATAACGAGGAATGAGAAATCTAATTGGGGGCAACAGGCAAGATGCAAGACAAGAAAACCATGAGGATAGTAGAAACGTAAAACGGGGGGAGGTAGAAGTCTGATCCCAAAACCACGAGAATAAGGCTACGGGGGAAGCTCGCCAATCCCAGGTCATAACAAAAGAGGTGGTGGAGGAATTATTTAACTAAAAATGATGGAAATGAGAAACCTGAGAAGTACGGGAAGGATCAACCTTGAATCCCTCACCCGTACCTCGTAAAGCCCTGTGATCCTGACGGCACCCGTACCTTGAATTTGTGGCCCTCAAATTTAAATGTTACTAAGGAAAAATAGACCTCGTAGACCACCTCCGGTGATTCAGACAATTAATGGCGCTATATCAACACAAGGATAAACTAATGTGCAGAATGTTCCCCACCAGCTTGGACGGGACAACTCTGAAATGGTATCATTCCCTCCCTATGCATTTGATTACTAATTTTGTTGTTATGTTTTCTGTCTTCCTAGAACAGTAATCTACCTATCGAGTGGTCATGGAGGACACATGGTATCTCTTGACAACTTTTGCCAAGAGAGCGGAGTCTCTACGGGAATACACCCACAGATTTAAAGGACAAAATTGTAAAAGTCAAGAGTTGCGATGATCGAGTTACCAGTTTTTCCTTCAGACGGGGGTTAGACTCGACTCACCATTGTTCGAAGATCTATTTAAAATGAAGCTGTTGTCCATGGCAGAAACTTTCCAGCGGGTGCAAACCTACATTACTCTGGAGGAAGAGAAAAGAAGTCTGTTGAAGGTCACAGAACGGAAGACTGAGAAGTCAAGAAAATGGGAAAAAAATTCAACATAGGAAAAAGGAAAAAGTCTAACGGAATTGAAAGAGAAGACGGAAGAAGAGGCAAACAGGAGAGAACGCGATATCGAAGGTGAGACTCAGACAAGGTACATCCGAGAGATAAGGTCTATACACAGCTGACCGTACCAGTGAACCAGATCCTGGATATGATCAAGGACAAGCCTTGGTTCAAGGGACCGACTCCGTTTACAAAAGAACCAAGCTACAATGATAAAGACAAGTACTGCTCATTTCATAGGAGGAACGGACATTACACGAGGGATTGTTTCCAACTTAAGAACTGCATCAAACAGTTGATCGGGGATGGGTACCTCCGTCAGTTCGTGAAAAAAAAAAGAGAACAAAAATAGGAAACATAAAATGACAATCACAGAGGATAAGAGAGACAACGGAAAATAACCCTTCCGCATCGTCGACATAATTATTGCACTCACAGAACAAGAATGGACAACGAGGAAGGAAATAAATGTCTATTGTAAAAAGCCAACGCTAGAAAATGCCTAGAAGAACCCCCAAGTGTCAGCGAGTATCTGCCACTGGTATTCGATGATCTGGACTTGGAGCATGATGGCATCATAATGATGCTCTTGTCATTTCGATACAAGTCGGCAACTGCTTGCTAAAGAGGTCCTGGTGGAAAACGGAGGTGCAATGAATATTTTATACCTGGCAACCTTGAAAAAAAGGTCAATGGGAGAACAAAAGCTGCAATGATGCTCTCGTCATTTCGATATAAGTCAGCAACTGCTTGTTAAGGAGGTCCATGTGGACGATGGGAGTGTAGTGAATATTTTATATTGGATAACCTTGAAAAAATGTCAATAGGAGAATAGAAGCTGCAAGAAACTTCACAACCATTGATAGACTTCAATGGTGCCATCAGCTACTTAGAGGGAACCCTTGTCCTCCCAGTGAATGCAGGCCCCTTCAACTATATGATTGAGTTCACGATACTGAGCACATCGTCCCCGTACAACACTATCTTGGGAAGAACTTGGCTCCACAAAATGAAAGTCATCCCTTCAACTTTCTACCAAGTACTAAAATACCCGACCCTAGAGGGGGTTAAATCGGTAAGGGGAGATCAAGCCGTTGCTCACATCTAATTTGTGATAGCTCTGGAATTCGTCCAGAAGAGGGCAACGAAAAAGGTAGAAGGCAAGCGACCCATGGATTTATAGCAATAACAGAGAGACAAGGAAGACGACCTGAGGTATGAGGCGGGGGAAGAAACGAAACTTGTATGCTTTTAGGAAAGAACTTAGAAGATGAAAAATGTTGGTACCCGTCTCGAAAAGAGTAAAAAAGAAAAGTTAGTGAAATTCTTGAGGGAAAACAAGGATGTGTTCATAACTGCGGCACAGAGATGTCGGGCATCCCCCAAGAAATCATATGTCATAAGTTGAATACGGATCCCATTGTAAAGCTAGTAAAGCAGAGGAAGATGAGCTTTACCCCAGAAAGGAATCATGCAATCAATGAAGAGGTCGAAAAGCTATTGACAGTCAGTTTTGTTAGGGAAGTAGACTGCCTAGAATGGTTAACCAATATGGTAATGGTATGGAAGAAAAGTGGAAAATGGAGAATATGCGTGCACTTCCCCGATTTGAATAAAGCATGCCCCAAAGATGAATACCTGTTGTCAAGGATAGATAAGATGGTTGTTGCCACTTCATACATGAGTGCTCGGCTTCATGGACGCTTACTCCGGATACAATCAGGTGAAAATATTCTAACTTGATCAGAAAAACACTTCCTTTACTACTGAATATGATACATACTATTAAAAAATTATCGTTTGGACTGAAAAATGCAGGTGCTACCTATCAAAGATTAGTGAAAAAAGTCTTCCATGAACAGATCGAGAAAAGCGTGGAAGTCTATGTAGACGGCATGCTGGTTAAAAGCCAGAAACGGGGAGACCATATTTGAGATCTCAAAGAATCCATGAAGTTAAATCCGGAAAAGTGTACGTTAGGGGTAGCTGTGGGAAAATTCTCCGGGAACCTAGTGACGCATCGGGGAATTGAAGTAAACCCGGACCGAGTGAAGGCAATTATGGAGATGAAATCTCCATGAAACTGAAAAGTGATACATGGGTTAACGGGAATGTTGGCCGCCCTAAACAGGTTCATCTCAAGGACTGCGGACGAATGCAAATCATTTTTTGAAAAGTTAAAAAAGAATAGATGGGTGGAACGAGGAATGTGAAGAAACTATCGGCAAAATTAAGGAATACCTGACAACCACATTTACTCTCTAAGCCGATACCAGGTGAATAATTCATGTTATATGTTGTTGTTTCAGCAGTAGCCATCGGCTCCGTACTCATTAGGGAGGAGGATGTAAAATAGAAGACCGTGTACTTCATCAGTAAAAGCCTTTCAACGGTCAAAGTGAGGTATAAATGGATGTAGAAGTTGGCACTGGCCATTGTAACAACTGCACGAAAACTGAGACCCTATTTTTAGGCACATAGCATCAGTGTGTTGCGGGATTCACCTGTCAAAAGTCTCATGCACTCTCCAGAGGTAAGTGGGAGAATGGCAAAATGGTCGATTGAGCTAAGTTAGAATGACATTCATTATGAGCCCAGAACCTCAATCAAATGGCAAGCACTAGTAGACTTCGTTGCAGACTTTACTGAAGGAGAAGCAAAATGGGACCTCCAGAATAAATTGAGAACGGGCCTTGGAAATTATACGTTGTTGATGCTTCAAATAACAACGGAGTAGGAGCGAGGGTGGTGATACAGACTCCCTTTGGAGAAATATTGGAGCATTCCATCTCCTTCGGATTCAACACGTCAAAAATTGAAGCATGGTATGAAGCGATAATAGTGGGCGTGACTCTGCTACGGGAATATGAGGTAACAGATGTAAATAAATTTTGTGATTCCATGCTAATCGTGAAACAAGTCACAGAGGAATACATAGCGAATGATGAAATGATGATAAGCTACCTACAAGGGCAAATGACCTCCTGAGCATGTTGAAAGGCTACCATATCCAACAGATCCTGAGAATTGAGAACGGGCAAGCTGACGCGCTGGCAAACCTAGGATCATCATTGTAATTCTCGTATAAGAGGAACATTCCTATGGAATTTCTAGAGAGACTAAGCACCTCACTCCCATGGAACGACTTAACTGATATTGAAGTAGAATGAGAACCCAGTTGGTAAGACAACATAATTCGTTATCTAAAGGAAGGAATACTCCCGAAAGACAATCTCCTCGCCAGGAAGGTGCAACAGAAGAGCAACAGGTATACATTGATAAATGAACTATTGTATAAGAAATCCTTTAAAAGTTCGTACCTGAAGTGTCTGTGGGAAAAGGAAGCCCAATATATGTTAGTATAAATTCATGAATGGGTATGTGAAAATCACACTGAGGGAAGATCTTTAGTGAATAAAGTGATAAACGAAGGGTACTAATGGACGAAGATGAACCAAGACGCTAAGCAGTATGCTAAGAAATGTGAAAGTGTCAGCGCTTTGCACCCATGGTCAAGATGGTCCTGGAAAGCTCAAAACAGTAGCGAGTCCTTAGTCGTTCATGCAGTGGGCCCTAGACATTGTTGGACCACTCCCCCTGGCACCAACTCAGAAATGCTTCTTATTGGTCGTAACAAATTACTTCATCAAATGGATTGAGGCTGAAGCTTTCGCCATAATTCGTGAAGAGGAGGTGAAAACGTTTCTGTGGAATAACACAGTATGCCGATACGGAATTCCCCAAGTCTTCGTATCTGACAATGGACTCTAGTTCACCGGGAACATGGTGAAAACATTTTGTGAAGACTTGAAAATCATCAACCGATTCTTCACACTCTACTATCCACAGAGAAATGGATAAGCTGATAGGTCAAACTGAATTATACTTGATAATTTAAAGGAACGACTAGAGTCAGCCAATAGGAAGTGAATGGAAGAATTGCTAGTAGTACTATGGACATACAGAACAACTTTTGGAGAAACAACGAGTGAAACACCATTCGCTCTAGCATACTGGGCAGAAGTGGTGATTCATGTTGAAAATAATGGACTTTGTATCTGACAATGGACTCCAGTTCACCTGGAGAAACAACGGGCAAAACACCTTAGGAGGGGCGACTCATAAGTCATACACTCAGAAGGAAATAAGAGTATAAAACCCTTTGGAGGAGCATTCCCTAGGTCATGCTCCAAAAAAATCTTCTAAAGACAGACGAAAAAAGAGGAACAAACGGAGCGACAAGATAAAAAAGTTGTGAAACATGCGGCTCGACCAAACGGGAACGAGCCCACTCTATTGCGTCATGAATCAACTCAGGCAAACTCTAATATTTAAATTTGTAAGTTGAAGAGTACTAGTAAATTAGACAACTATAGAAATAAGAAAACTTCTACTGAGTGTTTGAAAAAATGAACCATTTTCCAGAATATTTCTCTGAATTTTTGCCAAAATGTTTGAGAAAAGGACAAAAGAAAGCAGAAGCAGGAGATCGTTTGTAGTACAGAAAAAAGGAAAGCTGATAGAGGAAATGGTGAAATATGAAAAATATTCGCATAAAGTTTTTGGGAGGGGCCGCTCATAAGTCATACTCTCAGAGGAAATAAGAGCATAAAGCCCTTTGGAGGAGCATTCCTTAGGTCCTGCTCCAAAAAAAAATCTTCTAAAGACAGACGAAAAAAGAGGAACAAATGGAACGATAAGACAAAAAAGCTGTGGAAACAGGCGGCTCGACCAAACGGGAACGAGCCCGCTCGATTGCATCATGAATCAACTAAGACAAACTCTACTCTTCAAATTCGTAAATTGAAAAGTATGGGTAAATTATGCAACTATAGAAATAAAAAAATTTCTACTAAGTGTTTGAAAAAATGAACCACTTACTAGAATATTTCTCAAGAAAAGCTGATAGAGGAAATGGTGAAATAGGAAAGATCTTCCCATTAAACTTTAGAAATATACAAAAAACGAGGAAAGAAAGGTACATGGAACAGGTCTGGTAGGGTTGTCAGGAAGGTAAACGAGAGGCATGTAGGGAGCCTTGTCATATTTGACGTCACGGTAACCCGAACTATCGGCCATACCCTCAGCCTGATGAAACAATGACCTGGTACTCAACTTCAAGTTTGGTTTCTCGCTCACAAGCCTTCGCCAAAGCAGCCAATGCAAGTGACAATTTCTACTTCTTCCTCGGTCAGCTCTCCTTCGACAACGGACAAGTTCTCCTCGCCGATCTTGACAATCTTCTCTAACTCCCGTAGAAACTCCTTCAAACTCGCCCGCTCAACCACAACAGCTTCCAACTCTTCAGTAAGACGGGCGACGACCCCTCAGAGCTTAACCTCCACCTCCCTAGATGATCTTGCTAGATAAGAATGACACCGTAAGACTTGTTGATTTCCTACATCTTTGTCCTGAATCCCACCATCTTGAGCTCAATGGAGCGGATGTCCTCCTAGATCCCATTGTTAAGTCACAGCCTACGGAAAAAACCACCAAGTGTTAGTAAATGGAAGAGCATTCAGGAAAGAGCAAAGAGATGAAATCAGTGAAAGTAAAAAATTACATGCACCAGATTATGACTAAGGTCGATGATCTTGTCGGTACAGACATCTAACAGAGGGAAACCATGTCCATGTCAGACCTGATCCCCTTCGTGACTGTGTGCGAAGAACGGAGATCCTTCAATAAGCTCACAAAAATGGGAACAGGCGGAGCCGCTGTATTACGACGCCATCTCCAGACGTCAGTCTCCTCGGGCATCCCCTAAGAACCAGCAGATAAAGAAGCTGGCCTACGAGCACACGGGGGAGGAGGGGGAGAAACCTTTTTCCTGTGCTTAAGTGTCCTCGGCTGCGGGGGCAGGTGGATCAGATGAAGTAGGGACTGGAACGACAACGGGAACAAGAGTGAGAGTTGGCACTGTAGCAACATCGGGGGAGCTACTGGAGGTGTTAGCATCCAATGCCCTCGGGCGGACGTTCCTCTCCCGACCAACAGTCCCCCATAAGTTGCTCCGGAGGCGCTTCGACATCTCCAACTACTTGTGAGAAATGGAAGAACGCGTCTTGATCTTCGTCTTCTTTTTGCTCTGCTTCATGTTCTCTTTCTTCTTCACATTCTTCCTCTTCCTCCCGCTCAGACCTAAAAGAACTAGATACCACGACATTGCAGGAAAGTAGGAATGGGGATGGCCTAGGAATATCTGAAGTGGAAGAAGGAGCATCGTCCTCTACTATAGGAGCGGGGGCGTAGGCTACGTCTTTGGGGACAAAAGACCTTTTGTTTAAATTCTTATCTGTACAAAAAGAGGAAAGTGTTAGTAAAACAAAAAAAAATGAAGAAGAGAGAAGAAGAGAGAAAAGAGAAAGGGAAAAGAGAGATCAGAGCTCTGACTACTTACTAAAAGACCCCCAGATCCTAGGGACGATCCAGTGGCCATCACCACCCTGATTCCCGCCAATCAGGAAGGTCCCGTCTTCCCAGCCTTTACCCCCCTCGGGAGATCAATGATTAGACCTCCTCGTTTCTTGCTAGCACGGGGAGCCAAGTAATAAGATGCGCCACGCTTCTTAACAATGTATGCAGCACGAATTTCATCTGCACCTTATTTCATCTGCACCTATGTTAAGGTTATGCCTCATGTTTAAAGCTTTGATCCCTAAAAGTACTATGTATGTGTTATGAGTATATTGGAGGGGGGCGAGATAAAAAGTGCCAAAAAATCTCGAAAGAGTAGGGGGAATGGGAGCTTTAATCCTAAAGCTATATACAGAGGGGCCAAGGTGATTTGATATGAGAGATTACAGGGGAAAGACCTAGGTACCCCATCCCCAAAACCGCAAACGACATCCGAGGGGAAGGCGTCTTTATAACGATCCGTGAAGTGGTTGAACTCGTGCCACTTCCTAACCAATGGAACAATAATCTCAAACTCTGTCTCTTCTATAATTGACAAAGAAACCCCCGAGAAGAAGAAAGGATCAGAAAAGGAACAAAAGTGGAGGAAAAGAAATGAGACTTACAGGGGACGGAGTGTGCGTAGAAGCAAAATGAGGAAGACAAAGACTTTAAAAATACTCTACGGACGCGAAAAGGGAATGAAATTCAATTTACGGATTTGAAAGAAAAATGAAACATAATCAATTTTGAAAAAGAAAATGCGTGGAAGTGCAGCAGCCGCATAGGGACGGGACATTTGAAATGACAATGTCAGCCACCATTCGAACGGGCAAATGGTGAAATGACAATTGGAAAGAGAAGGAGACGTGTCTTGAAAACTCGCACCACCCGAGCGTGGAGAGACACGTGTAATAACTATGAGCGTGTTCTGAAAATGCATGATTTACACAAAGAGAGGGTACGGGAAGGAGGAACGACGCGGACCAGAGACAAAATTATGTTCCCAAGAAATGCGTCAGACAAGGCAATGATGGCATACATTTTCATAATCTAATGTACCTATTTTTTCTGCACGTTATGATGTTTGCAGGAGTAAAAGGATGAAAAAGGACGAAGCCACCAATCCCATGTCAAGACACACGCATAATTCATTCATTGCACTTAACGAATTGAAATTCATTTAATGTAATGGAGGGAAAATGAACAGGCATAAAACCTGCACCATGCCACGTGGACAAAAATGGTCAACCGAGAAGCAGTGAAGAGATCCCCGTGCAAGAACGAGAAGGATGAGATCTGAGTCACGAGAAAAAATGAAGATGTGCTTGATTTGGCGACTGGTATACTAGGGAATGAGACAGTTGAGAGGAATGGATGAAGTGATGGGTACCACACCTGATAAAAGATCCAACGAGTATGGGTGAAATCTTATGGGTGTAATAAATCATCCAAAAATATAGGAGAAATGAGGATCATTCCCCTCCCATAGGGGAGAGGGGGACCATTCCCCTCATTTTACCATTTTATTGACAAAATTATTATTCTGTTTACACCTAGTGGCCTATAAAGGCTTGGGTAATGAACGAAGAGAATCATATCATATACATAATTCAAAACATTACTCAGTGCATTGACTACTCTATCTCTCTCTCACTCACTCTATAATCTCTTGGTCATTTCTCATTAATCAGTAACAAGATTCCATTGGTGCGAAGGAAAAAATCCTTTACAGTTACTAATGAACTAAATCATTAAATTATTATATACATACATATAAACTAAACACACGCGTGCACGCGCACACAAATATATATATATGAGTTTGATATATAAGTAACGTATGTATATGTATTGGTTTCTGAATCTTTATATTCATTGCTTAAATGATTTCTAGAATAAGATTACTGGAATATGATTGTGGAAAAGTATATGTCTGGAAAGTTAAGATTATTTTGTTTGTTACACTTATGAATGTTATAATTTAATGATGAGAATGTAAAGTTACTTTATTCGTTTTGATGGAATGTGACAATGAATCTTATAAGTATAATTATAAATTCTTAATTATACCCTTGAACTAAATTATGCTTATATATGACTTGTTAATTACTTTATCTTTTCTTCATTATTTATCACTTAATTTATAATAGGGGTAAAATATAATTGTTAATTTATTTGTTTGGTAAAATAAGTTTTTGAATTTCTTTTCTTTTTATTCATTTTTACTTACATGCTTACTAACTTTTAGTGGCTAAAACCTTATCACAAGGGCTACATTGTAGATTTACATAAAAGAAATGTTATATATATAATTGTCAATTTCTAATTTTATTCTTAAACTAAAATATATTTATTAATAGTTATTCTTTACTTATGGAGGACAGTTTGATAAAAATTAGAAGAAATAAAAAATGACAGATGCCTGACATGCAGATAATCTTCAATTTTGGTGGTTAAAACCCTCTAAAAAATTTAAACCAAACAAAAGAATGTCCTACTTATCCTCACATCCGAGGTATATTAGATAAGATTACCTTATACCAAATCGGGCTGTAAGTATGAACCTAGAGCCTAGCAAGGGCAGCTTGACATATTTTGTGGGATGGAAAAGATCCCACTTCTGTACTTTTAACATAAGTCAACTATGTACTTTTAACCAAGGCATGGTGTGTGTGCTAATATTTACATCAAGAAATACAAACATATGAAAAAACAAAAAAATAACATATAATTTGCTAAATTTAGAATTTGCTTCTTTTGAACAAGCCCGTCTATTTTATTTTTAAAAGTAATAACAACACCACAATGGGAAATAGAACAAAAAAATTAAAAAACACACAAAACAGGTAGCTAGACTGGATTTAAATAACAGGTATGGAAATAAAACACAAACTATCCTCTGCCCTTGGCAAAGCAAGAAAATCCTATTCCCTCGACAACAGCTAGAAAGATAGTATATGAAAAGGTAGTATAGTACCATAACAATTTTTACAGAAATCCTAGAAGAAAACGGCATTATAAATCACATAAGAAAGTACAGAAAACAAACCTGCCCTTTTTTGCATCAGCTTTGGAAAGGTCACCCTTCTCTAGAGCGTCTCTATCAGGATCCAAACGAGAATCTGATGCCAACAGCTTCTTGGGAGCAGTTTCGAAACTGTTCATCTTATGTGCAAAGTATGCGTACTGAAATTTGTCATTTGCTGAAGCCTGAAGTATCAGCAACGTGCCAAACTTAAAACAATAAATAATAGCATCAAATTATGAGACAAGTTGGAAATCTACCATTTTATGGGGTTTTTTTAACTGGCGCTTAGATTAACTATTTTATAAAAATAGACTCATACATTAATTTTTGTTTCCACTTGTCCCTGACTCACATTCTACTTAAAATGCATATATGAAGTTACATGTTTATCTTTAACCTCATTTCTTTCTTTCTTTCTTTTTTTCATTTTTCCACTTCTTCGCTTTCCTTTTCATCTTCTTACTTCTTCATGCAACAACAAAATATTTATTCATTTTCTTCTTCATATTCATGAATTTTCTGAAAATATTTATTTATTTTCTTTTTTTTCGAAAATGAGTTTTTGCTCATTTTTACAGATCTGAACTAGAAAATCTGACAACCACCCATATATGAAAATGAGCTTTTGCCTATTTTTATAGATCTGAACCATATATAGTCATAAACCAGATCTAAAAATGGAATTTTACCCATTTTTGGGCAACAATTACTTCTTCTAGTTCTTTTTCGATGTTTTACTTTTTTTTAATCATTCGATATTTTATTTTTGGAGTGTCATTCATGGGGATACATTAACGTCCTGTAGCCATTGTGTAGACTACATGATGGGTACACTGGCATCGTGTAGTCTACACAATGGGTACATTGATATCGTGCAACCATCATGTAGACTACACATTGGGTACATTGACATCGTGTAGACTACACATTGGATACATTGACATTGTGTAGACTACACACTGGGTACATTGGCATCATGTAGACTACACGATGGGTACACGACGATAGTGTACTCATCGTGTAGACTACACGATGGATATACGATGCCAGTGTAGACACCGCGAGTATATAGTGTAGTCATCATATAGTCTACACTGGCATCGTGTAGACTACGTGTATACTACACGATGACTACATGATGTCAATGTATCCATCGTGTACACTACACAATGTCAGTGTACTCATCGTGTACAGTACACAATCACAACACGATGTCAGTGTACCCATCGTGTAATCTACATGATGGCTACATGATAGGTACACGACGCTAGCGTATCCCCATGAATGACACTCCAAAAATAAAACGTCAAAGGATTAAAAAAAAGGTAAAACGTTGAGAAAGAACTAGAAGGAATTGCTGCCCAAAATGGGTAAAACCCCATTTTCAGATCTGGTTGTCGCTAGATATAGTCCAGATCTGTAAAAATAGGCAAAAACTCATTTTCACATATGAGTCAGATCTGTAAAAATGGGGAAAAATATATATATTTTTAGATCTGATTTGTGATTAAATATGGTTAGATCTATAAAAATAGACAAAAACCCATTTTCAAAAAATTCATAAACACGAAGAAGAAAATAAATAAACATTTTGTTGTTGCATGAATAAGTAAGAAGAAGAAGAAGACGAAGAAGAAAACTAAGAAGAAATGAAAAACAAAGAAAGAGAAATAAGGTGAATGATAAACATGTAACTTCATAAATGTATTTTGAGTGGAAGGTGGATCAAAGAGGAGCTAGAGAAAATAAAAATTAATGTATAAATTCATTTCTATAAAATGATTAGTGTGAAGGTTAAATTTAACAAAAAAAACCTCATTTACGAGATCTCGTGAATAAAGAAAGATTTATACTTCACCGTCAAAATTAAGTTGGAACAGAAATACCCTCTTTCAATTCGGTGCCCGGAAGAGGGTCGTCTTCCATATCACATTGTTGATAGCTCATTGACTCATTCTATTTCCCTGTCATCAGTATTTTAGGCTCCTCTGCGGCACTGTAAATGTACCCAACAAGATCATTTAACAGGCTGGAGGGCAAAATTGTAATCTTCGTGACATTTCAAATCAAAAAGTCTGATTTGGCAAAAAAAAGAACAGTGATATAAAATCTGTTAGAATACCCAAAAATGTAGGACAAAATGATAAAAGAAATCTCAAAGACAAACTTATACCCAAGACAACTAACTCAAATCTGGAAAAAGCACGAGCATATACGTATCCAAACCAGCCACATGGTTGAAAATATAACACAGCTTTATCCCCAATTGTTACATTCGTCATAATCATCTCCCCAGGTGAATTAATCCAAGTCCTTCCAAAGATCAGGTTATTAACCTTAGTTGGAGGTGGCACCGCATCTAAAACCACCCCACACTTTTAAGAGTCACACCCGTTCTGCAAAAAACCATAAACTATCATCAGTACCCTAATTCATCGTCTTGCAGCCTTTCAAGTTGAAAAACTTAAAGAAGATATAGAGAGAAAACAAGGCATGAAAACCAAGATAAAAGGGGAGAGTAGTAGACATTTTACCTTCCAAGGTAAAAATCAAGTGAGTTCCCTAAAAAATCTGGACTGCACTCATCCTGGAGTTTCTTAGGGTGACAAAACTGATAATCCAATATCTGTTTTTATCCAACAAAAGACGCAGCATCAAAGCCCTACTCAATTAACAAATGACTGAAATAATAATGAACAAGGGCAAAGTAGCAAAAAATTTCAGACTAATTCAACTCCACTAACCCAGAAAAATAGTCTCAATCCATAAATAATAGAAAGGGAAAATAATGAAAAATAAAAACCACTGACCTCTAGATGTAAAGACGCAGTGTACTCAGTCCATTTTCTCCTCAACTAAACAACATCCACGGTGACGGGTAAGGATCAGTCAATCGTGAGGAGAGAGAGAGAGAGAGACGATAGAGAGAGAAGCAGAGAAGATAACCCAGCAGCAAAAAACGTCTAGATCACCTAAAAATTGGGAAAAACACCATAAATAGAAGCTCAAACATATTTAGAATCTGATTAAAGATAATCAGAAGAGAGACTATATGCCATTTCCCTCAAATCAAAGACAACATGCCCTGAAGTCACTTAGTAATTAAAATTTTAGAGACAAAACGTCTACTTACGAGTGCTTGTAAATCTCTTAGTAAATTAAAATTTGATCCATATATAATTACTTTTAAAGTCTCAAGGTTCAAACTTGTTTGATTATGCCCTGGAGTTAAAAAACTGTTAGGATGTAAAATATACACCGCAGTTTGACTAAAATAGAAACTATACTTTTAAACCTTTTTTTTCATATTATTATATGTTTATAGTTCTAGAAACTTCAAAATACACTATTAATAAGTGATGATTTGTTATCAAAATTGGCGGAGATTTAACTCCACTTTTGGATCATTATTCTTCCTGCCTAAAAAACAGAACACTTTCATTATTTCCCTCCATTTATCTTATTTCCTCAATTTTTAGACATTATTTTTCTTATATAAATAGCTCATTTCATTCCCTTATTTTTTAGACATTCATTCTCCTATTTACCATTTTTTAGACTATATTGTGAAATATAATCTCCAAATCACAAAATTAAGATTAAATAAAGACAAAAAAACAAAGAACATGACTTACCCGAATAGAATCATCAATAAATGATGGGAAAATTTGACATTTCGATCCTCTAATTTCAAAATTTAAGTCTTATGCTTTTCTCCCCTTTCTCCCATGTTGCTGCTCTCACAAGATCTCTCTATCTCTCAGCTGCTAAAAAAAGAGAAAAATAGTAAAGATGTTAGAAAAAGTGTTAAATTTAACTATTTAACAGCACTAACTTACATCAATGAAAATTAGTCACATTCGTTTTAGTGTCATATTTAATAAATATTCCCTATGGGTGATTGTAATTTGAAGTATCTCAAACTACAAATGTATATATAGCTTACATTTTAATCAAACTGCTGTGATATGTTTTACATTTTGACCTTAAAAAAATACTATAAAGGTTCATTTTGTGGGAAAAAAAATTAATTTCACCATTTAAATCTGGCAATATATATCATTTTATAAGTTGATAAGTTATTAAGCCTTCCAATGTTTTTTTAATACTCTGCTTATAAACGTACAAATTGATTCAATGTTTGAATAAAATGATCCACCAAATCATTAGTAATCCTATGTTATTTTTTGACGACTAACATATATATGATACAAAAACCAATCTCGTAGTGAGGAATTTAGTAACACTTAAAGTTTCAACATGAGATCAATAGAATAGAAATCCTCACTCGGCATTACGATTGCCTACGAAGTTAAAAAAAATGCATACTTTTGAGAAGTTAATTAAGAACAACAACGAAAATAATCACACGTTCGAAAAATTGTAGAGTTTTAAACCTGAAAATAAACATTAATTTGTTTTTTTAGTGAAATCAAGCAGTAGGAGAGGGTGAGGTTCCGATCATAGGAAGAAACTACTTTGGCGATTGTAATTACATATGGATATTAAATTATGAGAAAATTGATTTGTTTACGTGCATATTATAACATACATGTATCCACTTATGTGGGTTTTATTAATCTCGTATCTTATCAATCTTAGTTCTATAGATATGCTTAACTTTTTTGTTAAAACTATTATGATCCAAATGTGCAATCTCATAATATGAGGTTTCGACACATATACAGTAGTTTAAAAAATGATAAAAATAATGTAATTTTGAAGTTAATTCCAAAAGTACGGTGCTTTTAGTCACATGAAAATCATCTTTTGCAAAGATGATTTCGTCCACAAAGACGATTTCCACTTGGACGAAATCGTCTTTACAAAAGATGATTTCCTCAAGGCCAAAACTCACGAGAAATAGCAGAGAATGCAATACCAGTAGTTATACACTAACCAATAGTTTAGACTATGATATTTTAGTTAACTAAGTGGTGTGTCATTAATTCATAAGTTAGTCTTCAATCATTTTAATGAGTAATAAAACATCAATATATGTATAATTAATATATCATGCGGCCGATCAAAATTTATTTTATAACTTAATTAGTCTAAAATTATCTGAGAGACAAAACGTCCACCTAGGAGTGATGGTATATCACTAAGTCTCAGGGTTCAAACTTGTTTGACTAAGCACTGGTGTTAAAAAACTGCTAAGATATAAAATATTTCTCTGCAATTTGACTTAAATTATATCCCTAATTTTTTTCTCATATCTTTATAACTCTATATTTTGAGAAAATTTAAAATACATCATTAAGTGATTGTTTGTTGTCAAAATTGACGGAGATTTAACTTCATTTTTTTATCATTTTTTTCCTGCCTAAAAAATAGAAGTCCTTCATTATTTCCCTCCATTTGCCTTATTTCCTCAAATTTTAGACATTATTTTTCCTATATAAACAACTCATTTCATTCCCCTATTTTCTAGACATCCATTCTCGTATTCACCATTTTTTTAGACTATATTGTGGAAGATAATCTCGAAAGCACAAGACAAAATAAAAACAAAAAAACAAAGAACTTGGCGATCGTAATTACGCATGACTATTAAATTACAAAAATGTTGATTTATTTACGTGCATATTGTACCATACTTGTATCCACTTAATGTGGATTTTATAAATCTCATATCTTAGTAGTACTATAAATGTACCTAACTTTTTTGTCAAATATACAATTATATGATATTATGATTCAAATGTACGATCCATAATATGACTACAAGCACTTAATCACCACATCAAGTGTCAACCATCTCACTTAGGTAACTTCATCTACAACTTTTTACGTGTTTTTTTTTTCAAATCCAAAGGATGGGAGACCATATGGAGAGGATGAGTATGCATATCCGGAGCGCGAACGAATATATACGGATTGAAGATAAATCCGCCCCAACAGGACGGATTACCCTGCTCGTCCGTCTTTTCGAAACTTCTAACGCCTTCAACCCGCCCTCCCCGTTAAAAAACGCAGAGAGAGAGAGAGAGAGAGAGCAATCATCAGACTTCTGCACACACTGCGAAAATTAAAAGTTGCAATTCCGCCATCTTGATGGAGAACTCCTACAACCACATTCCATCAAAATCTTACGTCCTGGGCCAATCTGATTCTCGTCCTCAAGTGATTCGTCTTCGGGAAATACTAGCCACTTGCTCCGTAGTAAGACTCTTACTCATCTGCGCTTGTTTTGGTTTTTAGTTACCGGAATATGAATGAATTATAAACAGTTCAAAGTAATTCGTAAGTTTTTTAATTCAGAACATTAGTGAAGAAATTCTATCAAACTTGTTTGGCTTGATGATTTGAAAAGCTTTCATCTTTTTGATTGAATGAAGTTTACCCTGCCGACCTTTCTGCTTGGTTGAGCGAAATCTGAGAAACATTCCGGTGAAGTAGAAAATAATATTGAAAAAGGAGAACAACAGAATGATATTTCCCTTTGTTCATTAGCAGTCTCTTTCTTTATCTTGCAGTCAATTGAAACACAAGATCCTCGTCAATCTGAAAACGCAGTCTTAGAGCTTGTCAAGTTTCTCGATTCAATTTCAGATGCTGCTGAAACAGACTTAGAAAATGATATTACCAAAAAGAATGGGTTCGAAGTGCTCTCTGAGATTTATCAGTACATTTGTTCTCCGTCATTAGACCAGGTTTTCTCACGTTTCTTTTACCGTTCCACGTGGTCGTTGTTATCTGATTATCATCTGCATACTTTTTGGTATGTAATAATTCTTTCTTTATTCTGCTTGCCTTGTAAATTTCTTCTCGTGTTGTGGCAGGCAATTATTGATGCTCTGTCATTTGAGCTGCCGAAGGCTGTTTTGAAGTTTGTAGGAGTAGATGGATGCTCAGAGGTTGTTAACAATGTTATTGATCGGCTGATAGCTACTTGTAGTCCACGGGACATGTTGTCAATTCTTTGTGAGGTACTCTAACTGCGTATGACAATTATTTTTGCTTTTCTGAGTTTCGGATTAGAAATCACACGTTTCATTTCATTAGCCGTGCTTGTAGCAAATTATCAATTGACGTTAAAGACTTTTGGAAGTTGTACTCATTAATTCCTCGGGAGCGGTAATTCTTGTGGAAGCATTACTTGTAAGTTGTAATGGAGAATAAAAATCCCTGTTTTCATATCTGTAAATTATTTAAGTTGGTAATTCATTTCAATCAAGTGTTCAAAGCTACGAAGTAATAGTTTTTTCAACATCTTCGAGAAAAAGAAGTTCATTTCAAATTTCAATTAAAACAAGGAATTTTTACTCGACTATATATGATCTGATATTGAAATGCTCAACAATCTATCTCTTGCATGAGTTATTTTTTAGCTAGTTTTGTCGGCCAGAACTTCAACTTCGAGTGAAGGAGAAGCATGGTGAAAAAGAATTCTTTAAGTAGCATTGGCGATGCTGGAAAGCTTTTATTTGCCATTGCTGCTGAAATACACCAGCATTATGTGCTAAGCCTCTAAATGAAAGTAATTACCAAATTCTGATAGAGTTTCATGGATTTACTATTGAAGGTATTCGGCAGTCAAGTATTTAATGGGGTCACTAACATTTGCATGTACTATTCATTTGTCCCAATTCCCGATAGCATTTCAGTCGTTTTTCCGATGCTTGTTACTGTGGAATCTCTTTAAAGACGAGTTGGAGGATCTCTTAAATTTGATACCTACTGCATTAATGCTCATTGTTAATTGTTGTACATGTGTTTAATTTCCAATTATAGAATAATGGAGGTATGTACATTTATCGGCATGTATTATTCTTAACATCTTTGCTTTTTTTTGTTTTAGTTGACCATTAACACTAATCGGAATTGGATCAGGCATTAGATTTCCAAAGTCATACCGCCAAGGCTTGTGTCTATATTTCTCCACTTCTAAGTGGGCTCTCCAAAGGTAGCACTTATCAATTAAGTTATCTTTAAATGGTGGTGCTAGGTCAAATTAAAGCTCAATAGCAAACTTAATGACGATGAGTGGTATAGCTAATCAGATCAAAGACTAATTATGCTGTTATTGTAATTATCTGACTCCATTCAAGTTCTCTCTACTTTTTGTCATTTCATCCATGAATTTCGTATGCAAGAACTTAAGGGTTTCTCTGTCCTTTTCCTTTTGCCGTTATTGTTGCACCGATGGTTTTACGCTGTTCATGACAAACACGATAATTAATGTATTTAGTTCTGTTTGTTTCTTTGATTATGCAAACTATGTGATTGATTAGATACGGGCATTATTTGAGGTTTTCAATTCACAATGTCCTTAGATTTCATGCTCACTTGCTTAGAAATAGCATATTTTTTGGGTTGAGCTTCTCTTTTACATTCTCATGGAGCTACTGAAAACGAAAGAGTTTTAACAACTAAAGTTTTTCAAAAATTGTTGATTTGTTTAAATTTTGATAATGGCTTATAGTCTTTGGCATAAAATATTAAACTATTATCTCCACCCATGAGGACTGTAGTTTTTGATGCGAAGGCCTTTTTGTTTTCAGTTATTCCTTCGATTCAGAGGCGTCACTTTGAGCAAGTAAAAGCAACAATCCCTGTTATCCTTGATGCTTTGAAGTCTGTGACTTCAGAGTCTGATGATGTAGAGACAGAATTCAATAGTTTGTTTAACATAGCTATAAGCATTGCCAATTCTATACGTGCAGTTTGTAAAAAGTTGGTACGCATTTTTCACTGTGTCCTTTCTGTGATACCATTCTGTCCAGAAGATATTGTCAATCAGACCTGAATATCTATGTTATGCAACAGGAGGGGAAAGTCGATGAAAAGCTTCGTTCTTTGCTTGGTCTTTACGTCTTGCAAATCATGGTTGGCATTTCTACACAAGATCTATGTTGTCTGTATTCATAATTCTTGTCTTTTTTGTCTTATTCTTTCTCTCTTAAGTTTATGATATTGCTTCCTGAATCAATTTTCATTTCTGGAGTGTCTCTCTGCAATTAAATGAACCACTGAAATGCAGGCTCTCATTTCTATCAGCATGAGCAGTGAAGTATCAAGTTGTTGTCCTTTGATCTCACAGCTATCACACTTTTTTCCATACTGTGGTTTGTCATATATTGGCTTAATAACTGGTTCTGATATCGCCCAAATGATTCATACAGTGGTGGGAGGTAAACACTCTCGATTTATTCCTGCTAAAATCTGTCTTCTAATTTCTTTTATAATATATGCCAATTCGTTCATTGCATGTCACAGAGGCTGAAGATGATTTTTTAAGTTGCATATCTTACGTCAAACATGGTGCATCTCTTTCAGGTTTATCTTCACAAGTAACTATAATCTTCTCTTCCAGTACTTTCTTTATTTTGTCATGTGGTTCTTTAGTTTTTCGTTTTCTTTCTTTTTGGGGGTCGGGGTGGGGTTTTTTTTGTATTTTTGTTTTTTATTAAACTTGTAGGATATATTGATCTAATCTCTCCTTCTTTTGGATTTTGATATATTTCATTTTCCTATTGTCTTCTTGATGCAGTGATTTGGGGCTATATTTGTGAAGAAGTTGCTCAGGCTGCAGAGGGAAGTTTGAGTTCTCTCGAGGATGAGCTCCGAAATAACCAGACGAAAAGATGGCAAGCCATAGGCATCTTAAAGCACGTGCTCGCTTTTGTAATTGTACCCTGGAAACTAAAGAAGCATGCTATTGATTTCTTACTTTGCATCACACCGGGAGATGTCTCCAAAAATGTTGATGATGGTCAAACTGACTGGTCGTCTTACATGCCTAGTCTCTTTGTAGCTTTGCAGGTATTGGTTTTTTGATCTTTTTCATGTCATTTCCTTGATTAATTGCTTTTGTGAGTGAATAAACCATATTACTTCTATTTTGGTTTAAATACATTTCAGGCTGTTCAAATGGTCATCATTTATGCACCAGATTCAGTAATAAGGAAGAATGCCTTTGATGCATTGAAGAAAGTGAGGGTCCAGTCTGTTTTGTTGCCTCAAAGTTGCATTCTCAAAGAGCATAATAATATTAATGGTCCTAGACCTTTATTCACTATAAAGTCTTAAGAATATGTTATATTACCACATTCTTCTAGACTATTTGTGTGCACTTTTCTTCAACTGATATTGACTCTCGACTCTATCATCCGAACTAGTTACTTGCTGATATTCCACCTTCCCAGAGATTCAATATTATTAAAGCTTTAATCACAAGTAGTGATTCTTCCTCTATGGTAAGCCCATTAAAGCTTCGAATCACAACATTTCGTAGTGTTTATTTTACTAAAACAAAAGTGTAACCAGCGTATCTGATGGTTACAAATTACAATTCCTTACAGATTGCAATCCTTTTAGATCTCGTCAAAGGGGAAATGCACGTGGAAAGTCGCCAAAGATCAAAAGTTGGAAATGAAGAGGTTCTGCAAGCAAATAATAGAGTAGATCCACTTACATCATTTTGGAATTCCACTGTCCTTGAACTGGTGGAGTTGGTTTTGAAGCCTCCAAAGGGGGGACCTCCATCCCTTCCCGAGCAAAGTGATGCGGTATTCTCCTACATACCTTATATGATGATACATTATGAGTTTACCGTGACTGAGCAACTTTTAATATTCTTTACGTGAGCTTTTCTGATCTCTTGGAGGAATTTTCTTATTCATCAAAAGATTTAGCCATGCATGAAGTTTAGGTCTCTTTTTAAGATAATATGACCAAGATTCTTAAACATCTTCCACAGGTTCTATCCGCTCTCAACCTATACAGATATGTTCTAATAACAGAGGCAACCGGTATTTTTCTATATATGAACACTTAGAATGATTATCTGACTGCTGGAGATAACTTTCTTAGAAGTTTGGATAATCTTACTAAATTTACCTTCAATATCAAGCTATTAACAAAAGATTGAACTTGAATATTCTGAAAGTTAATTGAGATTCTGACTTTCTGGGATTTATGAAACAGGAAAAACCAACCATACGGGGTTGCTGTCAAGGAACAATTTGGAAAAGGCCTATAACGGATGGCTACTACCTCTTCGAACTCTTGTGAAATGCATAATGACGGAAAACAAGAGTGATTATGATCAGCTTTCAGTTGACATGAAGTGTGCCTTCAACCCCGTAGAGCTAGTTTTATACCGCTGTATTGAGCTTGTTGAAGATAATCTACGACGATCTACATAGATATTCGTCAGTAAAACTTGCTGGTTTTTTTACAAGAAGATCGATCTCATTCCAACCATTTTCTAGTTTTAAACTAAGAGTCTCATTTTTACAAGAGTGGCCTGATGTCAAACAAACTCGGACAAGGATGATGGTTCATCTGATTTACTAGAAAATTTTCGGGTAAAAAGGTTGGAATTGCATCAAAAGTTTTGCAGCAATTCTCACTTTTTTCATCTTTCAGCTATTTGGATGGTAAGAGGCCATTTTCATGACTACGGGATCCTTTGGGAGCATTTCTCATCTCAAAAGTGCATTTTAGGAATGAACGTAAATGAGCTTCTATAAATGAAGCTTCTGTATATTTCTATGATGCTAAATATTAGAATTCCAATGGTATCAAACTTTTAATTTGAATTTCGGCCTCTCATTGTTAGCTCAATTATAATTTAAATTGGTTTATTTGTGAGTTACAGATGATAAATGTAATAATCTGAATTTGAAGATTATTTGATATTAAAAAGTCAATACAGAAGTCATTCAAATAAATTTTGGTTTCTTGGCATGAGCATTATAAAGACGAGCTTCTCAATTTTAGAAGTGCATTTGAAACGTCTTTCAAACGACATATGCATTCTCACTTGATGCACCCTTCATTTTATTGAATAGTAGAGGTCGTTTTTATGCTACATTCTAGCCTGATCCTCGGTTTTTTTTGTCAAAATGATCCTCTTGTTTATTCGAATAGCAGTGCATTGTTTTTTTACAGATCCAGACCATTGATTTTGTTTTCAACGATCAGATCTATTAGCATGTACTTCAATACTTTTTGAAGTAAAAGAAAACCCATATCATTGGAAACAAAATCAATGGTCTACATCGTCTAAAAGTGAGAGAATCATAAATCAAAGTCTCGAAGAAAAAGAAGCAAAAGGAAGAATATTGAATTATAAGGAATAAAATTGAATCAAGAATGAGGTGTCTCTGAAGACAAGTCCAACCGCAAAGAATGGAAGTTTGATGACTACATTCTATAGATGAATGACTAATGAGGGCTGACCCATAGGAACTATTGGAATAACCCAAATTTCTACTTCTCAACTTGTATGTTGACTACATTAGCTTCTTCTGTGAGAATGATCCTCAGAGGTTGAGGAAGCAATTTGAATCATGATAAACACTACCTGATTTGTGATTTTGGTTGTATATCCAAGCAGCTCCTTGACAAGCAGTCTTTAAGACAAAATTATATTTTTCTTGCACATGACATCCTTTAAATATTGAGCCATGTCTTACTCTCAGTTAGACTCTTTAGGATCTCATACCACAATCATCATCTTCATCCGGTGTCATATTTAGATCGGGTAGAAAGAAATCGCAATTAGCTGTTGAATCAGCTGTGCCATCATCACGAGACTCTGGTCGTATGGAATCATCATATGTTGTTTGAGCTAGCAATGATGGAGGAATGGGGTTAAAGCGAGAGTCTTCTCTCTTGTGACATTCATCAGATATTTCTTTTCGACCCCCGGAATTTGTACATAAATTCTTTGGAGAATTCATCAAATCAAGCTGCAAGACAGAAAACTTTTGTCAGAAGGGTCACGAAAACGAAAATATCGAATGGGAAAGTAAAGATACGATGTAGTCTTCTACTCTTGAAATTTAGAGGATGAGAACTTATTAAACCTACAAACTAGAGCTTATTAATGCAGAAAAACAACTAGAGATTATTATACATGATACAAAGATAAATATATCCACGATAAAAATAGAAAACACTTGGTGGTCACCTTCATTTTCTTCAAGGTCTCATTTCTTGCTCTCTGTTCTTCAAAGGTTGCATGCATCGTTGCTAACTCCTGCTCAATGGATAAAAGTTAGTTAACTAAAGAAAGTAATGAAGGGGATAGAAGGTAATAAGCAACGATCATTACCTTCTTCAGATGAACCCGTTCCTTCAAAAGCATACTCTCCTCCTCTTTAAGTTCGGTAAATGTCTGTATAGGCCGGGTCCGTGGAAGCACAACATTAGAAGAAGACTACTCTATTATGGTATTAAAGAAATGAAGTTCTAATCAGAGAAAGAGATACCTTCTTTCTTCTCAACTTCTTGGTGGTGGTACCGCTGATGCATTCCCTTATAGCAGTAACCTAAAAAGAACAATAAAATATATATTAGTCGTCAATTAAAAACAGAAATAACTACTGCTTCCAGTCAGAAAACAAAATCAGTATGCTTTATTGCACAAATCAGAAAACAAAACGAGTAAGCTTTACGTATTATTGTCGACCCCACTATTTCCATAGCCATATTCATACATTTCAATAGGCCAAAAAGCCGTCCCAACAATATTTTAAAAATTAGCATTAATTAGCCAAGGAAATTACATAACGAGCTACAACAGCGAGATATAAATTCAATTTCATTAGAATATAAATTAAACAGACACTATAGACTTTTATAATGGGCCGTTCCATCTAAACCACCAAAGATACTACATCAGCTTCAGTCGCCATTAGTAATTTATTTGCAATTTATTTTTGCCCGCTAGATGGACTTCTCCATTCGCAAATGAATCCCCACTCATTGGTGGAATGGAATCTGTCTCCATTTCAATATTCTACATTTTTTTTGTTTTTTTTGGGGGGTACATGGGGAAATTTTATAAGTTGACTATCCCCAAGCTGGCCTTTCCACCTGCGCTAACCAGTAGCTGAGCGCCACATCAAGTAATCCACGTGCTGCTACGTGACTACAGGCTACAGCTATCCCTCACTTTAACTACTCGCGTGACTTCCTCACGTGGTCCTACATCCTTGTATTTATTACCTAATTAATATTTTAATAAATTGTTAGAATTTATAGTTTGTCTAACCTAACCCACGCTCAATATGAATCTCTCAATTGTACCCAAGAAAATTTCAGACGTACAAAAGAAAAAGTCACTCAAAACCAAATGTCAATTCCCACCGTCAAACAATGTTCACCCACTTAACAATTTGCATACCAAACAATATGTCAAAAACAAAATCAAGGACCCATAATCGTCCTTAACGCCCACCACATGCCATACGATGAGTCAACACATGAGACATTTTTACACAATGCATCCCTGTATTTAGAAAGGCCCAGGATCGTTCTGCATTTGCTAAATTTTCAGTCGCAAATGGAGATGACAAAGATGGTGACCACAAGAAACACATTGCACCGACGCCACACTAAGATACTTACTCATGCCTAACCAACAAAAGTTAGAGTACTCACTTCACCAATCTAAACGCATTAGAATCTCAATTCCATAGCATCCTCATATGGAGGCCCTGGTCCATCGTACCGTACAGCCTGCAGCCGAAGCAAACTCCTGGAGGTGGTACTTTAGTCAACAGGGAAACGAAAAATGTTTCCTCTGCAGAAGGCTCAGGGCTAGGTGTCCTTGACATAAGTGAGACACACCATCACTCAAAACTATTGGAACTCAGAATCCAATCTAATGAAGAGTGAGAACTTTGAAGGGTGTTTTGGTCATTTTAAAGGCACGGAGATTGACAGGTGACCAGAAAAGAGACGACTAGAAAACGTGAAGGTATTTTCAACCTGTTAACCTCACGTGACGAAGGGCATTTTGGGCATGTGAGGATACTGTTATCCCCCGCTCCTCGCCTAAAAGCCGGAGCTACTGAGGTGAAGATGGAAAACTCCGATATAGAGAGATTTGACATCGTCAGCTACTTGCAGAGACAGTTCAAGACTCTTTAGTCAGCAGGTGAAGGAGATGATACGGTAGGGAGATAATATGGTGATCAAAGGAAAAAAAAATGAGAATGAATTGGAAAAAAAAGGCTCAAAAGAGGACGTCGACGTCATAAGCAACCACCTAAACCAAAACTACCTCACACTCCCACGAATGTGTAATTACGAACATTTCATGGATATTTCGGTCACACAAAAAGAGCCTACTCTGTACAGATCAGAAGACGGAAGTCCATCAATGCGAAGTAGAACACAAAGCAGAAGTCCAATAGAGAGAGAAAGAACGCAGAACCTTGGATCTGGAGACGCCACAAGCGATACTAGTTAGGCGACTGGACTCTTCGAATCCATCGCCCGTTGCGGATAGAGAACCGCCGCCACTCCAGGAGAGAGGTGTCGTGGGACTGCGTCTGGTCGAATCTGTCTCCTTATTCATCTGAAACGAGGTGTCACTTCTAAACGCAGAAGCCATTCTCGACCGAGGTTGCCTGAGTCCCCAACGAGGAGGTAATACAGCAGGAAACAGAGATTTCAGCGGCGCCGTAGCTTGTGATTGCTTCAACCTCACAAGTAACTCCACGACCATCCTATCGTCAGTCATCGCGGCTCTCAGCCACTCGTCCTTAACCACCATTTCGACCTAGTTCCTTCGCCAGAAATCAAAACGAAACTAAGAGAACGCAATGAAGTCGGACAAAGAAAATGTAAGAGAAAATAAACTCGAGAGAGAGAGAGAGAGAGAGAGAGAGAGAGAGAGAGAGAGAGAGAAGTGGCGGAGGAGAGAAAGAATAAGAAGAGGAAGACGTATTGAGAAAGGTCAGAAAGATATATATATTAAATGTGGGGGAGGGGAAGGAGGAGAGGGGGGGAATGGTGGGAGCAGATTCCTGTTTTTTCGGTTTTCTTTTTTTTTTTCTTTGTACGATCTCTATTTCATTCTGACTCTTTCTATTTTCTCCATTTTTTTCATTTTCGATCTCAGTTATTTTATTTCTTAATGGATGCGGTGGGCTGATGGATATGATACGAGACTTTTTAGGGAAATATATCAGTATATAAAAAAAATATTGTTTTACATAGATGATCGAAAATTATAAGCTATTATATTTCAAACCTACACAATATAGTTAAAAGACATTTACGCCCTCATTATTAATACAACCAAATACTCGACAACCCCATTCTTGGACCCTAAAAAATCGACAGAAACCAAATACCATCTTGCAGCAGCGGCGATTTGGAGACCGCAGAGAAACCCTAGCGCGATATGTGCAAATCCAAGCTTTAATCATATGAATATCAATTGTAAGTGATATTTACGGTTTGAATTGGTTCCAAAACCATCAGTTTGAATTGGTCCGAATTCATTTCCGTTCGAAACAAATTTTCATTTGAATATGTATTTTCGTTCATATTATGAATTTATTTCTGTTCGTTCATTTTTTGTCCAAGGCTGATACACGGCTTTTTTGTTTTTGTTCGAGTCTTAATTCGTATCTGTCAAACCAGATTACAATTAGTTTATGTTCTAATTTCGTTACGAGTCTGGTTTTGTTGATAGTTCTAGTTTTTCTTTTATGGAAGCAGCTGCCTAGGTTTTCTAATCGCATTACTTCCCTTGGTTATTTTATTTTCGGATGTAAATAGCAATTCCAATTTGACTACCTATCTAGGGTTCTGCAATATATCTTGGGTTCTGCCTTGTCGTCGAACACAGTTTTAATTACTACTTGTTGCGATTGGGAGTTGCATAAATCGTTTCCCACATCTTAAGACAGAGAAAACTATTTGGAGTTACTTTGGATTGTTTCAATTTTTTATCTAACTTTTGAAGACTCAATGTATAACCATCTTAGTATGTCTTCGTATTTGTTTTCGAATTTTTATCGTATACGATGAATGTATAACAAATCTGGTTGTTGTATATGTCTTCTCTCATCTTCTGTTTTAATTAGTGTTTAACAGGTGAGTAGATGAACATATACTATAGGTATTAATCCAATTTATGACTGAAACTGTATTGCTAAGTGTATATGTAGTTAAGTAAAAAGTAATATATTATAGGTATATATCCAATTCCTGAAAATAATCAGGTTTGACAAAGTATAGACTAAGAAGTGAATGGTAATATATCTGATTCTCCACGGACAAACATTAAAGTATAACAATTGGAATATTCACCATCCGAGCCAAAAAATGAATAACAACAAATAAGTAAATAACAAAAACAATATAGTATGTATGTATATACTATACAATATAAAAATATATATTATAAAAGGAAGATGACGTAATCTAATGAACACGATTTAACAATAGCACAATATGTAAATATATACCTTAAGGTATAAGGATATATTTTACATAATTGTATACCAAAATCTGCATAAAGAAGTATATTAAATATATATTGTATGGTATATGGCCATCTACCGTATAACAAATGATATCATACAACAACATAGTATGAAACTATATACCATTGAGTATATTTTATATACTATATTCTAAATATTCCAAACAAATGAATATTCCAGAAATGAATAAACAGTATGTAACATATACTAACAATATATATATACTACGTAACAAAAATAACGATTCAACAATCAAAAAGGCAAACACGATTCCAACAATCAAAAATCAAAATAATGATAGAAAAAGTAGGACAAAAAAATTCAACAATAAAAGATAAAAAAGAATAACAACAGTAGAATCTTAATTCCTTAATCACTTAGAATAACACCGATAAAAATAACCAAATTATAGAATCGATTCCAACAAATGAAAAAGATTGACGAAAGAGAATACTAGTAACAGACCTGATTTCTTAGAAGAATACCTCAATATTGATTAGAATCTGAAGTGATAAAGGAGGAACGAATAATGCGTGGATATTATGATGCAGGTTTATAAAATATTTATAAAAATATTTGAAACTGTTTATATTATGATGTAGCTTGGCCTCAAGGAAGAAGATGTATTAAAGCCTGCAAATATGTTTATGTTTGCATATCGATTCCTCCTGTGTGTCATGACGACAACCTACTTCGCAGGTGGTGGGTCAAAGATCATGGCAGCAACATTCCAATATACATGTGGGTAAAAGATCAGAGAATAAGTATAAGAGAAACCACCAAATTTTGTTGCAATTTTGATGGAAGAATTTATCGGAGTCATGGAAGATAAAGTGCAGCAGCGACCTAGTCGTGCCAAAATAAAGATGCCGAATAAAAAATAAAAAATCTAAAAAAGATACATTGACTTTTATAAAAGGTAAAAAAGTAAAAGATCAAATAAAGTATAACTAGTTAACAACTAAAAGGAAAATTTAGTCATATGTGTAAAACATAAAACTAAAAGACATAATACAAAATTGAAACTTAAAATAGTCTAATCTCCTAATTTTTCCTATAATATGACATGAATGATGGACCTAGATGTTGTGGTGTGCAAAATAACTTTATGTGGTTAAAATGTTGAATATTAAAATTTTAAAAAGATACTGTTATGTAATATAAATTGTAAAATATTATTAAAATTTTAAAAAGATAAAATAACTAAATTTAAATTTTTTTAAAAGATATTTACGGGTCATTAAATATCTAAATTCTAAAACATTATAAAATTTTCTATGTAACATGAGAGTGTAGTCATTATACTAACACAATCTTATCATACTTTCTCTGATTTAATGGAATAGTTTTCTTTTAACAGCTTGTTTTATACAAGATTGATGTTATCACTTTTTTTAAAGAGGTTATCTCATGTTTGAGACTAACATGAATGGGTTATATTTTTTTTAACAAAATCAGAATATATTAAAATTAAAAAATAAATATAAATTCTAAAAGTCACACTAACTTTCCTAACACAAACTAGAAAAAAGACTAGATAAGAGAAACAATTCGTACTTATCCAACATAAAAAAAGTTATTAGCTTGAGGAAAAAATGATGCACGTCTTGGACAAGACCCACCAATCTCCAATCACTATAGAAATTAGACCGGATCTAAGAAACAACCGATCAAAAATCATAGAGAGTAAATCCTTTGGACCAGTCTGAAGAAAAGACTCGACTGAAAGCCTCTTTAATAGCCATAACCTCACCATGCGCTGGGAAGAAGCCCGATACCCGAGAACCCGAAGAATAGAAAATAGATACATCAAAATCAAAACCAACGAACCGAAGACCACAATAATCTGATGAGAATGTTGCATTAGAAAGGAGAAAGACATAATCCATTTTCATATCGGACCAAGGCAGAAGAAAATCCATAGAGGAAATAACTGGAGCTTTAATCAAAGAATGAGAAGGAACATAATTTCGATTAAGGGTAGAGGAAAACGAACGGGACTTCGATCGAGACCAACTGTCAGTAGAGTCAAAAGTTTGAGAAAATGAAGTTTTAAGATCCAACACAAAGCTAGAGAAACACCCGGTCTGAGATGCCAAGAACTTGTATAAAATTTGGAGCCAATTTGGAGCAGATTTGGAGCCGAAGACTTAAAATAGATCTGAGATGCTGAAAATGAAGATTTAATCCCCCGATCTGGAACAGACTTGAGACAGATCTTAGGAGCCAATCTGACACCAATACATTTAGAAACCCAATCTTAGAGAAAATCTTGAATCTGAATCCAAAAATGACAGCTATCAAATCTTTAATTTTTAATAATCAGATGACATTCGTTGAAATTCCAAGGATTTTTTATTCAATTTTTCTCAAAACATTTGACGTAGCATTGGAATTAACAGATTTGCCAATGAGTCAAGTTTATAGATTCTAATTTTTATCTGGAATAAGGTCCCCAAGATCAAGCGAATTTTCAAAACCATGACACAAATCATCTATGGCAGCAGAAACATGAAAACTGCCAAGAAGTAATAGAGAAAACAACCAGAAGGAGAAGTAGAAAAGAAGAAGAAAACCAGAAGAAGATGGAACAAAGAAAATAGAAATAAAGAGAATGATGGATGAAGAAGAAATGGACAACAAAGAGAAACAAAGAAAACAGCAAAAGGAAACGAAAGGGACGAAGAAGAGGGGGCGAAAGAATAGAAGGGCGAACTAATATTTTCCTGGAGGAATAAGAAAGACTAGAGAACGAGAACTATGAATGGGTTATGTTGAATATATACTGTTTATTTTATTTCTAATTGTCCGGATCAGTCACACTGTTAAAGAATTCTTTTTATAGAAAAATTTATGATAACTAAATCTTTACCACTAAAAATTGAATTCAAGAAGTCATTAACTCCCGGTCTCGGGTTGACGGGTTCAATTCAGTAACAAAAACCTTCAGATTTTCTTTATAGAACAATTAAACTTCCAAATAGTTAGGTTCAGTGAAAAATTCCCAAGTGATCTTTTAAGTACATTACTTGTTCAGAAAATTGAATTTGCGATAAATGACCCGTTTGTTTTGTGATATCATCATTTATAATCTTATTGTAATCATTTTATAATTAAATTACAATATTTATTTGTAGTGATCTTTAAATAAGACTACAATCTTGATATCAAATAAGATTACTTTCATACTCTCATTGAAATATTCTTTCTCACTCTCTCTCTTATTTTATTATTTAATTAAAATTAACTTTATTAATGTTTAATCTAACATTATCAATTCATTTAAATATTAATAAAAATAATTAAAATTAATGTTAAATTTCACGTGAAATATTTTTTATTATATCTCTTATTTTGTTAATTTAATTATAATTATTTATTTAAAATTTAGCATCATTATTAATTTATTTAAATATTAATTAAAATTAAAATTATCAATTGATTTTTGGATTTTTTAATTAAAATATTTATAAAAATTCATTTTATTAGTTTAATAAAATTAAATTTATTAAAGTTTATTCCAGCAAAATTAATTTATTTCAATATTAATAAAAATAGTTAAAATTTCACGTGAAAACATTTTTTTATTATATCTCTTATTTTATTAATTTGATTTAAAATAATTTTTAAATTTAGCCTAGCATTATTAATTTATTTAAAAATTAATGTTAAAATTATACATCAAAATATTTATTAAATAATATATAACTAAACGGGTATTTAAGTAACTTACTGTTATTTATACAAATTTACAACAAAATTTAACCTCTACCAAGCACATCAATCATTAATTATCACACATCACATCATAAGTTATCATGCATAATCAAAGATGACAATCCTATTTTACAAGTAATTAAATTACACGCGATTGAATTACCAACAATTGAATTGCGATGATCATTCTAGATTGCACGAACCAAATAGCCCATAAACTCTAAATTTCTAAAAATTACAATTCGGTTTAAATTATTCAACAGTTTGATTTTCAACGTTCCGTTCATTCATCTTTTTGCAGTTTCAGTTTTCTGATCCGTTCAAACTTTTGTAAATATCCCATCTCATGTATAATTTATTCTTGTCCCATGTTATGGGTACTTCTTGGAAACCAATAAAAGGAGGACATGTAACCCAACAACACCACGGTGCGTCGCGTAGAATCCCGCCAAGTCCCGGTCAAACGCCAGGCGTCTTACTCGACCTGACCTCATCAGTTCACGACGAGGGAAGATCGGGCTAGACAGAGCTCGTGAGAAGCAGAAGAATACGCGCTAGGGGTTGAAAGTCTAAACGACAGCCTAACATCGACGCCTTCATTACACGCCGAAAGTAATAGGCAAGGTGGTGCCTTCCCATTCCCCACCAGGTTCGAGAGTCTAATCATCATCACTCATGTCACATCGATCTCTCTCAAGTCACCTCGCCCATTCTGACAACTCGAGGAACAATGGCCTTAAATGTTTCCCCCAACCTGTCACATCAAATGAGAAATGACCATGCCTTCGAGGCATCTTCAACACGCTCCCCTTGGGTACTTCATCAAAGCTTCCTTGACATGCATCATTCTTCAAGGTTTCAGGTATAAATACTCCATCTACAACAGAACAATGTAAGCAATCATTCTTAAGGAAATCTCTATCAGAATTATTCCAGGATACTAACTTAGGCATTGGATGCCCTTAGGCGAGGAAACCACCCCCGATTCTCTTCGTCTTAAGGGTTATTTGTTTGTGTTTTGCAGATTCCAAGGTCGAGAGAATTTTCACGAAAGGAGGAGATTGCATGCAACATAGCCGTTAAAGTTTTCAGCATCAACAGTTGGCGTCGCCTGTGGGAGCAACGTCAAAATCATTCCTCTCTGAAATTCAGAAAGACAAACCCAACCTGACGACACCACCAACATTTTTCTTTCGTCAAAGGGTGAACCTAAAGAGAAAATCCCTACGAGGTTAAAAACAATTGGGGAACAGCCACCGTCGATAAACCGCCCACGGAACAACCCTTGGGAGAGCCCGTAGAACCGCTGGAATCAGTTGTCCTCTGACTGGAACATTCTGGAAAGACAGTCCAAATTGGGTCAATGTTCACTCCCAAGCAGAAAGAGGAACTCACATAATTCCTTCGAGATAATAGGGATGTCTTTGCACGGACCCACGAGGATATGCCCGTCATAGACCGACACTGTAACACTCTGAAGACCGTCTGAGGTTACTTCGGTAATTTACTTAATGTCGTAGAAGTTAGATCAAAAAAAATTTTCTGCTTTTATAAAACAATTCATGAATATATATAATTATCCAATATTTGATGAAATAAAGCATTTATTGAGTGAAAAACTCAAAACATTTTTCTAAATTTAAGATTATAAATCTATAAATAAAAACTTCATTAAAGCTCAAATAATAATTCGAAGACCATTAATAAATAACAAATTAAAATCAACTTTAAAATAGTAAATTGCTCAACTAACTAAACTTAATTTTTCGCGTCATGTCAGAACGTCTAAAAAGACTCTTCATGTTCATCGTAATCTGAAAAATTTAATATAAAATGGGATGAGTATGAAATATATTCAATAAGTAAAATTTTACACATACATAACAAACACATATGCATTCATTCAATTGAAATCATTAACATAAGTATTGTCTTTGACATATACCTTTATAAATTATTTTCACATTATTTCATTTGCTTGAGCTTTACATTTTTCATCACACCCATTCCATGCAAAGTTTTTGTCACATTCTTTTATTTATTTTAGACATCTTTACGTTTTTTATTTTTCTTTGCATTACTCGTGAGTTCACTTGTGTAATGTTTAGCTAATCAGACACAGTGAACTACTATTACTGAAACATGTTCGACTATCAGATCATTGGCAGTATTGTTGGACAAGCCTAACGATCATTCATTAAAAAAATATTAACATCAACCATTAAATATTGTTAGGTCCGCCGATACTACGCGTCTCATTTTTCACTCACTCATTTCATGACATAAACAAAGTTACATCATTTTCGTTATTATGGAATTTTTTGCACGGTAGATGTTGAGCATAGTTTACCATAAAATATTAAAACTTATGAGTCGAATGTATAAATTAGGCCCCCGAAAGGCATCTGATCTCATCCGCGTAACTACTATTTCAAACAAGAAGGACATGGGGTGGACGTGATCGGCAATGGCATGGATGGAAGGAGGGGGTAAAACAAGCGCGTAAAGCGCCATCGGCCACATGATTAGAAAGCAAAACGCAGTGATGGGTGAGTGGGTGGATAAAGCTGTCGTTTACCTTTCGGCCTAGTACGTTTCAGACCCCACTCCACTGTCTTCGGCTTGTGACGCTCGAGTCTACAGGCTTTATGTAAATGAGTAACTGTTAAATACAATAATATAATCTCTCTCAAGTTAAAAACGATGCTCTTGAAGCCTAAGGCACAAGAGGCAAAAATAATGAAAGTCAATGGTCATATCATGGAAATTTTGATCGGCAAAAATAATGAAAATCAGTGGTCATTTCACTTTCTTGACTTTTATTTTCTCATTTATTATTATGAAATCATAGGGTGCCTTTGGTACTACTCTTATTTCACACAATCCAGGAACTTCCATAACGTTGGCGTAATTCAGTTTGAGTAATGGATCCTGACATGATACATCTTCGTAATGAAAATAAAATGAAAACATGAGCACTGTGAACTATCTGCTTCAAAAAGATAGTTGTAAGAATGAAACTTCAACCAGATCGGAATACAGATGAGATCAAAAAGTGACTTACTTACGAAAAAGGGGACAAATGATGCAATAGCTTCGGTTAGAGTAAAGCCAGTTGATTTTCATAATATCATATTTCAACATATTCATACTTTATTTGGATTTTCATATGATACTGAAGAGTCTCTTGTCTAGGGTTGTCCTCTCGTCTAGTTAAGGGAGCTTTCTAAAATTCGTGTTTCTTTGACTGATTCGATGGAAGATATCAACGATGGAATCAAAAAAAGCTCAGAAAGTGGTTTGTCTCCAATGACGAGCTTTACAAGGGCCTTCACCGAGTTAAACTTCGGCAGAAGAAGATTGTGGGCTAGAAATTCCTGAAGAGATAGTATTGGAAAGTGTAGAAAAATGTCGTCTAAGTGCGATGGGTAAGCTATTCACGATGCGTAGATACAACCGGGCTGGTTTAAAAAGTTCTTTATCTCGGGCATGGAGCCAAGAAGGGAGGGTTCGATTTATCAAAGTCGGTGATGACTTATTCCAAATTTTCTTTTAGGATGAAGCTTCTATAAAAACTTGGATTAAATTGTAACATGATTACAACTGAATGATCATAAGAAAAATTACAGACGGGAAAACAGAAAATTAAATCGGTAGAGGTTTGCTGTAATAATGTCTTAAAAACATATTTTCACCATCTACAGTTTGCTTGGAGACTATGATGAAGGTCTCTGCAGGATACAACCACCGTGATCGAAGACGTAGCAAACGAATGCTTCGATCCTCACGGAACTGAATAATATTTTTCTTTATCCCTTTTGATGACTTACGAAATTGACAAAAGAATTGGACTTAAGAATCTTTACGAAAAATTCCTTTTCTATACCAATTTTGGATGCAAAAAATTCTTCCTTCTCTGTACCAATTTTGGACGCCAAAAATTCTATATCTTCTATAAAAATGCCCACTGCCTTTTTTTTATTAAAAGTCAGCCACTTTCAATTAAGATAGAGGTGGTTTTTTTTCTTTTATGTGAAAATTGCTCCTTAACTGCACGAAGGGGCAATCTATGGGCAGTTTCCTTAGAATCTGTCCTCTATATAAAAGACATGTGATATTGACTTGGTCTATGTAATTATACACCCTCCACTGTTAATACACATCATCAAACATGTGTCAAATAATTAGAACTCTATCTTGACATGTGACCGACTTGATTTTTGCTCACATTGTCTTTTAATTTTAATTTTCATTCACACGCTATAACACTTAGCTAAGATTTACTTAATAAAGCTTCAATCTATTAGCTCTTACAATCCCTCACATGAATGAAAATGTCTTGGACAGACAACGACATCGGGAGAAAGAAATAGATGAGTTTTGCATCTGGAGAGGTGTCTTTTATAATTGAACCTTCCTTAGTGATAATTTATCGGATTTACTCTGAAGAACAGTGAATAACATTCTTGAACTTTCATTCTTCCGAAATAAACCAAGACAATAATGTTAGATTCAAAATCCTTTCAGTATAAACCGTATCTCAATAAAACCCAAGATCTCATATTGAACACATCAAGAATCAAAATAATCATAGAGCGGAAGCGTACCTGAATCCATGATGACAGTTTACTATTTAGAGCCGAGCGGTTGGCCTTCTAGATCTACACGATTCTCTATCCGAGAGTCCCCTTTGATAAAGCCTCTCAGTTTTCTCTTTAACGAAGGGATATTAGGGAGAATAGAATGATTTTTCGTTATCGTGTGATATGGGAACCATAACCACTTATAGATAATTCATCTTTTAGTATTTATATTTTAGCTCATCATAAAAATAGAAATTACCCTTAAGTATATACACATTAAATGGTCTACAACCTATTAGATACATTAAAATCTCAATTATCCAAACTTTAGTAAATCACTTTTAATTGGGTTTAACTTTATTTGATGTCTGTAACACATAATTATTTTACACATAAGTCAAATGTTTGATTAAGGATCCAACAATCACCCACTTGGACTATTTGTTAAACTTTATAATTATGTTTTGTCAAAAATAATTGAACGCGTTCAACTTTGCTGTCATTACCGAAATATATCTACAACCAATCCGGTCTATCAATCATACCGACATAGGATCAAAGCGGCCTCTGTTACATCAATCCTAACTCAACACATCAATGGTCACGTTTGTCAATATAATTGAATGACATGGATTATGATGTGGATGTGTAGTATGGAAATTTCATGTAATGTGATCTTAACATGCCTATTTCTAACTGGTCCTCCATAAATCTTAGTGAGATCAAACCATACATAAATCAGAGTGTGAATATAAAAAACTTTATTTCTGTAGAAAATAACCTTAAAATATCTATAAACCAAAATAGCTGAAAAATATGTCTATATGAAAAAAAGCATCTAAAAATAAAATACAAACTCTCCCTAGAACTGAATATCCTCAACTGATATGACCCCCATGTGAGCAGTGTGCTCATGAAACACCTTGGGTGGCAATCCCTTAGTAAGCGGATCTACAATCATGGAGTTTGTTTCGATGTGCTCTATAGACAACTGTCCACTCTGAACTCTTTCTTTAACAACCATGAACTTGATGTCTATGAACTTTGACTTTGTCGAGCTCCTGTTGTTATTAGAATAAAGAACTGATGATTTATTGTCACAAAATATCTTTAATGGTCTCTGAATACTGTCCACTATGCGCAACCCCGTGATAAAAGTTCACAACCATACTCCATGGCTTCTCTTTGCCGGCGCGGCCAAACAGCCGTGCCGATCATCTTTTACGGCAACGATGAGACCGACGGCCGGTTGTTCCAAAACCAAACAAAAAATACTGAAAAAATTGTTTTCAAATCTAATACATTGTCAAACAATTATTAAATTCAAGAATACCGAAGCCTAAACACAAAAACACCTATAAATCATGGATCTAAAACTTAATAGATTGATTCTCAATAATTCAACATGAGTTGCTCTGATACCAATTGTTAGATTTAAAATCCTTTCAGTATAAACTGTATCTCAATAAAACCCAAGATCTCATATTGAACACATCAAGAATCAAAACAATCATAGAGCGGAAGCGTACCTGAATCCATGATGATAGTTTGCTGTTTAGAGCTGAGCAGCTGGCCTTCTAGATCTACACGATTCTCTATCCGAGAGTCTCATTTGATAAAACCTCTCAATTTTCTCTCTAACGATAGGATATTCAGGAGAATATAATGATTTTCCGTTATCGTGTGACCTGAGGACCATAACCACATATAGAGAATTCATCTTTTAGTATTTATACTTTAGCCCATCATATAAATAGAATTTATCTTTAAGTCTTTACACATTAAATGGTCCACAACCTATCAGATACATTAAAACCCCAATTATCCAAATCTTAGTAGATCACTTGTAATTGTGTTTAACTTTATTTGACAGTCTGCAACACATAATTATTTTACACATAAGTCCAATGTTGGATTAAGGATCCAACAAATAAATCTCACACTTAACTCATCTTCGTTCGAGTTCATACGTTTATTTATATTGTGGTCTTGAACATTTATCCTGTGCCTCATGAGAGCTTTAGAGAGATTGAGCATTGCACTCTCTTATAAAAGTGACCCCGCTTCTACTCTTACATAGGTGATGATGATTAAGAGTATTCTATCTATACTCCTCTTGCAAGTAAGGTATCGTCATCATTAAATACAAAATATACCATTTTATCATCGACATACAACACATTTTCATTACATTATAGGAATGGGAAGAAATAAAGTTTGTTTGTGTGTTACGTGAATCATTCCTGCCAGTTTGCCTAGTGAACCTAGATCTTGGGATCTCCTATCAACTAGGCTAGGTTCCCACTTGAATGATTCATTGAATAAGCTTTAAGCCTTCCCCTCGATGTCAGCTTTATAAGCTCTTTCAATAATCCTTTTGTTAAAGGATCTGCCAAATTTTCCTTTGACCTAATAAAGTCAACGGAAATCACACCATTTGCAGTGTATACATATGGCTGACAAAGGCTTTGGCCATACTGGAACGTCTTCCAGAATATTTCTAAGTCATTCGGCTTCTTCACTAGCCTTGTCCAATGCTATGAATTAAGATTCCATAGTTGAACGAGCTCTACAAGTCTGCTTCGTAGACTTCCAAGATATGGCTCCACCACATAGGGTAAAAATATATCCGCTCGTGGATTTAGTTTGTAGACTGTCTGATATCCTGTTAACATCACTAAATCCTTCCAGCACAGGTGGATACGTCGTATAATGTAATCCATAGTCAATGGTATACTTCAAGTATCTAAGTACCCTTATTAGAGCATCCCAATGATGACGTCTTGGATTACTCGTATATCTTGTAAGCCTTCCTACTGCATAGGCAATGTCAGGCCTTGTGCAATTCATAATATACATCAAACTTTCAATGATCTGTGAGTACTCCAGCTGAGATACTCCAACTCCATCATTCTTTCTCACCTTACAGTTTGAGTCAAATGGAGTTACAACTGATTTATTTTCAATATGGCCAAACTTCTTTAGGATATTATCTACATAATGAGATTGTGTAAGGATAAATGCGTTAGAAGTTCGCTTCACTTGAATTCCAAGAATGACATCTGATGGACCTAAGTCTTTCATGTCAAAGTTGGAACTCAATATCTTCTTGGTAGAAGATATTATATCCTTATTACTTCCTATTATGAGCCTGTTATCTACGTATAAACATACTATGTGAAACATGACACTAGTACCTTTAACGTAAACACATTTGTCACACTCGTTTATCGAGAAACCATTCGAGAGCAAGTGTGGTCAAATTTTTCATGCCAATGCTTCGGGGCTTGTTTTAATCCGTAAAGAGATTTGACAAGCATACACACTTTATGCTCTTGGCTCTTGACCACGAACCCTTCAGGCTGTTCCATGTAGATTTTCTCGTCTAGTTCTCTATATAAGAATGCAGTCTTAACATCCATTTGGTGAATTTCCAAATTATGTATAGTTGCGCGCAATCGCGATCAACATTCTAATAGAAGTGATCCTCGTAACAGGACAATAAGTATAAAAGAAATCTATACCTTCTTTTTGTCGATAATCTTTAGCTACCAGCCAAGCTTTGTACTTGTCAATTGTACTGTTAGCTCTAAGCTTCCTTTTGAAAATTCACTTATAGCCTATTGGTTTATTCCCAGGTGGGAGGTCAATCAATATCCAAGTGTTATTTTATAAAATGGAATCTATCTCGCTATCGATAGCCTCCTTCCAAAAAGGAGCTTCAAGGTTTAACATCGCCTCTTTGTATGTCTGAGGTTCGGCTTCCATCAAGTACGTTAGAAACTCTGGACCAAATGGGGTACTCGTTCTAGTTCATTTGCTTTTTCTAGGCTCAGGTTTAGTTTCTTCATCAATCTGAGCCCTAGATGTACCTTAATCTATACCTTGTTTAATAGTTTGATTGTTTTCCTTCCTTAAAAGAAAACACATTCTCAAAGAATTCAACATTAATAGACTCCATAATAGTGTTGGTACTTATGTCAAAAATTTCTGACTTAAGTACCAAAAATTTATATGCAGCATTGTTACATGCATATCTAATGAAAACACAGTCAACAATCTTAGGTTCAAACTTGACTCTCTTTGGCAATGGTACTTGTACCTTTGCGAGACACCACCACGCTTTTAGAATTTTATAGGAAGATAACTTCCCTTTTTCATTCTTCATAAGGAGACTTGTTAGTCTTCTTATGTGTAATCATGTTCAGTATGGTATTTTTCGTAAGCAAGGCCTCCCTCCCCCCCACACATATTATGGGGTAGTCTAGAACTGTTCAACATACAGTTCACCATATCTTTCAGAGTTCTATTTTTCCTTTCTACCACCCCATTCTGTTGAGCCGTATAATGTGTTGTAGTCTGATGCATTATGCCATGATGAGCACAGAATTTAGATAGCGTCGTGGAGTCATATCCTCCACCTCAATCAGATCTAAACACCTTTATTTTCTTCCCAAGTTGATTTTCAACTTAAGACTTGTATGTCTTAAACATATCCTCTCGTCTTTAGAATTCAACAAATATACATAGCAGAATTTACTACAATCATCAATGAATGTTACAAAGGGTTTTCTTCCACCTCTATTAGGTGAAAATTTCATGTCGCATGAATCACTATGTATTAATCCTAATAATACATTATCTCTTTCAACTGATTTAAATGATTTTCACATTTATGTCATTTTTCTATGTCAAATTTAGGTAATAAATCTAAGTTCATCATTCTTTGCATATATTTCATATTTACGTGACCTAATCTAGCATGCCAAATATCACATAACTAAACAATAAAAAAAAAAATATGCATATTTTCTATTAATTGAAGCAGAAATTATAGCAAAAATGTTAAGCTTAAACAAACCATCAACCATATATCCCTTACCCATAAACATCCCTCTCTTAGTTAAAATAAACTTGTCAGATTCAAATACAAGTTTAAATCCACTCTTACATAAGAGGGATCCCGAAACCAAATTCTTACGAATGTCTGGTACGTGGAGGACATTGATGAGAGTGAGTTGTTTATGCGAGGTAAACGTCAATGACACTTTTCCTTTTCCTTTTACGTTAGCCTTAGCGGCATTGCCCATGTACAATTTTTTACCTTAAACTTCTTCATAAGTTGAAAACAGGCTTTTGTCACCACATATATGCTTAGTAGCACCAGTATCAACCCACTAACTTGTGGTATCAGTGAAAATGCACAATTCTGAAATTGTCGCACATAGGTCATCCATCTCGGTCACATTAACCATGTTCTTGTGACCGTTGTTAGGGTTTGCCACCGTGTGGGTTTTTTTTGAATTGACAGTCTTTTGCTCTGTGACCAGCTTTACCGCACACCCAACAACTACCCTTGATCCGTTTGTTACTCATACATTTGTTGTCGTTGCCGCCGCTGCTGCTCATAGCCTTCCTTTTGAAGCTTTTCGGTCTTGGCTTTCCTATTTCAAAAATGTTCGCTTTCATCTCCATGGAATACGAAGGCAACAACTTTTGTTCGTTCTTCCGGTTGTCTTCTTCGATTTGCAGACGAACCACGAGATCCTCCATTGACATATCCTTTAGCTTGTGCTTCAAATAACTCTTGAACTCTTTCCAGGACGGTGAAAGTTTCTCGATTGTTGCAGCCACTTGGAATGATTTACTAATCGTCATTCCCTCATTGATCAGTTCGTTGAATATGATCTGGAGTTCTTCAACTTGACTAACCGTCATGCATCAAATATTCCAAGAATCGCTTGACGATGAATTTCTTTGTCTCAACTTCCTCAGTCTTATACTTTTTCTCCAACGCTTCCCATAAATCCTTCGATGTCTTGAATGACGATTAGACATTATACAGACTGTCTACAAGATCGTTCAAGATGTAGTTTCGGCAGAAAAATCAGAATGCTTCCATGCTTCCTGAGCAGATATCGTTTCCTTAGTATGTTTCCCAATCAGTGTGACAGAACATTCTTCCTTCAGAATATGAGCCAGGTTCAGTGTCGTCAGGTAAAACACCATCTTCTGTTGTCATCTCTTGAAATCTTCCTCCTTAAACTTCTCTGGTTTCTCAGCATGAGGAACAACGTGTGGTTTCTCAGTGTGAGGAACAATGATTGTTTTCCCAACACGGGGAATATCGTCATAGTGTCTTGCTCCATCAATTTGAAAAATTTCGTCTTTAGATTGCTCAAACCGTAGAGCAAAGATAAAATAAAATACTTGGATTAAATTGTAACACGATTACAACTGAATGATTACAAGAAATATTACAGATGAAAAAATAGAAAATTAAATCGGTATAGACTTGCTGTAGTAAAGTTCTAAAGATGAATTTTCACCATCCACAGTTTGCTTGAAGACTACGGTGAACGTCTTTGCAGGATACAATCACCGTCATCGAAGATATGACAAACAAATGCTTCGATCCTCACAGAATCGAACAATATTTTTATTTGTCTCTGTTGATGACTTACGAAATTGACAAAAGAACTGGACTTCAGAATCTTTATGAAAAAATCCTTCTCTGTACTAATTTTGGATGTAAAAAGTTCTCCCTTCTCTGAACCAATTTTGGACGCCAAAAATTCTACATCTTCTATAAAAATCCCCACTACCTTTTTGATTAAAAGGCAGCCACTTTCAATTGAGAGAGGTGGTTTTTTTTCTTTTATGTGAAAACTGCTCCTTAACTGCACGAAGGGTGAAACTGCCCTCACCTCCACTTAACGGCACGAAGGGCAAAGAAACTGGTCTCCCATAAAGGATATGTGATATTGACTTGATTTATATAATTATACATCATCAATTATTAATATGTATTATTAAATATGTGTTAAAACATTAAAATTCTATCTTAACATATGATAAATTTAATTTCTACTCAAATTATTTTTTAATTTTATTTTTCGTTCACATACTACAACACTTAAACGCAATTTTAGTTAATAAATGCTCAAAGCTATTAGCTCTAATGTTCTATCGTGGAGAATGAGTCTTGGTTGTTCGAGTAAAATTTATAAAGCAATGGTGCCCAGTAGCTAGTCTCTCGGTTGATGCTTTCTTTTGGAATAAATTTTGGATTCAAATATTTGGTCTTACACTGGAATGTAGAAACCGAAAAGTAGGGGACATAATCGGTGGCCGTCTGGGCAAGATGGTTGATGTGGATGAGGGATTTTCTAGGGAGGGGTTCGAGCTAAAACGGTATATACGGGTAAGGGTCGAATTCAACATTACTCGTGCCTTACTAAGAGGATTATCCTTTAAAATGGGAAATAAGAAATGTTAGGTATGTTTCAAGTACGAACGTATCCCTCGTTTCTGCCTCTATTGTGGACGAATCTTCCATGGCAACGGAGTCTGTCCAGCAAAGTTTTCTGACAGAGATGGTTGCAGCGGCAAACCTGAGTTCAGTGAAGATTTACGTGCGGGAGGGGGCGATAACCGCAGATTGGAACAACGTTGGAGAGCTGATTCGCTTAATGAAAATGTGATGCTTAGAGAATCGGGATGGCCCTTCCTCTCAGACGGCAGACGTAGCACTTCCAAGTCCTATTCCGCCACCAATGGCGACCAACCCCTTCCCGTTGACTTTGAGGAATCGGGAAAAAAATCTGGAGTTAGGTACAAAAAAAGGTAAAGCTGTGATGGAGACAGACCTAGCCATTCCGTTGTCAGCACATTCTAAGGAGACAAGTTCAGAGCAGGACACGTCTAACTCAGAAGGTTCTGGGCATTTTTTTCTAAGGACAGGAAATATCCACATCATCTAGTGGGGCCAATGAAAACGAAGAAGTAGAGATTCTATCCCCCACACCTTTTTGCTTTGGAGCTTCAAACGTTGGATCATTGTTAGATAATAGAAAAAATTTGTCCAGAGGTGTGTTTTAGCAGGTTTTTTAGAGTTATAATTAAATAACATATTTTTAAAATGATCAATAATTTGAGACTAAAATAACATTCATCTATATAGAGTAATGAATTTATTAATTCAGATAAATTAAATAGAAGTTATTGACATACTAATTTTATATATCCTATAATTAAAAAAATATTATGTGTTTAGATTATTACGATCAACCTATAAATATTATAGTAGTTTAATTTTAAGTATCTCACAAAAAAGCCTCCCCGCGTAAAATATAATAATGATCTACTTAAAATTACAATTAACAATCAATTAAAATTAAAATAGAAATCAATTTTTTTAAAAAAAATTAAGTTTTTTAAAATTAGAATATCATGTCCATCCATCAACCATTAGGTAAATCAACTTCAACCTCCCTCCTATTAAGTGAAATTAATTCAAAATTTGAGGCAAACCAATGATATTTAAATAAAAAATATAAAAACTTAAACTAATAATTCGGGTAAAATCAATTGATTATTAATGAAATACTAATTATAAAATATATGATTTAAGGAAACATTTTTGTTTGAATAATTACAAAGTCAATCTAATAATACTATAAAAATTTTAAATTTTGAAAATCTCCTAAAATCGACATCCACGTAATCCACGGCTCAACCACCTTATTAATGCGATAATGATATAATTGAATTTGAAATTAGGAAAATCCCGCCCTTTACTCAACCAATACGTAAATAATTCTCAACCAACCTCCTCTTAAATGCAACTAATTCAGTTATTGAATTCCACCAATGATAATTCAATTATTGAATTCCACCAATAATAATTCAAAGAAAAAATAAAAAATGTTAAAAATTAAACTACGGTAAAATCCTAAGAAACTACCCTTACCTATGATAAAAACCTGTCAATCAACCTAAAAATAAAAAACTAAAGGATCAAAACAAAATCAAGAACACTTATTGATTTCGAAACAATAATGATTATCAATCGATTATGAAAAAAGATTTGTTCAATAACCGAAAATCTTTATATGTAACGTATTAATGATAAGTCAATGATAATTATATAATTTTAAAGTAAAAAAAATAAAATTAATATTAACCGGCAAATCCTCATCATTAATTAAAATGGTTCCATAAGATCAATAACAGAAATTCATATATAGAGGTAAATCTGTCCACTATAAATAAGAAGCTGAAAACCGGTGATGTGGTAACAAGAAATTTGCTATTTACATAAGAAAAGATTGGCCTATTACTTAACTCAAGTTTTTAAACTTGATTATTTGATACAATTACTTTACATAATAACAATGCCCAAGTTAATGGGTAATGTGGCCAAAAACAACATAAAAGGCCCATACTTAAGCAACTTGCGTGTAAGGGATAAGATGCCCAATTTAGTGGGCCAGCAATCTAGCTTCAAGTGTAAGGGAGATGGCCCAACTGTTTCTTACAGTCTTGCATGCACGCAGTAGGAGGAAACAACGGGTTCAAAAAAATTTAGGGTTGAAAATTTACGGACTTCAAGCATTTAAAGGGTGGAGGCAGTCGATCCCACCGAGTGAGCCATGAAAGTCCTGGCGTAGAATTGTGAGGGTGTAGGGAGCTCCCTGACCATTCCCTCAATTCGAGGGCTTAATCATGCCCACTTTCCCAATGTAATTTTCCTTTTTGAAACTAAAAAAAAATTTCAACATGTTGAAGCTATCAAGAATATTTTGGATGCTTCTGCTCATTTTGTTGACTACTTCAGAACTTTTGAGGAAGCCTAAAGTCGTATTTCAATACGACATAGATGGCTTGAAGTGGAGGGTTGTAGAGAAGGTATCATTAATGGTTGGAAAAATGGTCATTCTTCCTTTTTCATATGTCTGTCCGCTAAGCTTAATCACCTTAGAGTTAAGTTCTTAGAATGGAGACGTCAGGCCCCATGGCGATGAAGACTTTAACGATAAATTTGAAAAATCGGTTGGAAAGCTTGCATAACAATGGGAGTGTCGATATGGAAGACATCAAAGCCCTAGAAGCTCAGCTCCAAAAAGCCATGGTAAAAGAAGAGAAATATTGGAGGGATATATCTCGGGCCGACTGGCTAGTTCAAGGGGATCAGAACACAAAAATTTTCCATGCCAGGGTTTCTAATAAGAAAAAAAAATAGAATCTGGGTCTTGAAAATGAAGTCGGGGAATGGGTCACGGATAGAAGCAAAATACGAAGGATAACTGATAATTATTTTAGGAGCCTTTTCTCCTCTTCTGCTCCTTCCATGGAGCTCCTGAATGAAGCTTTGAGTGTTTTACACCCACGACTTAGTGATGAAGATAAGGAGTTGTTAATCGAACCAATTCCCGAGGAAAAGATTACCAAGGAAACTTTTGATTTATCCTCCACCAAATCGTCTGGACCGAATGGTTTTTCAGCAGCCTTTTTCTAGTAATGGTGGGACCTTATGAAGGAAGATGTTTTCTCCTTTCTGCTGGATTTGTTCATTTCAGGTATTCTTCCTCCTAAAGTCAACACTACTCATACAACTCTTATTCCCGAGAACCAAAACTCGAGGAGTATGACTTAGATGAGGCCTATTAGCCTTTGTAATGTGACCTATAAGATACTTTCCAATGTGCTAACCAACATGCTTAAATCTGTTATGGACAAGATTGCAGATCCTTTCCTGAGTGCCTTCGTTTCAGGCAGGTTTATTGTAGACAATATCCACATCACGCACAAGATCTTTCACTCACTTAGAATCTATAAGTCGGGTAAGAACTGCGAGGTGGCTATATAGGTTGACATGTCAAAAGCATAAGACAAGCTCGAATGGCAGTTTGTGATTGAAACTCTTCGTAAGCTCAGATTCCCGGACAAATGGTGTGATTGGATTTTTGCATGTAAACTTACGATCTCTTATAGAGTCGTCATCAACGGAGAGACATGTAGTGTTATTCATCCCAAACGTGATATTCGACAAGGTGACTCTCTTTCCCCCTATTTATTTATTCTGTTTGCAGTAGTCTTATCTTCCTTATTTATCTGGGTTAAAGTTTATAGGGAGTTAAATGGGTTTAAGGCCACTAAGGATGGAATATCTACCTCTCACTTGTTTTTTGCCAATGGTTGCTAACATTTTCTCTTTATTTTGTGATGCTTCGGGCCATGAAATTAATTTTGATAAGAGTGCTCTATATTTTAGCACCAATACTCCTTCTAATATTTGTTCGGACTTGGTTGCAATTATTGGTATCAAGAGAAGAAATTCTCTTAGGAAGTATCTTGGCATTATGTCTGACTTTAGTTTGTCTAAAAAATACATTTTTAAGGATGTAAATGATTTTTTCGGTATGAAAAAACCCTTTACAAACAAATAATAAAGATCTTAATTTGAAAAGAGAAAGAGAGAATAAAGACAACATCGTTTATGTGGAAAACCCTTAAACGGAAGAAAAACCACGGGAAGATTGTTGATATTCACTTATGTCGATAATTTTAAATAGTTGTTGATGAAAGAAGAGATTAATGGCGGTGCCTTTAGTTGAGGTTTGCTTAGGTCTCTTCCACGCCCCTTCTTTCTTTTTACATGAGCATGTATTTATAGGCCTTACAACAACAACAACAACAACAACAACAACAACAATAATAATAATAATAATAATAGGGATTATCACCTCCCATATGCTTTCGACTGATGGGATTACTTTCAGGCGTGGGCTTATTTACTTTGCTCAATACTTTCAGCTATTTTGTCCTCAGCAACTCAATCAGTCATAGCCACTTGGTGGTTCCTCGTGGTTCGGGTCGATCAATCACAATCACTTGATTGTCAGTCTGAACCCTTATTTCCGTTCTGATGTTCTGTCATGTTCAGGAGGTAATGATTCCATGTTCTCGAGATGTTGGTTCTCATTCTGTAAGTGATGATCTCCCGTTCTTGAGATGCTGATTCACGTTCTGTTGTTCTTTCCCGTTTTGCGAGTGATGGTCCCCCGTTCTAGAAGCGGTAGTCCCCCGTTCCAGAAGTGACAGTTCCCCGTTCCAGAAGCGATTGTCCCCGTTCCAGAAGCAATAGTACCCTGTTGCGGAAGTGAAGGTTCCCCGTTTCAGCATTCTTTCCCGTTCTGACGAGATCTCCCATTTCAGCGTTCTTTCTGCACATGTGTCTTGGGTGGGTTTTTTCCCCTGTTCATTTACCCCCATTACACTCAGTAAGTTTTACTTATTGAGATGTAATGGTTTGTCCTTTCTTATTATGTCGTTACGTTTGCCCATTTCTATTATCACGTGCTTAACTTTTTGTTGACTAACTTTTTAGCCTGCTCATGTCGATGATGATTACTCTCCCTTCATTCACTGTATTGTCTTTCTGTTTTTTTACTATGGGTATATTGATAGAGTTTTTCCCGTTTTCGTCATTATGAGCTCATTGACGAGGTTCTCTCATTTTCTTCAGTACAAGCTCAGTGATAGAATTTCTCCCGTTTCTTCATTTTTCATTTTCCTTCTCTCGTTCCATAATTGCATCGCACGAGTTGGTAGAGTTTCGACCATTTTCATATTTTCTTTTTCCTTCTGGAAACAATGTCCGTAGACACTCCCAACGACTTAGGTTCATTCCGTGGAACCATGCCCCGTTTTAATTTCCTACGGGCTCATCAATAGAGTTTCCCCCGTTTCTTAATTTTTCATTTTCCTTCTCTCGTACGATAAGATATGTGACATGAATATTGTACAAGAATAATATAATAATTAAAATTGAGTAAGGAGTGAGTGTACCTTTTCATAATTTCATTGCAGGAGTTTGAGTTTGATGCCCCATTTCTATTGGTAGAATTTTTCCCGTTTTCCTCGCTACGGACTTATTGGTAGAGTTTTTCTTGTTTCCTTATTTTCTTTTTCTGCTTTCAATTTTTTACTTCCTTTTGCTGCTTCTTTTTCCTTTAATTCTGGCTGTCTTTTGCTCAGCTCCGTTCTTTAGCTCTTCTTTTATGCCCTTCTTTACTCAGCTCTTCTTTTTTCTCAGCGTTTCTTTACTGAAGACGTTCCTCTTTCCGTTCTGAAGATATTTCTTTTTCCGTTCTCCAGGCTTTCCCGTTCTGAAGACATTTAATTTTTTTTCTTACATTTTGTTTTCATCCCTTGCATGTTTTTCTTCTTGATTTTTTGTTGTATTTCATTCTTTCCTCAAAGGCTTTAGCAAAAATTTGGAGATCCAAATATGTTCCGTACCAACTTCAAGCTATCAATGAAATCCGTGCTCAAACACTTAGGAAATTTTTACCTCCCAATTCTCTTGAGAATAGTTGTTTCCATACTAGAATCTATTGTCAAACAATTCTAGTTTAGAATCCGTTCTTGTGACTTTGATCTTTGTTAGAGAACAAATATCTTTCCAGTTGTGAAATCCATTTTCGAGGATACTACTTTAACTTCATTTATAGAGAATGTGTTATAATCTTCCCATTCCGAGGACTCAGGTTCAAATGAAAAATCATGACCTCGTTCTCACTCTGAAAGAAGGACTTATGATCTGCCCGTTCTCAAGGACTTAGATTCGAACAAAGAACCATGACCCCCATTTCTTTCTGAGAGGACTTAGGATCGATGTTAAGCTACTCATCACTACCACTTAGATTTTGTGGATATACATTACATACGACAACATGCATTTTGAATGTAGTATCTTCTAAGTCTGTAAGTAAGACACCTTTAGAGTTATAAAATGGCTCCAAACTCAGTTTGCATCATTTTCCTATATAGGGGTGTCCATCTCACATTCTTAGACCCCAAGACTGGAAAGTTAGACTCAAAGTTTGAAGTGTGTATATTTGTTGGCTATGTTCTAGAGATAAGAGGTGGGTACATTTATAGTCACAAGGATCAAAAGATGTTTGTATCGCCAAATTCCACATGCTTTGAACACGACTGTATGAAAAACTACAAACATCGAAGCAAATTATTTCTTGAAGAATTAGCGTTTCATGAGATCAGACCATGTTCATCATAACTGATAAACGACAAACCACAAAAACCACAGTTCCTATTCAGGAAACATAGGTGTAATGTCATAGTGGGAGGGTTGTAAGACAACCTATTCTCTATGAACTAGAGGCACATGACCTAGTGTCTGACACTGATAATGACGATCCATTATCTTACGAAGAAGTAATGAATGATCCTGAAAATGAGAAATAGCAGATGCCATGAACCAGGAAATGGAATCGATGTATTCTATTTTCATCTGGGAACTGGTAGATTCGCCTGAAAATGTCAATCTCATTGGATGTAAATGGATCTTCAAGAGGAAAAGAGGTGCAAAAGGGAAAGTAGAGGCACGACTGGTGGCCAAGGGCTATACACAAAGGGAAGGAGTCGATTATGAAGAGACGTTCTCCCATGTTACCATGCTAAAATCCATTTACATCCTTTTATCCATTACCGCTAGTTTAGACTATGAAATATGACAAATGGATGTTAAGACAGCTTTTCTGAATGGCTCTCTTGAAGAAAGCATCTATATGATGCAACTAGTGCTGCTAGTCGTGGCGCATGTGTGGCGTAAGCGTGGAGGCGTGTAGCATTTTAAAAAGGTAAACTTATGATAAAATTGAATCTTATGATAAAACAAAACTTGCGCAACATCACGATAACCAAATAAAAACTTTTATTGAAAACTCTTTTTCAATTAGTCAGGATCCATTATATATTTATAAGTTAAATCTACAACATACAAGGTCAGGAATCATATACCGTTTGTAGTCTATATTAAGTGTCCTTGTAAAAATTGATCGATCATTCGTTCCCACGAAATCGTTTCAACGATCAGTAAACTCCGTGATTCATACCAGAATATTTTAAATCAATCATCAATGCACTAGGACGTGTGTGTGCACGTAGAATATTACAAGACACTTTTTGTGTCTCTACATGTTCTCAACACATGAGATCTAGAGATTTTCTGAGAATGAGTTTAGTGAGAAAATTCTTTAAAAGAACGTGATGATTATTCTTTTAGAAATTTGATTAACGTTTAATCTAGAAAAAAATCTCTCTAACACCAATCGTGTTCTCAATTCAACTCTTGATTGACGAACTAATGATCTGATCAACTGATTCTCTCATCTTCATTCAACAACTAGGGCCATTAGAATAATATATGTATATATTCTAGACAATAGCGTATCATAATTTTAGGGATAAACTGAAATAATATTTAATTATAAAATTACCAATTGCAGTGGAACTCATAGCAATTGTGCACAGCTGCAGTGCCACATGGCATTGTAGTGTGCCGTGAGCCAGCACAGTGCCTCATGATGGCACCATTGTAGTGTCATGTGGCACTACAGTATTGCACACGCACTACTGCAGTGTCATGTGGCATCATAGTAATCCATGTCAATTTCTGATACCATGTTAGTGATTAACACGTGACAATTACTCTGAATAAAATACTTATTTCAATCAGATAATTACCTAGATACCAGTTAATTCAAAATTAACATATCTGATTATCCCTATCAACTAACTTATATCTTATTTCACAAATAACATATTTAGTTTATTTAAATTATTATCTAATAATAATTTAATTATCTAAATTCACAAATTAGATATCGTGTCTCACTTATCGATAATTAAAAAAACCAATAATTATTTATATATACATAATTTCCCAAAATTATGTTTGAATGTATAAATAATTTAATTAATTAGTTCTTAAATAATTAATCACACATAATTATCTCATAATTATGTACTTGCCCCAGAATAAAAATTCCTTTCACAAGTCAGTCATTTTCTCATGTCTTGAAATATTTACACCCTAGATAGCGTATTATAGAGGTGACTTGAGGCTCATGGACCTATAATCATATGTTTCAATAAACCAGATTATTAATTAAACTATTTAATTAAATAGTCTTATTTATTAGTCCACTGACATAATTATTTCATTTAGTTCCGTCCTCCAATTATTGGTTCGTAAATTAGAGCTTGTTAAAATTATCATTTAACCCTTCTAATTATCTCTTGATCCTTATGTACCATTAATCCCCTAGTGAATGGCTAATCTTTAATCTTATTATACATTTGATCAATAACCATTCATTTCAAGAATTAACATTTAAGAGAACCAATATACGATCTGTTAGGAAAGCATAGATTCTAAATCTTGTAAGATCATGTTCTCAGTCATCCACATCACTAAATCTTCAAAACAAAAGTCACTAGTCTGATTAACAAACAGACCTTAACGAGTAAATCAAAATATCCAGTAAACATGCAAATGAGTTCATGACTACTCAGGATTCAGATTGATCTACATATGATCATCAAATTGATGTGTATTAAATCTTTATGATAAACGACACGTTAAAAATTTAACAGACTAGTTAGAGTAAAGCCTCAACTTTCATAAGAAGAGCTTCAAAAGGATAAAATAGCAATCCCAAGACTAGCTTTCCTGGACAATGTATATTGTGAAATGATGGGGCTATAACAAATCCAGAGTACCTTAACTCACGGCTGTCGCACAAAGAAAGCTTGTCACCTTAACCAGTCATACCCATTTATGGAGATTTAGGATCTGAAGCTCAAATGAAAGCCATGAAACAAGAAGCTACTCCTACTGCAATTGCAATTTGGGGCTTCTTTTAAGCCAGTCCACCAAAGGATTCCACCTCGACTCCCCTCTACCAGAGAATCCATGAATTCTAGGCACCTTCAGTAGTAGCAGGAATGGGAAAGACAAATAACCAGCCAACTATTATTGTCTTCAAGCCTGCCTTCCTCTCATCTTCCTTATGGAATGGGCTTCTCCTTAGAATTAACGAGATCTAGAGTCATCCAATTAATTCACATCGCTCGTATCATATATAATCTTATTATATAAAGTACAGTCACTAAGATGTCAATCCGCATCAATGATCCAGATCTAGATCACACACATTCATAATGCTTAGTGAATCGTACTAGCAACCATTCATTAAAGATTTCATACTTTAATATGTTGCTAACAATTTTATTCATTATCTATGATCCTAATCCTCTCGTACTAATACAAGATCATAGTCTCATTAATGAATATGAAATTTTCAGATATTTATATAAATTATTCAATAATAATTTAAATAAACAATTATAAGAAAAATGTAATGAACTTTAAATTTTATATTAAAATGTTAATACATATGCTTTGAGGACATAACCTCCAACAATAAGAAGGGTTCGCAAAAAATGGGCAAAATCAGAAAGTATGCAAGTTGGTGAAATCTATTTGGGGATTAAAGCAAGCATCAAGATCGTAGAATCTTACATTTGATGAGATTATTAAATCTTATGGTTTCGAGCAAAATGTTGATGAAGCTTGTGTTTATAAATACATCAAAGACAAGATAATTGTTTTCTTAGTTCTTTATGTTGATGATATTCTACTCATTGGGAATGGTGTAGTAACTTTGTCAATTGTAAAGAAGTGGTTGGCTGAGAAATTTCAAATGAAAGATTTGGGAGAGATGAGTTATGTTCTAGGCATCCAAATCCTAAGGGATAGCAAGAACAATTTCTTGGCACTTTCTGAGACATCTTATATTGATAAGGTGCTGGAGATATTCTCTACGGAGAATTCCAAGAAAGGTCAACTACTGACTAGACATGGAATTGTCTTCTCCAATAAGCAATGTCCTAAGACGTCTAAGGAAGAAGAGGATATGAGAAAGGTTCATTATGCTTCAGCAGTTGGTAGTCTCAGATATGTCATGTTGTGTACGAGACCAGACATCTGTTATACAGTGGGAATTGTCAGTCGTTATCAATCAAATCTAAGTTTGGAACATTGGATAACAGTAAAGCACATTCTCAAGTATCTTAGGAGAACTAAAAACTATATGCTTGTTTATTTAGATGGAGATCTGAACCCCATTAGATATACTAATTTTGATTTTCAATCAGACAGAGACAGTCGAAGGTCGACGTCTGGATCAATATTCATCGTAGTAGTTTGGAGAATATTTAAACAATCCAGCATTGTAGATTCAACTATGGAAACCGAATATATAACGGCTTGTAAAACTACGAAAGAAGCATTATGGCTCAGAAAGCTCTATAGTGATCTGAAAATAGTTTCAAATATAGACAAGCCACTGATCATATATTGTGACAACAGTGGAGCGGTAGCTAATTTCAAAGAATTGGGGAATCACAAGAAGGGCAAGCACATAGAGAGGAAATATCATCTTATAAGAGAGATCGTGTATCGAAGGGATGTGACTGTTATGAAGATAGTGTCAGATCAGAAGTTGGCTTATCCTTTTACCAAGACACTTTCTACAAAGTCACTTGAAGGTCATGTGCGTATGGGGTTGAGAAAGATTTCATATTTGATTTAGGGCAAGTGGGAGATTGTTGGGGGTTATACCCTCAAAGCATGTGCATCGACATTTTAATATGAAATTTAATAGAATTTCATTTTTTTTATAATTGTGCTTTTAAATTATCGTTGAATAATGTATATAAATATCTAAAAATTTTATATTCATTAATGAAGTTATGATCTTGTATTAGTACGAGAGGATTAAGATCATAGATAATGAATACAAATGTCGGCAACATATTAAAGTATGAAATCTTTAATAAATAGTTGCTTATACTGTTCACTAAGCATTATAAATGCATGTGATCTAGATCCAGATCATTGATGTGAATAGACATCTTAGTGAAAGTAATTTATATGATAAGATTATATATGACAGGATCGAAGTGAACTAATATTTTTATTAACATACTGTTCATCATAAAGACTTAAGACACATCAATCTGATGATCATATGTAGATCAGTTTGAATCATAAGTATTCATGAACTCCTATGCATGTCTACTTAATCTTTTGATTCACTCGTTAGAGTTTGTTTGTAAAACAGGCTAGGGACTTTGTTTTAGAGATTCAGTGATATGAATGGCTGTGAACATGATCTTACACGATTTGGAGTCCAAGCTTTCCTAACGGATCGTATATTGGTTTCTTTAAGTATTAATTCTGGAACTAAATGGTTATTGAGCTCAAATTTATAATATGATTATAAATTATTCACTGGTGAATTAATGGTACTTAAGGATCAAGAGCTAATTAGAAGGGTAAAATGATAATTTTGACCAACTCTAATTTATGAACCAATAATTGGAGGATAGAATAACCTGAAATGATTATATCAATGGACTACACGAGAATACTCTGTAAATACATTCTATAATCTCTACGAGTGCAATTCCATATTTTTAGTGGAGTAATAATAGAATTAATAAAATAAACATATTTAAATAAAGAGTTTAATTAATAATCTGGTTTATTAGAGCTTAAGATTATAGGTCCATGATCCCCAAGTCACCTCTATACTATGCAGTCTAGGGTGTGAATATTTCAGGATATGAGAAAATGACTGACTTAAAAAATGGGACAAATACGTAATTATGAGATAATTATGTGTGATTAATTAATTGAATCATTTATATATAAATTTCAGAAATTACATATATATAAATAATTATATCGATTAATTTTTTAATTATTCATAAGTGCGACAAAATATCTAATAATTATTATTAGATAATAATTTGAATCAACTAAATCTGTTATTTGTGAACTAATAAATAAGTTAGTTGATAGAGATAACGAGATATGTTAATTTTGAATTAATTTATATCTAGATATTTATCTGATTAATATAAATATTTAATTCATAGTAATTGTCACGTGTCAATCATTGACAGAGAATCAGATATTGACGTGAACTATTGTAGTTCCATATGGCACTATAGTTGTGGGGGTGCAATATCGTAGTGCCACACAGTACTACAGTAGCGCAGTGGCACACAGTGCTATGAGGTACTACAATAGCTCACTACAACTGTAGTGTCGCGTGGCACTACCACAAAGGGTATTGGGTCTCATTACATGGTAATTTTGAAATTACATATTATTTTCAGTTTATCTCTAAAAATATGATATACCATTATCTAGAAAATATATAGATATTATTCTACTAACCTCGGGGTTGACAGATAGTAAAGAATACAATTGCTATCAGGGTGAATTTTCTCTGCGATTAAAAAGTTAATCAAAAGCTCTGTGAGAATAATTATCGAATTCTATCAGAGGATTGTCTAAAAAAAATTAATCATTCTCAGTAAATCTCTAGATCCTATGTGTTGAGTACATCTGGAGACAGAAAAAAGTGTCTTTGATTATTCTATGTGCTCACACACGTCCTAGTGCGTTTAAGGATTGGCGTGAAAGATCTTGGTGTGGATCTTGAAGTCCGTTGTTCGTTGGAACGTAGAATCGTTGGTTTACGAGGAAGATCAATATATACTACAAAAAGTATATGATTCCTATTCATGTATGTCTCAGATTTAATATATAAATATATAATGATCCTGATTGACAAAAGTTTTTCAATATAAAAAATTTATTTTGGAAACCGTTGCGCCGCTCTTGTTTTTTTTTTATCAAAAAACATACGATTCATTTTTAATAAATTTGCAAAAAGCCACCACGCCTCTGCCGCACGTGCACCTTGTTTTCAACAACTGGTATCAGACCGGTCATTATACATTTGTTTATTAAATATTGTGTGGGTGTTCTTGCATTGTTCATAATATATTTTGATATATGTGAATGAATTGATGGTTTGTTTTTTGAATGTATGGTTAAATAGTGGATCAGTAAATGTATGGTAATTATTAGGTTAGGCTTGGTTCTTCAATTTTTTCCTTAGATCTTGTGTAAGTCGATTTGGGGCGTATGAATTTTGTAATTTTATTTTGAATATCATATTGTAATTATTTCGATCGCGAGAAGATGAAAAATTCACGAGACAAACGATGAGGAAAAAGCAAAAATAGGAATTCCTAGGGAATTCCAGCGCCGGCACCAGAAATAGGATTTTCGGCGCTGGCGCCGCTAGAAAAATCGATTCCGCCTGCGAGTCCGCCAGCAATTCGGCACTGGTGGTGGCCGGCAGTGACGGTGAACGTCCGACGACGGTAATGGGTGGCGGTGGGAGAGTGCTATCATTGGTGGCAACTATTATCACATCTAAAGTAGTTTTGCATAAACCCTAATACCAACTTACATAGCACTACAGAGTTTTATGATGACCCTAACTCTATCTATTATCTTTTAACTTTTAAAATTAATGTAATTTTAAAACTAATTTTTAATTTTATGAAAATTAAAGATTAATTAATTGATTGGGCTTGACCTAGTCAATAAATCGTTTATTGACTAAGTCAAATTCATAGATAATTTTTAATTAAAAAATAGTTGTTTCTAATTAAAAGGATTTGTTCGAAGCTAAAGATTATGATGACGAACATCAGGTGGAGAAGGAGATATTTTAGAAATATGTGATCCTGAATTTCTCCTTGTAATTTTTTTTTTATTTTAATGGTTATAATTTAGAAATACCTAATAGTCACTCGGTCCATCATTATTTTATTTAATTGTTAAATAAATATTATTGATATGATTGATAACATGGCCATGCACTAATCGATCACATATCATACATGAAATCCCACACATTTTTATTCAATCATGCATCTCATCAGTAGAAACATGATTTATGAGGATTGTCCTAATATGTTTATATGAATTGTTTTGAGAAATCAATTGCATCTAAACTGGTAGGTTTTAATTAGCTAAAACTTGATAATCACACCACTCTAAAGGTTATAGTAACCTTTAGGATAACCAGCTTTAGTAAAAGAGTTTAATTAAAATATGATGAATGTAATTAGTTAATCTATGTTCACATAATTATGACTTAGGCTCTTTAGAAGGTTAATTGAATTTAGACCAATGAGATTATATTAACTGTTAATGTAATATTCAAATTAACTAATTTATTATTTCTAATTATTAGATAATTAGTAAAAAAAATAATTAATCAATTATTAGAAATCAATTTAATTCATCAATTTGGACTGATGAATCTGGACACAATTTTGGCTTTATGAAAGATCTAAAAATCACAGATAGCAGTGCATATGGAGATAATTTTTGGCAATTTAACATAGGGATATATGTGAAAATTCTATAATTATCATAAAGGAATTGCATCCTTATCTCTATAATCGATCACATACCATACATGAAACCCCACACATTTTTATTCAATCATGCATCTCATCAGTAGAAACATGATTTATTAGGATTGTCCTAATATGTTTATATGAATTGTTTTGAGAAATCAATTTCATTTAAACTGCTAGATTTTAATTAATTAAAACTTAATCATCACACCACTCTAAAGGTTATAGTAATTTTTAGGATAACCAACTTTAGTAAAAGAGTTTTATTAAAATTTGATGAATGTAATTGGTTAATCTATGTTCACATAATTATGACTTAGGCTCTTTAGAAGGTTAATTGAATTTAGACCAATGAGATTGGATTAACTGTTAATATAATATTCAAATTAACTAATTTATTATTTCTAATTATTAGATAATTAGTAAAAAAATTAATTAATTAATTATTAGAAATCAATTTAATTCATCAATTTGGACTGATGAATCTGGACACAATTTTGGCTCTATGAAAGATCTAAAAATCACAGATAGCAGTGCATATGGAGATAATTTTTGGCAATTTAACATATAGGGATATATGTGAAAATTCTATAATTATCATATAAGGAATTGCATCCTTATCTCTATAATCGATCACATACCATACATGAAACCCCACACATTTTTATTCAATCATGCATCTCATCAGTAGAAACATGATTTATTAGGATTGTCCTAATATGTTTATATGAATTGTTTTGAAAAATCAATTTCATTTAAACTGCTAGATTTTAATTAATTAAAACCCGATCATCACACCACTCTAAAGGTTATAGTAAATTTTTGGATAACCAACTTTTGTAAAAGAGTTTTATTAAAATTTGATGAATGTAATTAGTTAATCTATGTTCACATAATTATGATTTAGGCTCTTTAGAAGGTTAATTGAATTTAGACCAATGAGATTGGATTAACTGTTAATATAATATTCAAATTAATTAATTTATTATTTTTAATTATTAGATAATTAGTAAATAAAAAATTAATTAATTAATTATTAGAAATCAATTAAATTCATCAATTTGGACTATGAATCTGGACACAATTTTGACTCTATGAAAGATGTAAAAATCACATATAACAGTGCATATGGAGATAATTTTTGGCAATTTAACATATAAGGATATATGTGAAAATTCTATAATTATCATATAAGGAATTTCATCATTATCTCTATAATCGATCACATACCATACATGAAACCCCACACATTTTTATTCAATCATGCATCTCATCAGTAGAAACATGATTTATTAGGATTGTCCTAATATATTTATATGAATTTTTTTGAGAAATCAATTGCATTTAAACTGCTCGATTTTAATTAATTAAAACTTGATCATCACACCACTCTAAAGGTTATAGTAACTTTTAGGATAACAACCTTTAGTAAAAGAGTTTTATTAAAATTTGATGAATGTAATTAGTAAATCTATATTCGCGTTATTATGACTTAGTCTCTTTAGAAGGTTAATTGAATTTAGACCAATGAGATTGAATTAACTATTAATATAATATTCAAATTAATTAATTTATTATTTCTATTTATTAGATAATTAGTAAATAAAAAATTAATTAATTAATTATTAGAAACCAATTTAATTCATCAATTTGGACTGATAAATCTTGACATAATTTTGGCTCTATGAAAGATGTAAAAATTGCAGATAGCAGTGCATATGGAGATACTTTTTGGCAATTTAACATATAAGGATATATGTGAAAATTCTATAATTATCATATAAGGAATTGTATACTTATCTCTATAATCGATCACATATCATACATGAAACCTCACACATTTTTATTCAATCATGCATCTCATCAGTAGAGACATGATTTATTAGGATTGTCCTAATATGTTTATATGAATTGCTTTGATAAATCAATTGCATATAAACTGCTAGGTTTTAACTAGCCAAAATTGGATAATCACACTACTCTAAAGGTTGTAGTAACCTTTAGGATAACCAACTTTAGTAAGAGAGTTTTATTAAAATTTGATGAATGTAATTAGTTAATCTATGTTTACATAATTATGACTTAGGCTCTTTAGAAGGTTAATTGAATTTAGATCAATGAGATTGGATGAACTGTTAATATAATATTCAAATTAATTAATTTATTATTTATAATTATTAGATAATTAGTAAATAAAAATAATTTATTAGTTATTAGAAATCAATTTAATTCATCAATTTGGACTGATGAATCTAGACACAATTTTGGCTCTCTGAGAGATGTAAAAATCGTAGATAGAAGTGCATATGGAGATAAGTTTTGGCAATTTAACATATAGGGATATATGTGAAAATTCTATAATTATCATATAAGGAATTGCATCCTTATCTCTATAATCGATCACATACCATACATGAAACCTCACACATTTTTATTCAATCATGCATCTCATCAGTAGAGACATGATTTATTAGGATTGTCCTAATATGTTTATATGAATTGCTTTGATAAATCAATTGCATATAAACTGCTAGGTTTTAACTAGCCAAAATTGGATAATCACACCACTCTAAAGGTTGTAGTAACCTTTAGGATAACCAACTTTAATAAGAGAGTTTTATTAAAATTTGATGAATGTAATTAGTTAATCTATGTTAACATAATTATGACTTAGGCTCTTTAGAAGGTTAATTGAATTTAGATCAATGAGATTGGATGAACTGTTAATATAATATTCAAATTAATTAATTTATTATTTATAATTATTAGATAATTAGTAAATAAAAATAATTTATTAATTATTAGAAATCAATTTAATTCATCAATTTGGACTGATGAATCTAGACACAATTTTGGCTCTCTGAGAGATGTAAAAATCGTAGATAGCAGTGCATATGGAGATAAGTTTTGGCAATTTAACATATAGGGATATATGTGAAAATTCTATAATTATCATATAAGGAATTACATCGTTATCTCTATAATCGATCACATACCATACATGAAACCCCACACATTTTTATTCAATCATGCATCTCATTAGTAGAAACATGATTTATTAAGATTGTCCTAATATATTTATATGAATTGTTTTGAGAAATTAATTGCATGTAAACTGCTAGATTTTAATTAGCTAAAACTTGATAATCACACCACTCTATAAATTATAGTAACCTTTAGGATAACCAACTTTAGTAAAAGAGTTTTATTTAAATTTGATGAATGTAATTAGTAAATCTATGTTCACATAATTATGATTTAGGCTCTTTAAAAGGTTAATTGAATTTAAACCAATGAGATTTGATTAACTGTTAATATAATATTTAAATTAATTAATTTATTATTTATAATTATTAGATAATTAGTAAATAAAAATAATTTATTAATTATTAGAAATCAATTTAATTCATCAATTTGGATTGATGAATCTGGACACAATTTTGGCTCTCTGAGAGATGTAAAAATCGTAGATAGCAGTGCATATGGAGATAAGTTTTGGCAATTTAACATATAGGGATATATGTGAAAATTCTATAATTATCATATAAGGAATTGCATCCTTATCTCTATAATCAATCACATACCATACATGAAACCCCACACATTTTTATTCAATCATGCATCTCATCAGTAGAGACATGATTTATTAGGATTGTCCTAATATGTTTATATGAATTGCTTTGAGAAATCAATTGCATGTAAACTGCTAGGTTTTAATTAGTCAAAATTGGATAATCACACCACTCTAAAGGTTGTAGTAACATTTAGGATAACCAACTTTAGTAAGAGAGTTTTATTAAAATTTGATGAATGTAATTAGTTAATCTATGTTAACATAATTATGACTTAGGCTCTTTAGAATGTTAATTGAATTTAGATCAATGAGATTGGATGAACTGTTAATATAATATTCAAATTAATTAATTTATTATTTTATAATTATTAGATAATTAGTAAATAAAAATAATTTATTAATTATTAAAAATCAATTGAATTCATCAATTTGGACTGATGAATCTGGACACAATTTTGGCTCTCTGAGAGATGTAAAAATCGTAGATAACAGTGCAGATGGAGATAAGTTTTTGCAATTTAACATGTAGGGATATATGTGAAAATTCTATAATTATCATATAAGGAATTACATCCTTATCTCTATAATCGATCACATACCATACATGAAACCCCACACATTTTATTCAATCATGCATCTCATCAGTAGAGACATGATTTATTAGGATTGTCCTAATATGTTTATATGAATTTCTTTAAGAAATCAATTGCATGTAAACTGCTAGGTTTTAATTAGCCAAATTTTGATAATCACACCACTCTAAAGGTTGTAGTAACCTTTAGGATAACCAACTTTAGTAAGAGAGTTTTATTAAAATTTAATGAATGTAATTAGTTAATCTATGTTAACATAATTATGACTTAGGCTCTTTAGAAGGTTAATTCAATTTAGATCAATGAGATTGGATTAACTGTTAATATAATATTCAAATTAATTAATTTATTATTTCTAATTATTAGATAATTAGTAAATAAAAAAGTAATTAATTAATTATTAAAAATCAATTTAATTCATCAATTTAGACTAATGAATCTGGACACAATTTTGGCTCTACGAGAAATGTAAAAATCACAAATGACAGTGCATATGGAGATAATTTTTGGCAATTTAACATTTAGGGATATATGTGAAAATTCTATAATTATCATATAAGGAGTTGCATCCTTATCTCTATGGCTAACCTTATCCCTAAGTGTGTTGATCAGAGAATAAAAATGTTTCTCTCTCCTCATAACACACAGTTGCAACTAATTTTGACAGGAGGGGAAGACAAAAAATTTATTTTCTTTTTTAGTCATTGTTTTGAGAGCCCACACTCAATTCCTACAAAAATCTTTCAGAGATTTATTTCTAACTCTAACGAGGTGTTGTTGGTGTAAGGATCAATTGATAACTCTATGAATCTCAAGAACGAAGAACGCGAGATATAAATTAGATCTCGCCAAATAAAAAATTCTTCATTAGTTGAAAATGTATAATTGTTTAATCTTTTCTAGATATGTTTACATGATTATACATGTTCATTAATTGGTTTTGTATTTAATTTGATTAAATGTTTGTATGAAAGTTTTTTTGAAGTTCCGCCAATGAACTACTCTTGGTTCATTAATTTTTCTTCAACATCTAATACCCGATCCAACAATGACTTTGGCCAAACCCTATATTAATAAATCTAGTTCTTCTACTTACTTGCTCGAGTCTTCCAATTTATGGCATGGTAGACTAGGTCATTTACCAACATTTCATATTGATTCAAATCACAAGTGTGAAACTTGTGTTAAAATAAAATTAACGAGGTCATCATTCTAAAATGTTGAAAGAAATACCAAACCACTTAATTTAATTCACAGTGATATATGTGATTTAAAATTTGTACAAACAAGAGATGGTAATAAGTATTTTATTACTTTTGTTGATGATAGCACAAAAATGTTGCTATATATATTTGCTAAAGAGCAAGGATGAAGGTATAGAGAAATTCATTAATCATAAAAATGAAGTTGAGAATCAACTGAATAAGAAAATTAAAGTACTAAGAAGTGATTGAGGTGGTGAGTATGAATCACCGTTTGTTGAGATTTATGCTCAACATGAGATTATACATGAAACCACAACACTTTATTCACCTCAGTCTAATGGTGTTGTTGAGCACAAAAACCGTACCTTGAAATAAATGATGAATGCATTGTTGATCAATCCTGGATTACCTCAGAACATGTGGGGAGAAGTAGTTTTTACTGGGATCGGTAGGTTTTAAAATTAACTAAACAACAAGTTTAAACCATGAACGGTTCGTGGACGGAATATAAAAAAATCCAATTAACTTATTTAATCGAACTAAATAATATAAAACCAAACAACGTGCGACTATGCGTATACGATATTAAACGATAAGAATTTCTATACTGAAGGAATTGCTTCGAGCGTTCTTCGTGTTCTTCAAGTTTCAGGATCCGAATCACACACTTAAACTCCAGAGAACAATTTATGAATTCCGTCCACTATAACCACCTGTTAATTTCATAAATATATCTCATGAGAATTTAATGTAGGAATTTGACTGTGGGCTCTCAAAACGATTGAAGGAAAAATCGAATATTTTTCCTGTAATGCTTTCTCAATTGGCGATAATCATTAGGGAGGGGAGAAAACTCTTTTTCTATGTACCTGATATGATATTTATATCTCTACCTCTCTCTGCAATTAAATTGATATTAGATATTTATAAAATCTAATTTTTGATATTTACAAATACACCCATATATTTTAAATCTCCAAAAAATCACCTCCTATATTCAAATTGCCAAAAATCAATATATCTCCACAGTATTAGAATTGTATCAGAATTTATCAATCCAATTGATATATTTAATTGATTATTATCAATCAATTAATTAATTTTTATTTGCTAATTATCCAATAATTAGAAAATAATAAACTAATTAATTTCAATACAAATAATCACACTTAACTAATTAAGTGACATCACCCATCACATATAAGTGTAGGAAATATGCCTTACACCAAAATACATTTTGATCTAATTTAATTCGTTTCACTATCCATGTTCTCATGAGCTATTTCTGAGACCGGATCGACTCACATGAACAAAGCTAAGAATTCAAACACCCGGTGAATTTATCTCCATAAATTCACAACCTATTTAATCCTGACATCGTACGACTCCACTATAAGTGTAAATAAACCATTTTTCTTATTTTCACGGTTCACAGAATATTTTAACATAATAACCATCGTGAATATCAGTAATAAGAGCGGGATATAAAATTACAATTTTCCCCTCTTGTTATTATTTCTTTAACTCTCTTTATTGACTGTGAATAAGAAAGACTTAATAGTGAATTGTCTTATACAAATCACAAGTCTTAGTCAATGACTCAATTCATTGAATACGTGGCCAGGTTAATTTATTCACACACCCATCAATAAAGCATAAGGTGATATTATTATTTTCGTAATCCAACCATTTATTTTCATATCTGTGAATCATGTAACTCCAACATAATTGAATTACAATCCCAACAGCCGAGGTATTGCCCGTAAATTTGAACTCACTCATTTGACATATTAAAGATTGCAACTAACTAAGTAAATCTACATATTCACCTTACGATTAAGGTAATTATGAAAATACCCTAAGGTGTAACAATTAGATTTAGAGCTAGGTAAACGCTTTTGGGCTCTAAACTAATTTGTTATTAGTCTATTCAACTTGTTCATAACATGTCTAGGTTAATTGTTTGCGTCTCCACTCTCATGCCCCATGACTGGCATCCATTGGTTCAACCTAATAGTCGTAATCAGATTCGAATGCCCAGTCAATCCTAAGACTGTGAATAATTTTCTGAACTTTTTCAGATGAGTTCATATGGAGATGCACATGTCTTCACTCTTCGTTCGTTGATGAAAGTTCCAAGACTTGAGTATTTTACAAACACACTTTAATTTAAAATAAAACTTTCAATTTATTCATAAAAATTCAATAATACTAATGTCTGAGAAATAACTAAATATAAATAAATAGTTATTACACACTACTTTATGGATATATTCCAACAAGTTTAACGGCTAACTATCTTTTGAATAATACACCCTAAAAGAAAGAGGATGAGACCTTATATGAGTTATGGAAATGTAAATACAAATACTTGCGAATATGGTAATGTCTTGCTAAAGTGATGGTACCTACACCCAAAAAAGTGAAGATAGAACCAAAACTATTGATTACATTTTCATTGGTTATGCAAATGATAGTAGTGCATATCCGTTCCTTCTGTACCAATCTAGCAATCCTGAGATTCACAAAAATGCGATAATGGAGTCTAGGAATGCATTGTTCTTTGAATTGTATTTCCTCACAAATCCAATGAGGAGCCAAGCTCTTCAAAAAGACTTCTTTAAATTATTGATGAAGAAGATAGTCTGGACCAAGATGAAGAAGTTGTGGTAGAACCTAGAAGAAGTAAAAGAATGGTCATGATTTTCTGTTTATATGATTGAAAGTGAATTAAGAACTTTCAATGAAGTTATAAACTCCATTGAAGGTCATTTTTGGAAAGAGATCATTAAGAGTGAAATTGATTCCACTTTACAAAATCATACCTAAGAACTAGTGGATCTTCCACCTAGTTGTAAACATTTGATTTTGAAGTGGATTTTCAAATGAAATGAATATCGATGGATCAATTGATAAATACAGGGTTAGACTTTTAATTAAAGGCTATAGACAGAAGGAATATCTTGATTATTTTGATACATATTCTCTGGTGTCGATAATAAACTCCATTAGGATGGCGCTTGAAATTGCAGATTTGTGAAACCTTGAAGTACATCAAATGGATGTGAAAACAACCTTTCTAAATGGAGATTTAGAGGAAGAAATCTACATGTCAATTGGATTTAAAATCAATGAATGCGATAAATATATCTATGTTAAAGATACAAAAAATAGATATGTCATTGTGTGCTTGTATGTTGATGTCATACTTATCATTGGGAATAATGATAAAATGATCAAATCTACGAAAGACATGTTAAAATCTAGATTTGATATAAAGGACATGAGACTTGCTGATGTTATATTGGGAATAAAAATCAAAAGAATATCATATGGACTTATTTTAAGTCAATCTCATTATGTAAATTCTATTCTTGGAAAATTTAGCAAAAATGACACCGGTGAATAAAAACACCGATAAATACAAATGTATATTTGTCCAAGAATAAAGATGTGAGTATCTCTCAAGTAGAGTACTCTAGAGTGGTAGGTAGTTTAATGTACTTGATGAGCTGCACAAGACCTGATATAGCATATACAGTAAGTAAACTAAGTAGATTCACGAGTAATCATGGATCTGAATATTGAAACGTCATTGTAAGAGTACTAAGGTACTTACGATATACTCGGAGTTATGAACTACACTATTTAAGATATTCGGCGGTTCTAGAAGGATGTACTGATGCAAATTGGATATCTGATAAGAAATATACGAAGTCCACTGGTGGATATGTTTTCACACTAGGAGGCGCTTTCGTAGCATGTAAATTCTCAAAAAAGACTGTTATAGCTAGATCCACTATGAAATCTGAACTTATAGCTTTGGACAAATAGTAGGAGGAGGCTGAGTGGCTACACTAGTTCCTAGAAGATATTCCTAGATGGACAAAGCGTGTGCCACCAATCTTCATACACTATGATAGTCAAAGTGATATTGGTAGGGCACAAAAAAATATGTATAATGATAAGTCTAGACACGTTCGTCGTAGACATAATACCATTTAACAATTACTCTTGACAGGAGTTATCACTCTTGACTATGTGAAGTTAAATGATAGCATTGCGGATCCGTTAACCAAAGGGTTAAATAGAGAGTGAGTTCAAAAGTCATCAATAGGAATGGGAATAAAGCTCATGTAAAAATAAGTTGATACAAAGGAAAACCAACATAGTTGACTGAAGATCCCAAGATCTAGGTTTAAAGGGACAACCTAATTGTGTAAACTTAGTTAGATCACTATGGAGATTTTCTCTAGCCATTCCTATGATGAAAAATAGTGATACTCGTTGAGACAGGTTAAGCTGAGCTTTTAATGATTCTTATGTGTCATAAATTATGAGATCCGAGAGAAGTGATGCTAGTTTACTCTTAAATTAAGAGAAGCTATGTGAGAGTAAAGTGGGACCGCTTCTATAGGAATTGTGATGGCACAATTTCATAGAAACTCTTGCCAAACCAGGATGATATTAATGGTTAAAACGAACATAATCATGAGAACTGAACTATGACAGGGATGACTCATGTTTGTAGTATGTCATCATTTACACAAAAGGCCGAACAGTTCAAAGGCATCGTGTCTACTGGTCACCATAGAAACTCTTGCCAAACCAGGATGATATTAATGATCAAAACGAACATAATCATGAGAACTAAACTATGGCAGGGATGACTCATGTGTGTAGTATGTCATCGTTTACACAAAAAGCCGAACACTTTAAAGGCATCGTGTCTAATGGTCAGTTAGTAAAGTAAACATACTTACATGAGAGAAGGTTCAAAGGGTAAAATCTACATATCCTATGCAGATTTCGGAACGTAGAATTCTATCACCATGTATGTCGTGGCGTTGGTCGTCAATTTTCATTCATGTGTGGAATTGTTGGAAAATAGGTGTTTCTACACCATTTCCATGGATCAATTTTGGAAAAAATTTAAGTGGGGCCCACTACATAAAAGTGCAAGGTCATTGGAGATTTGAGTTCTCATCCACGAGTACATTGAACTCGACTATTAATTTGTCAAAATTGGCTTTGGGATGAATGAGAAATTATCATTCAAAGTGAGTTAAATGAATGGAAAAATATGTGAGAATTGTAGAAATCTTACATTGGAAAAGGAGAAAATGTTGGAGTGGTATAATATAGAAATGCTTGTATAAATGGTGATAACTTGATTAGCCTCGAGGCTCTTTCTATATGGGTCACCCTTATAAAGGGTCATGGGATGTTTTTTGCTCTAAATTTATTTTTTCTCATAGGAAGCCCAAAGGACATAAAATATGGAATATTCTTTATAAATTAAGACTCAAAACGTATTTTATTTTGCAAATTAAGAGAAAACAATGTTTTTTGAGTTAAACAGGGCGTTAATGGGTTAAATGGCTTTTATTGGTGGCTCTCCCATGAGTAGTATAATAGGAGGTCTCCCCCTCCTCATTTTTCACAGCAAAGAAGCAATTAACTCTCTTTTCCTCTAAATTCTTTGTCCCCACATTTTTTTCTAGTTGCTCTTCAAGTTTTCTTGGTTCGGTCCCGATTCAATTTTGTCTAAGTCTGGTTCAATTTATTTTTTATTTCGTTGACGGTTTAGTTTTCCAAATCAAGTCTTGGTATTACATCGTTATTCTAGTGGTAGAATTTTGACAAGTCAATTCAGTCAAGGTGGTGAAGTCGGATGCTCTTCATTTGCCTCCAATCGTTTTATTTTAAACACGCGCTGTTATCAACCTTAGTACCACAAGTGAGGGGGTGTAACTATTTTAAGAAAACTATGCAAACATGACTCGGTTTGATTTCTCATTATATTGTTACCTTGTATGCTATATTTAACGTTGGTATTTACTTATATAAATTTCGTAAGTACAGTATTTTCATTGTTATTTGTAACTACCTTATTCACTCATTGTAAGTTATATATTTACAGAATTATTGTTTTATCTTTACGGAAATTATAGTAGATAGCCCTTTTTCCTAAATAATATGCAACAATAGCCCTCAAATCTATTGCATGCAAAAATAGCCCTATTTAATTTAGAAATGTTTAAGTCAATAGCATAGTTATTATTTTGCCTTGTACTTCCTTCAAAAACAGATTTAAAATAGCACTAACTAATTGAAAAAAGTATTCTTCATCAACCAAATCTCAACAATTTGTAGAATATTCTTCTATTCGTCCATGGGAAAATTGGTTGGAGGGGCTGAAGATTCTAAACAATTAGCTTCATTTTTCACAACGGACTTGGAGCCCTCTGATACCATTGTCATCAGACATAGTGGTCATAGTACCATCGTCGTGCCCTTTATCACGATGTAATGGTCGCTACAACCACGACAGGACATGACGTGCGCTGATGTACCGCGAGGTGGTCAGGAATTTGTAGAAATGAAAAGGAAAGGAGATTGTGAATAAAGTAAATTTTGTTGCAGATAATTTTTTTAGGAAGAAGATGAATGAGTTGGTAAAATTAATTACAAGTGTCATGATATAATCGGGTATTAATTAAGTGGGAGTCATGCCATATAAATGGTTCAGTTACTGTACATTCATGTACCAAACAGAATGTGAAATAACTATTAGATTATTTTGGTGGGCTCCATAAGATATGATCTAAAGGTGTATTTTTCTTTCTGTATGGTATGTACAACGTACATTAACTTTCCCCCTCTTTTAATGGACTACAGGTTACAACTGTATTAGATTATTCATTCATTAGCTTTTCCATGGATACGGTCCCATCAAAAGGTAGGTCCTACTGTAGTCCACATATTGTCTTGAGTGTCATAATAGAAAGTATAACAATGTCAATGGACATTATGTGTAATAATGAGTGGCAATGGTAAATATAAAAATTGCAGGGCTTTCATCGGAAGTGTGAGCAACCATTGTGCACAGAATATCAGGTGTCCTATCTACAATATATTTTTACTCTCTCTTTTATTTTAATAAAAAATGTGTATGGTTAAATATATGTTTACGAGTCATAATTTTTTTTTTTAACCGTGTGAGTCTGGAGATGCAGTGTATTTTGTTACATATTTGTTACTGTTACTGCATTTTATATATTTTTCCTTGAAATACATATAGATTTTACTAAGTTGTAATTGATTTTGATATTGTCTTCATGATATTTTAACAATAACAATATTTCGTTAATTATGTGTCAGAAAATTTCAAAACATGTTTAAAATTTAGTTGCTAATTCTTCTTATTGAAAATGTTTGTTTTTACAATTTTTTATTTTGTCCTGGAAAAATGAAAACTATCTGTAGCATACTCTTACTCTCTCTTTTATTTTAAATAAAAAATGTGTCTAATTAAATATGTTTATGGGTCGTAAACATATTTTTAATTTGTTTAGTCTGAAAATGCAGTGTACTTTATTGTATATTTATTACTACCTTCTATTTTTTTTTATTGAAATACATACAGATTTTACTAAATTGTAATTAATTTTAATATTGCCTTCGTGTTATTTCAACAATTAATATTTCGTTAATTATATGTTAGAAAATTGAAAATATGTTTTTGACATATGGATTATGTAGATGTAACATTAAGGATGGTTATAAAACATGTTGTTAAAACTAGGAGGAAATAAACTTAAAGACGGTCAAATACGAGCATCTCAAAACATCAATAAAGTACTAGTCATCTACCTTAACTAATTTACATCCAATATCCAAATATCGTTATAAATATCCAAACATTGATACATCCAAATATCCAAAACGTTATGCTAGTATTTTACGCTTTTCAAATATATCAAACAACTTTCAAAACATGGTCTAGGTATTACATAGTACTTGTGAAAGAATAGTGAAGGATGGTGGCTCAAATACGAGCATCTGAAAAATAAAAAAACATATTATGTTTTATGTAAAAATAATTTTTACATGATGTAACATTTATTTACAGACTTGCTCCATTTGTTATAGCCTCGGTCAGAATTTCTTTCCCCTGTCTAAATTTCCATCAACGTTAACCCGCACTCACCAGTATTAAGGGGATCAACAATGTCCATTACTACAATGTTGCAAATAACAATTATTCATTTTTAATATGATTAAGCAGTGTAAACATATTTTCATCAGCATGTTAACTATATGTTTACCAGACAATATCTATATATTAATAAAAGTAAAAAAAATGAAACATAAATAGATTCACAGTCTCAAATGTCAAAAACTACAAGATGGTAGTCACAAAACTAATGTGAGAACAAATCCATAAATTCAAAGAACGTTTGAGGAAAATAAAAAAGAATGGAATAATATATGGAGAAGATTTTAAAGTCTCTTGCCTCATAGATAAACAACCAGTCTCTTGGTCGAACCTTGCCAACACACTTAGGCACAAGTATTATTCAAGAAAAGTCACGAAAAACTTATGTCTATAAGTATTACTTAAGAGTACTGTCAATATCCTTTTAACCATTTGTGTAAACATAATATTTACATCATATACTTCATTAATAACGACGGACAAATAAACCAAAATAGTCTAAAAGGCATATAATGCTATGAAGAAAAATATCACTAGATTTAAAGAGATTTCTTCTAATTGACATGATTATCACTAGTTTCAAACAGTACTAAAAAAATCAAACCACCAATTTTAACTTTTAGCCAACCACATTTCTTTGTTTATTAGTTGATAATGATATGAAGAAAAACAATATTACTATAATAACTACTTAATATTTCCAATGCAGTAAAAATAATTATAATTACTATTTACTCATCGTTAAAAACAGAACTCATATTTTCAGACCATTTTCATTAATTTTGACTTTGTGAATTTAAGAAATTGAAAAAGTCAGTAATTCCAAAAGTTTCATCAATTTTGTGTATGTGAATTTAAGAAATTAGAAAAGTATACTAGAAAAACGTATCCTCACACTTTATAGACCATTTTCATCTTTCTTCACCTCTTGGTGAATATTAAAATTAACCCACACAATAAAATCCACAAACTAACCCATAATGCTCATAGATAAATGCAATTTAACTACCAAATAAAGAACAATACGCCAAACTTCACAATTAAATATCCCATGTACCTAAAAATATAAAGAAGAAACGTAATCGATGAAAACTGAAAAGGAAACCCTACTCATTCTGAAATTTATAAAGTCATAACCGTGAGGCGATAGTGGAGGGGCGTGAGGCAACAATTGAGGGCCGTGAAGTGCCTGACTCGATGTCAATGCTAATGGTGGTTGTGTCTCGGTGGCTATGTGGTTACTGATATGGTTGTAGCTTGCAGGTGGTTTGGTCGTGGAAATCACGTGAGAGGGAGAGCCAAGTAGTTGTTGTTTTTGTTATGTAGGGGGTTAGTTTTTGTATTTTTTATTTCATTTAGTGGGCTATATTAATTGGCGGACTATTTTTACAGTTAATATTATCTAAGAGTCATTGTTGCTAATTATTTATATAATAAGAATATCCATGCCGAAAGCTCTTATCTTTATTTTCATTTAATTTTATAATACAATATACTATTTCCAACAAATTTATGGTAAGACATTTGTCTGTTCATCAGGCCGGATTTTGTGTTAATACAAATTGAGAGCGGAAATCTGAGAAATTACGTGGTTATGAAAGTATCACAATTTGATCATAAGGCTACAAAATTTATAATTTGCCTTAAGAACCTTCATAAATTATCAAGCTAAATTGCAAAACAGCTTTGTATTTTGACTTTTTTTGCAATCACATCATCTACATAATTTTTTCGGCTAACTTAATCCGTGCGATTTAGTTTTTGCAATTATACCTCCCATGACATTAAATCATCTAGGTTTGGTGCTACGGAACGGAATTTACAAGTTCTTCCGCAATATTTTTCTCACCTTCCAATGATATCTTTGTTCATGCGAAAAATATGCTCTTATCGATTGTTGAAGAGACCGTCACGCGTCATTCGGTGATTCGTTTAAGGGTCTGTAAAAATCAAGAACGATCGTGAAAATAGTAGACATGAGCACTGGAGTGGTGTCTCACCTAATGTACTCTGAAAATTAAGTCAGTAGAGTGTTTTAAAATAATATTAACAATATGAAGAATTGCTCACCATTAAATGAGGATCATCATATATTTATAATGATTTTCTGTATCGGTCAAAAGCCCTAGTTCAATGTATCTTCCTCCTTGATCTGATAAGTAATGAAGATATTTAAGGAGAATATTCTCTGATCAGAATATTTTGATTATCATCTTATCATCTTTAACAACCATTGAGATTGTCTGATAGATTTGATGTGTGACTATCATTTTCTTGTATGACTGATTTTTATATTTTATCGTGACAGAAAAATGATATCAACTATCTCGAGTAGTCACAATCCTAGATATGAGATTACATCGTCATCGGTGTGACCCCGGTAGTGTAAGTATAAGTGAGGTCGTGTCCATCAATCTGGTAGTGGAGGGTGTCTTGATCATCATGGTGACTTCGAGCACAGAGGAGTCATCGGTTTAGACTTAGTATGGGCCCTACCTGAGACGTAGTAGTATTAGGCCTTATTCGAAAATATTATTAAGTGGGTTTTAGCCCGATTATTTTTTCTCCCCTACAATCTTCATATACTAAATTAACTTGAAGATTATGATTTGGTTATATCCCGTCTCTCAATTTATATTACTTTTTTTGTTAAGAAATATGTTGTATGACATCAATTGTTAAACAATTGTTACCGTAATTGTGCATTAAATGGACTTGGGAAGGGAAATAATTTTTTTTTAATTGAAATGCTTCAAAACTCAGATTTTGAGCAACAGTGTTGATTTGCAAAAAGTTTAAAGTGTAGTGCCAAATTACCCTAAAGTTTTATGTAGAAAGTGAATTCAAAACAGCCAAACTACATCCTATCTAAAAAAAATTACATCTGGCCTAATAATTACATCTCGTAAATTTGGGGGGGGGGGGGGG
>QANY01003011.1:669925-791096 GCA_003255025.1 Datisca glomerata | reverse complement strand
GGGTTAATATCGGGCTGAATACTAATCATTGATGGGCTGGCCTCACACCCACCTCGGCTTGTACAAGAACAACTAAACCCTTAGTTGTATCTTCTAGCACTATGAATGGAAGAGTAATGACATTCAATAGGTATGTGGCTACTATTCGGGTAATCTCATATCAATTATGTAAGGGATTGATAGTTAGTTTATAAGTGTGAGAGTAAACTTTATCTCTCATGCTAGTTTTTAGAGTTAAGAAGCCCAACAACACCCAATACTGGTATTAGAATGAAGTCTAGGTTTATCCAATAAATTCCTAGCCCAATCCATGTGAAGTGTTGTTGGCCTTCCGATTCATAGTCTGATGTGTGGTGAATCTAGATGAAATAAGTCATGAGCTATCCGATTCACGACCTAATGTATAGTGATCCAAGTGAAGTGAGCTAATGGTTATCCGACTCAAGACCGATGGTTGGTGAATTCGGGTAGAGGGAGTTGATGGTTGTCCAAATCAAGCATGATGTGTGATGGAGATTGTTGGGGTTATCTCACACCGATTGTGGAAGGAACTAGTAGTCAGTTTATAAGTGTAAGAAAAAACATCACCTCTCAAGCTAATTTTTAAGGTTGAGAATGTTGATCCTAGTCAACGTGTTAATTTTGATGATAACAAATGATTGTTGGACTAATGTTTTTATTGAGTGTTTAGAAATATTATCGGTGTAAATCAAATACAAGAAAGTACAAAGAATTGATCTAATACTTCAAAGAAGAATATTATACACCGAGTAAAGATCGAATTTGAGAAGTCATATGGACCCAATATATCATAAGAAGTCAACTAATGGTCAAGACCGCTAAGAGAATCTGACTGGACAAGAAGAGGAAAACAATATACGACGAACCAAGACGATTTGGGGTGCAATCCGGTCAAACCAGTGGACAACCAGTCATACCCATTCCCTAACTTGTGAGACCAGTTTTGTAATTATGGCAATTACTTGCATAATTGCTAAAACCGGTCAGAACCGGTGCAACCGGTTTGTCGAAAAGGAAATCTTCATTAATTGAGGAATGGTCCGTCCGGCTCTCCAACCGGTCCGATCGGTTTCAATAGTGCCTTTCAACACTACATATACCCCACTGCATTTTCATTCCAATACACCTCTATACATCTCTCCACTCCCCTCCCACGAAGTTCTGTAGAGTTTTATACTTTGAGAGGATTGTATTTTGGGCGAGAATTTGAGAACAACTATAGAGAGAAGCTAGAAATTATTGTGAGTAAAAAATTGAGAGAGTTATTTTGTAAGAGATTTGAAGATCTCAACTGAGTTGCATTGTCAATGTCTGATTAGAACCGTAAGTCAATAGAGTTTGTAAATGTTTGGTCTTCATCGTTAAGAATATCGTTTGGAAAAATTCTTCAATGGAGGATCATTGAATCGTGAACGTAGGGATATATTTTCTCGAACCACGTAAAAATATTGTGTTGTATATCTCTATTCCTACACTCTTTCATTTATGTGTTGTTTACTTCCCGTACTTAATTTCTTACACTTTTAATTTCTACACTTTAATATCCCATAACATTATTATTTTATTTATTTGATTGTGCATTTATTATATATTGCTTGATTGATTTACTTTGTTGTTAAAATTATATGTCAAGCAATTTTATTAGTCCATATTAAATATTTATTTTGTCATTTTTAATAAAAATGTGTCATATCGATCCTACAGAGAATGCCCAACAACACCAAACCCTGATATCAGAGCTTGGGCCAGATTTATCCAACAAGTTTCTATCCCAATCTAGGTGAAGCGATAAAAAGATAATATGAGTTTACATGATAAAAAGATAATCCAAGTCCTTAATTCATTAATATCTTGCTAATTAAAAATAATATTTACACCGTATAGGGAATGTACTGTCTCTATTTTAGGGGTGTGCACAGTTTGAATAAGTCGGTTAGTAAGACGTTTTTGTAATCGAACTGAATGCACTGGTTGCCTATATAACCGAACTGAACTGGTGTAACCATTCGAACCGAACCGAATATAATCAAAGTAATCAGTTCAGTTTAGTTACTTGTAACTGGTTCAGCTGCACCTGTAAAACTTCTTAAACCAAAAAGAATTTTTGGAAGAGGGACTAAGGGAAATGATGGTTGTCGAGAGGGAGAGGAAAGAAAATGGAGGTGCGAGGTGAGTGTCAGGGTTTTTGTTTGGGCGTTTGGTTAATTGGTTTTAGTTTTAGTTTTGTTTTTTTTACTTCAACTCATTAACAATAATTAATAATATAAAATATATACTAAAAATGGTTGTAATCGGTTCAAACCGATTACAGAGTTATTGAAAAAATAACCGAAGCCGTTTATTAAAAATAACCGAACTGATTACAATTACTATATTAAAGAACTAATCGAACTGATTTGATTCAGCTCGATTCGGTGGGTTCGAAAAAAAATCTGTATATACCCCTACTCTATTTTCTTGTTTGTTTCTTTTGACAAAAGCATGCATGTCTCTTTAAAAGTTAATAAATAAAATAAGTTCACTTCAAAAAAAAATTTGAAAAAATGCCAAGTTTTGGATAATCAAAATAACGATGTACTTGAGATACTTTTGCAAATGGTAAACGATGATACAAGTTTCTCATATATCTGTAAGCAAATACAATGTTCAGATGAATAATAGCTTCCCAGGTAATAAAAAAAAATTAAACTTATAACCTGATGCGCGATGAATCTAGATAAAGTGAGTCATAGATTCCTCGTGTATAGATATATGGTGATCCGGATAAAGTGAATTGAAATTATTTGACTCAGGACTCAATGACTGATAAATTCAAGTAGAAGGAGTCGATGGTTATCCTCTAAGAAGCAGCGACACTTTTATTTGTACAGAATGTCGGTGTCAGACACCGACATGCTTCGACACTCTAAAATCGTGTCTGATTTTTTTTATTTTTTTTATTTTCATACACGTGTCGAACATGCCAGGACACATTCCCTTTGTCGACATCTTTCAGACACATTTTTGAAAAAAAAAATAATAAAATATAAATGGTGTGAAATATTGAACAATTTTTTAACTTATAAATAAATAAAGGATAAATGATGTAAAATAGATAAGAAAAAAGTTATGTTTTATAATATATTAAATTTAAAATGGTATAAAATCAGATTTTTTATTGTTAAAACCCTTACAATGTAAACTTTATAAAACTAAAACTCACTCGATTAATCAGTGATATCTCCAAGTAGTGTGTTATTTTAATTCATTTTTTTTTTATATAATTGATACTATAATTAATTTTTTATGCAAATATATATTTTCATACTTAGAAATAGTGTTATATATATATATATATATATATATAAATTTATCCTCGTATCTTTTTTTAAATGAAGTGTCAATGTGTCCGTATCGTGTCACGTGCCACTGTTCGTGCTTCTTAGCTTATCCTACTCAAGATTCGATTTGTGACGGTGACAATTGTCGGGGTTATCTCACATCGATTATGGAATGGACTAGTAGTTAATTTATACATGTGAAGAAAAACCTCACTCTCAAGCTAATTTTTAAGATTAAGAACACCTAATTACATCCAACAACTACCATCCATTCAATACACTTGTGCTCTTCAATATTCTACACCCAATCGTATTGAGCTTCAAAGAGATAAAAGGAGACAGGAATCCCTTCTTCTTATTACCTTCCCCTTTACAAGTTAGAAGAGTGAGCATTTAAGATATCCTTGGCGTCATCTTCTCTGTTAACTTTTAACATGTTGTGTGGTAAGTAAATACGTTTAAATTAGCAGATTTTGTACGAAACATAAATTGAAAAAATCTCAATTACGGGGGAGTATGTATTACCAATGAGTTATGCTAATTTCATAAATTTCTGGCGGCTTCTCGAAATTCTCCTCAGTAGACTAATTGATCATTAAGTGAATATATCATACTCTTATTCTATGGTTTAAATCTCAAGTTGTTTAAAAAAATAAAAATAAAAAATTGCAATCGCTGATTCGACGCCGTTTAGGTTGGCAACGAGGCAAGTGGTTCGGTAAAAGGCGGTCCGTCTGAACCGCCATATAAAAGGCGGTTGGCCTGCTTCCAATGTCTACGTTATCGCAATCAGTGGTTGACACGATTAGAGGTTGATTCTTGACATTCCACCTGTCTTGAGAAAGCGACTTGATGTAATGTCCTAAAAAATTGCCATCATTATTGTGAGTTAATTACCAAGTCCAACCAAACTCGTACAAACCTCGTTTTGTCGTCTAGCGCACAATTGCTTGGAGGTATCGTCACTGACTTTCTTTGACCCAATGGCTTTGTTTGAACTAAGAAAACGCGTGTCCGAACCAAAGCTATTTTTACATGCGTTTTATCCTAATGAACGCCGTCCAACAGGAGAGAAAAAATTAGGTATTACTCAGGTGAAAAGTTGATAATTGGATGAGTTTGATTAAATTCTAAACTTTATATTTTAGAGATGATGAATTTAAATAATATTATTTTTTTTTATTAAATGTTAAGTTTTTATTTTTCGGAAATAACATAAGTTTTTCTCGATAAGAGCAAGATTAATCATGGCATAAGCTATCAATACGGTGAAAATAATGATATTTAGGGTCCAATGTCCATGCATTTTTTAATTATCTAGCAGAGGTACTCCAACAAACTCTTTAGTTTCATTTATTCCACTTACAATTTTTAGGCTCTCTTCGATTCATGCTATCATTTTTTAATTATATTTTAATAATTTTATAAATTAAATTGTCATGTTTTTTTAGTAATCAGTATATTATGAAGAAATCTTAGATTGTAATATTTTGATACAATTGAATTGTAGGAGAAAATGTAAACAATCACAATTCCCACATATAAAATAAAGTAAATATCACTTCTTTCTAGCACCGTTTCTCTCATTTTATTGATATAATATGAATTAATTGAATAAAGGTTAGTCTGACATTATTAATTTATTTAAATGTTAATATAAAATAATTAAATTAATGTTAATTTTACATGTCAATATATTTTTCACTCTGGCATTTTATTAATTTAATTGAAATATTTATTAGAGTTTAGTCTAGCATTAATTTATTTAATATATTAATAAAAAATAATTGAAATTAATGTTAAAATTCCACGTCAACATTTGTTTGACATAATATAACTAAAGAGAATTTAAATAACTTCTTGTTATTTACAACAAAATTTAAGTTATACAAGATATTACAATCATAAATTATCATCCGTCATTTCATAAATTAAAATGCACAATCACACATGACAATCATATTTTACTAACAATTAAATTGCAATGATCATTCTAGATTGTGTCAACCAAAGGGCCACCAGTATCAATTGAGACTAGGTCAGTTATCTCAAGTCTCCCACGGGCAGGGGTTAGATCCCAGGATTTATACAGAACTAGCAATTATTTAAAAATTTAATACAAAATTAAATAATTAATTTCATAATCAGAAAAATTAGTCAATGTTTATGACACATTCACCAAAAATACATATCTGCCTATTATATCCATTTACCATCATTTAATGAATAAAAAAAATGAAAACTCACATAAATCATAAAGAAACCAATGAAATGTCTCATTTGATGTTATACTTCTTTTATTTTTCTAAAATCTCTTTCTTTCTCTATATATGTATATACATACATACACACACATATATACATAATAAGGGAGGGAGGGAGAGAGATTCCGCTTAAGATATAGAGAGAGATATAATCTTATATATATATATATAAGTTGAGAATGTAATCTCATATTGCGTCGCGTGTCACTTTTCATTTATTCTCATTATACCACACGTCATACATTGCATAATTATAATAATTTAATATGAGAGAGAAAGCTAATATATTAAATATAAAAAAGTTATATCATTAATTATCATTTATATGGTGATTTTATGACATTTTACCCCAATTTTTTAAGCATAAATAGTTCATGTTAGTTATATTGATATGTTTATATTGAATAAACTTTAAAGTATTTACAATGCTATGTAAAATATTTATAAATTAGTACTTATATTTTATAATATTACAACATAATAGTCATGAATGTTATGTAATACATTTTGTAAAAAAATTACCTTATTCAATCACTAATTACAATAACTTAAATTTGATTTACTTTTTCTTTTCATAATTCACAACTTAATTAAGTTTGTTTACTTTGTTTTGGCAAAAAAGGTTTGCTTTTACGTTATTATGTTAATGACAAATTTCTGGTGTGTCATTAATAACTCATTTCAAAAGAATTACAACCATGTTGAAAAACATATAATCACTTTATTATATTTTTTACTCATGTAATTCACATGTTTACTCCAATCTTTACTCTTTCATTGGCTTGGTGTTTTTTCAACTTCTCAATTGTACAAAGAGACTCAATAACTTTCATTGCTATTTTTAGACATATCTATTAGCTCGAACAAATTTTTATATTGTTTTTGTTCTTCAAACCTAATCGGCTACTATAAAGAAAATATAAAATAATTAGCGTAAGTCTATAAATATAATGATATATTTATGTAATTTAGGTTGGTTTAAATTTAAATAACCCGTATAGAACATGGGCATGTGACTAGTTAATAAACATGTTCGAAAAAATGGATGATTAAATATATACATTAGAAATATAAAAGGATATATTAATAAATAATTAAATTAATTTCAATTTGCTAGATTAATTATTTTTTTAGAAAAATGCTATATTTGATGTTTTTAAAAGATGTGGGTAAAATTAAATTTAGAATTGAAACTTTATTAAACAGTATCAATTCTATAGACCCTTATGGTACTGATTTACTCACTCGTTAACAAAAAAACAGAACTCCTAGTTGAAATATCCTTATCAAAATAAGCCAACTCCCTCTGGTAGGAACTACATGTTGATAGGTCCATTATTATTTATCATATTCTCAATTTTATTTGCTTATAAATTATAATTTATGTGTAAATTGTTTGAGCATATGGCTAAAACATTTATTTTCTTTCAATCTTAAATTTAAAATTGGTTGAATAAAAAATCATGTGACAGCAAATAGAAAATGAAATTTTTTTACGTTGAATAGTCAAGACGTATGTATGATTGAAACTGTATGTGTAATTAGATAAATATAAGAAAAGTTGTTGTGTTGTAATTCACTCTAATGTATAGGTAATATATTTATTTCACTTACCCTTATTTTTCAATTTAAATCAATATACCTCTCAACTTAAAAAATATTGTCAAATGCCCATCAACTTTCACCAGCAATACAAAACACCTCTGTTTGCTTTTTGTTAAATTCTTATTAAAATAACCACTTTAATGTAACATGACACTTGAGGGGCCAAGCCAACCTCTTGAGAATAAAAAAGATGGGAATTGAAAGTTACTGAAATTAAACAAATACATTGTTGAATGAATCGAAGAAAGTATGATTTTTATAAGGTCTCATACTCTCATTTCATATTTTGTTCTCCTTGTGTAGGCTGTGTTGGTCAAAGGGTCAAGGGATAGTTTTGTCAATTGGTTGTTAGATGGCATTTCTGTAATTTAATAAATGAGAAGGGGTGAAAGTTAGGTTGTGGATAACTATGGAACCGGTAGTTTCGTTCCCACGTCAGACAACCCTAGTATTCGCACAGTATTTGTAGTTGAGGGACTTTAAAGACCCACGCGCTTATTATCACGTGGATGCACTTCCTCCTCTTAATAATTAAACATTATTTTATATGATTGTTATTTATAATCACGATTTTATCCTTTTATTTTCTCACCTCTCAAAAAAGTGCCAAAAGGAAATACTTTTGGGATGCTTAATGCTTTTATTAGTTATGATCCAAATGACACGTTGTTAGGTCACTATTCGCTTTTCATCTTTTATAAAAATCTATTTCTCATACAATCAAACCCATATTCCTCGTTCTTCTTAAAGATTATATTTCAATAAATGCATATTATTTATGAGTTAATCTAAAGTCTTATTTTTTTCATTCTAATACTAAAATAAAAGTGAGACTCAACTGCTTACGTGACAATTATCTAAAAGGATTATCACATTATAATCGTTGATTCATATAATTTATTATAAATAATGAAGAATGTCAACAGTGACCAATCATCTTTAATTGTCTTCTTAAGAATATGTATCCGTGTGCACATTTTTATTGATGCGATAGCTGTAGAGACTCAATGCGTGAAAGTCAAGTTTTTTTTTACTTTAATGGTCTTGCATTTAGCATATAAGTATATTGAAAGGAATAACATTTTTTTAATATTTATACTTCATATCATAGCACTAACATATAAGTTGTGTAGGCAATCACAGTCATTTATTTTTTATTCTCAAATTAATCTTTTTGGTATATGACATATATAATGTCTTATGAAAATGTAATTGATTAAATCCCGTGCGACATAGTATCGTCTAATTTTTTAAGTGAATTTAGCAATTATCCTCAATATATAATGTTGAGTACTTACAGTTAAATTCCACATATTCTTTTAAAAGGTGTTGATGAAAAGATTTGAAATTACACCGGGATATATCCAGCTAAACTGATACCTCCAAGCAAACCCTCAACATCTAGCCTAATCTACAAATTCATTATGAAATCAAATACCAAAGATCCGAAAGGAGCAAGAATCGATCATGAATTAGACGTAGAAAATTGAACGAGAATATAACTAGTGGTTAGGATTTAGAAGTTTCAGAGAAATTATTTGAATTTAAAGCATAGACATTACAAAAATGCTCTTTAGTTTCAATAGTTATTATTTCAATTAATAATAATTGTTTTTATGACTAGTAATTAGCTCTTAAAATGAGTTTTAAGGGCAGAAATTTTTTATTTTCCCTTACCCTTTATAGTCTCCTAAAAATAGTACAATTTAGGCATTCACATTTTCCTCATCTAATTCATGTATGAAAGTGTATTTTATATTTAATGACAATTTGTTTTTAAGTTGTTAATAGAATTNATTTGAAGATAAAATCTGAGATTTTTGTATAACATTTTTTTTAAATCAATTATAATGGTTTTACTATAAATTTATAAAATAAATATGTTGTAATACTTTTGATACAAGGAACATAAGAAATTCATATATAAATGAATTTAGAAAAAATACACTAATATATTTTTGGATAAGAGAAATTATATCTTAATATGATAATAAATTTTTTCCGTTTTACTTTTAATAGCCTCCTAAAATATAGTAGGATTTAGGTATTTCACTTTTTTTTCATTTAATTCACATATGAAATTATATTTTCTTTTAAGTTGTTAGTAGAATTAAATAGTTTTATAATTATTATCTAGTCATGAATTAGTACACATGAAGATAAAATTTGAGATCTTTTGTACACTAATTTTTCTTTTTAAGTCAATAATAATGACTTTATTATAAATTTTAGAAATTAAAATATTTTGTAATACTTCTGATATGAGAACATAAAAATTTCATATAAATGAATTTAGAAAAAAATATTAATAGATTTTTGAATAAAATAAGTATATGAATATCTTAATGATAATCATTTTGTATGAATATGCCAAATTTATGAAATAAAACTATTTTTATATTATTCAAAGAATAATGTTATATAATATAATTTAAAGATTACAAACAAACTAATGTATTACAGATTACAATAAATTTTAAAGGTATTTAATATTAATTTCAAATCACATGAATATTTTAAATTAATCTAACACGTGCGGAGCACATATTTGTTTATATAATAAATTCAAATATCTCTTTCAAAGTATTGTAATATGGACATTCATTATTCCTACAATGTAACACGTAACGTTTCTCCTATAAAAAGATAACAGAATATCATTTACACTATATTTTGCGCATGATACTCTCTATATACACAATAATTTTACTCTCGATACTCTGCCGAAAAGCATATATTCATAATCTACAAGCTTAGAAAATCTAATTATTCAATCCACGATGAACTGATTATTTACCATGAAAATAATTATTTTCATATTTGGAAATTTGACCCCTTTTTTCATAATTTATTTATTCAATCCACGTTTCATAACTGTTCGTAGGAGCTTCTCAGTTCACTACAGAACTTCTTTAATAGGCATTTTTACATTAAAATACAAAACGTAAGACATATAAAGTTTTGCATTTATCAAATTACAGTTCACTTCAAACGCAAGATTCTCTTCAATTCGGAGAAATGAATTCTTTGCTCCATGTAATGAAGTTAAATTCCGAGTAGTCAAGTGAATTAATTTCTGGTTAACACGTATATCTACTGAAAATTAAATTCTAAATTATCAGTAAAAACATGAAATGACTAATTGGAATTCACTTATCAGAGTTTTAATTTCCTTTTTGATGTAAAATCACAGGTGTCCCCATCGTTTTTGAGTGAAACTAATCGAGATGCATATAAGACATGATCGCGAGTGTTTCCAGTGAAATTTAGTTGCCAATGCCATAAGACAATTTGTAAAGACCATTTTGATTCGTAATCGTTACTTAAAGCAAGTTTTAGAAAAAAAAATGAAAACAAGAAAAATGATGTTTAATATCTAAAAATTTGGATGGTGTTCAGTAAGTGTTTTCGTATAAACTTTGAAATTTTTGTTTGACAATAGTTTTTAACTAGCTAAAATTAAAATATGTTTTTGGTAAACTTTTTACTTAATAGTCTTTTATATAAAGTAAAAACTAAAAGTTGTCCATACCAAGCAAGGCAATCGTTTTATGTCTAAAGTATATTATACTTAATCTTTAACATAAATTTATTTTTGTATTTGTACCCATCTCAAGAAAAATTAATTGTAAAATCATATACTATTAAAAAATTTAAAAATACGTACTATTTAGACATACGAAAATAAGGATGATCAACTAAATAACCAAATGGAGACATGTTCATTACAAGTGCATCATTTTGCAATGACTAAGATTTAGACATGAATTTAATTGATTAAATAACGTGTTAATCATTTATAAGTTAACTATACAAATTATTTTAATCAGTGATAAAATACTAAACTAACATATACATGACTGATACGTTATTTAGTCAATTAACTTTAATTTTTTAACTTAGTCGGTTATAAATTTTAGACAGGTCATTGTTTTAAAATATAAATTTAGATTAAAAATACACATAACATTAGATGATGTGAAAAATATATTATATTTTGAATACTCCTTTTTTTAATACACTAAGAGGTCATTTGGAACGAGTTAAGTAAGAAAGCTGAGAAAGTTAAGTTGCTTGAAAAGTTTAAGTGCTAAAGTTAGATGACAAAATGTTAAAATTACTATATTTGGTAATACATGGTTAAGCGAAAAAACTATTGGAAAATATGATTTACTTGTTTGATATATATGATACTTAGGTAAAGTTGTGTGAAAAAATTTGTTTGGCATGTAGAATACTTGGGTGAAGTTGTGTGAGAAAGTTTTATAAAGTTGTTGGGAAAATTTTATAAATTATATCACAATAATAAAATTATTTATTATTTTTAATTTTTTTATCCACTTTTAATTTTTTGTCAATGATTATTTATAAATTCTAATACATACTATGTCTTATATATATAGACACACATTATTTTACGTATTAATTAATTAACTATTTTATTAGCTCATCAATAAAATTAAATCAACTATTTTTCTCTTACTGCGCCAAAAATTAAAATATTTTTTTACTTACACCATACAAATAAAATAAATGACAAATTGTTTAAAATTACATAGTAAAATTGTATACAAATTCTCTATTATCAACTACTAAAAAATCTTAATAATTCATGTCATATTTGATTAAATTTTCTCTGATATCGTAAATTAATTATCATATAAATTTCATCTTTTATATATAAAAATAAATGTGATATAAATAACCGTAATTTATATTAACACGTTAAAATATTTAAAATGCATAACAATTTTCCCGTTACATGTACTTTTCTTCAAATATGTATATCGTGGTTATCAATATCCTTCGGCTCTGGCAGGAACATGCAAAATATTTAGTTCTGCCATAAGATCAAAAGCAGAACAATGGCGTATTTTTTTTTATATTTTGGTTAAATATAATCTAGAACTGAATATAAATGATTGAGGAACCCCATTCGTGATTTCGTCTCACGAGTGCGGACCTCCACAAAAAAATGAAACGTGAAAAAAAATCCAATTATATTCTCTTTCATAAATTTAGTTTTTTCTAAATATTGATAGTTTATTAATAAAATTTATTTTAGGGAAGAAACTAATTTTAATTTTAAAAAAATATTTGATATTATTAATATGTATTCTAACAATTTAGATTAGATTTTGTATATATGAAGAGTTTATATATTCTTAATTCAAACTTAATATTTTATTTCATTCATTCCAATTAACGTGCATATTTTAATCTCACGACAACTCCGAGACGAGTTGGCGGACTAGTCGGAATTGATGAAAAAAATCTCAAAATTCGGTATCAGGACCGTTTCGGTTCCATCAAGATCGAGATATTTTACGACACTTTTGTGAGGGTTTGATCTTGAAGAAAATAAAATATCAAAATCAAGTAAGAATAATTAAAACAAGTAATTATATTTTTATGAGAATTTGAAAAAGTAAAAGTTATTATGAAAAATGTGTAGATGTGTTGTAAGATAAGAAAATTATTTGATAAAATAGATTTTGTGAAAAAATGATAAGCAATGTAATATAAAATTGTTAGTTTACTAAATTAAATAAATTTATTATAATAAATAAAAATACTTATAATAAATATGATAAAGTTTTAAAAAATAAATTTAACACAATTTATTCAGTGGGGAACAAACCGCCCTTAAGATCTTAATATTTTTTCCAAAACGAGATAAGTGATTGCAATTGGCTCTGAGAATAAGATCAGCACTATGTGTAATAATTATTCTGACATTGAATATTACATACGTGAGAGACACTGCATGCGGGTGAGAATGGTTCTACACTGACCTATTTTTCCTGCCTAGCCACGCTAGTACGTTACCAAATTGCCTCCGACCTTTCCCTTCCCCCACAACCCTATAAAACAACCCTACTCCATACTTCTTAATTTGCTTCATGTTCTGTGTGTAAATCATTTTCTTCTCCTCCTTATTTTGATTTTCTTTCGTACACAGAAAGGAGAAACCAGGCTAATTGCTGTAATACTTTTGCTTTCAGATTAGGAGGAATTCGATTCCAGGTTTTTTTTAATTTATTTGGTCTGAAAATGGGTGTGGCGGTTCTTTATCCTCGTGATTGTCTTAAAGACAATCTGCCTCATCTAATCTCTCCGCCTATATTGAAAACTCCTCGGTATTCTAATTCTAATAGGGCTAACAGAGCCCAATCCAACCGCAGGAAGCAAAGCCCATCGAGGTCAAACTACACCTCTCCCCCTACCCAAACCACGGCGGTGGCGGTGGAGGCTCCCAAGACTGCGTCCAAAAATCTAGTCATGGGTCAGGTTAAGATCCTAAAGCGCGGCGAAGAAGTTATCAATAGGTCGCCAGTTCGACCATCCGAAGCGGTTAAGAAGGAAAATAAGGGAGATTCAGATCTAGGTTCGACGGACCGGTTGGGTCCTGGACCCGAGTTGGTACCTACCCAGATCCGGCTTGCCGATTCGAATCGACTCGCAGCGTTTTATGCTGGCTCTTCTGCTTTTGTTGCTTCACCGCCTCCAAGCTCTCTCCCGTTACCTGCTTTCTTCACCAAGAAGAGTGTCAGTATCAGCAACGTCGATGCTACAAGCGATTTAAGGAGGATTTTACGCCTCGACATGGCGTAACGCTAGTTTTTTTTTCGATTTCGCACTTTCCGGTGGATGGTGGATGGTGGATGATGGACGGTGGACGGTTGATGGATGAGATGATGGATGATGGATTCAGGATGTGCAAGTTATGTCCGTTTGGTTTTTGGGTTCTATGATCATTGACCTCCCTTATTTTTTTCAACGGGAAAGGTCATGCTCCATAACTCCGATCCAACGGTGCGGTAAAAGCACTGGTGGTCCTTAAATTATTCAGTTTTAGTTTTGTTAGCGTGCTCATTAGACTATTCAGGAAGCTTTTTTTTTCTTTTTAAATAAATGGGTGTATAGTTATCGTCCGATCAAAGTATATTACGTGGTTTGTGTGTTGGGTTGGGTTTGTATTTTGTAATTTAGATTAACTTAATTAGATAGATGTAAAGAGGTATAGGTTTCTGATTCTGTACTTGTAATTGGGTTATAGTGTTTGTATCCCCATCTATCTGTTATGTAGAAGCTAATGTTTAATTTCGTTTTACTTTATGGTGTTTGTGTCCACATATTGCGTTAAAGTGATTCTTTCCCTACAGGATTCCATGATTGAAAGTGAATGTCGCTTTGCCTTGCTTAAATCATGAACTTCTGAAATTAAAATTGTTCAAAGGGTTTAACGGTTGAAGGATCGATTGAGGATTTATTCAGGTTCAGGGTTCTCCTCAGGCCCCAGTAGATCAGAAGAACAATGATAAGGAATTGTTTTTGCGTTTGATTGATGGATGATGGATAATGGATGATTTCATTCGGTGTTCTTTGGTTATCTTAGAAGAATTGCCACCCATTTCTTTTGTTACTAATATTTTAGATTTTGCAGAGTCTTGAGTTATATTGGAAAATTTGGATTCTTTTAACTGTTAACAATTGGTTTGAAGACAGGACGCTCTTTTTGTGATGAGTCTGAAATTGCATCCGGGAACACCGACCGGTCACCTGTTGACTAACAATGATCTCTCACCATCGAGACTTTCCCAGCTGTTCTAGCTGTTGAACCTCACGTTTATCGAGTGTATTGCAGGTGATTGTCATCTATTTCATCACCATGCATCATGTTTTTTTAGTTAATTTTGTCTTATGGGAACATATTAACTTATGAGAATGTTTCTGAACTCTCCGATGTGATTCACACAGTGGATGACACTGTTAAAAGCTACAAGATGAATTATTTTGCCTGTGTCAATGTTCTTCACTTTGGGAGCGTAATGATAAGCTTGTTATAGTTGCCTGTTGTGTTGTTTGTTTGGTTGAGTAACTTGAGTTTGCTTTGCCTTGTAGATCTTCATAATAGTGACCACAAGAAGCACCAATGCCCCCTTCCTTCATCTGTCAGAAAAACCAAAATTAATACTCTTCATTCTATTCTCATTTTTCTTTTCTGGAAAAGAGAATCGTTATTAATGGTGGATGGGTCACCCCCACCCAGTTTACCAGCGGCTTCATTTTCATTACTTCTGCCCTTCTGCCCTTCTGCATCTGGTTGTTTGTTTAATATAGATGAGGAATAAGCTTATTAAAAAAATAAAAAACCTAAATTGCTCCATAAATTGAAATCATTACATAAATGGCAATGTTTAAATTATGAGGTATTCCATAATTATAAACGCTTAAGAAAATAAAAGACCTATAAATAGGGATATTTTCATTAATTACCCTATTTCCCCTTTCCAATAGCCGAACTATCTCCAAAACCATCTCTCCTTAGTTTTCACATTACGCCTAATGTTCAACTAAGCCATTTAACATGTTTTAGTTATCATATAATAGATATTTTGCATTATTATAGTAAATAATTATTTGTTAAATTAAAACTGTGTATTCAATATGGTAAATATTTAATGTGTCAAACAATAAAATATATAGTTACAGTTATTTGTTGGTAACTGTAAGATATAATTAGAAATGTAAATGGTTATTATATCACATTTCATCAAATGAATATTTAATGTTTACATAGTTATGACAACTGATCATATTAGTTTTATATCAACTAAAACACCAGTATAGGAAATCCACAATGGCCATTGCGTAGTGTGCGTCGTGGGTTCGAACCAGGAGATGCATGATGTCTCATGGTCAATGTAGATTTATCGGTCTCTACAGAGCTTCTAGGACTTAGTCGGAGAACTACGTTTCAGAAATTTGATACTAACGAAAAAAAACCATCACTATAGTATATAACTATTCTTGCCCCGTTGATAAAAATATAGTAAATAATTATTCCCTCATTCATCCTTAAATAAACATATTAACTCCGTATTAGTATATATTTATTTATGATAAGTAAATTCGTATTTTTTAAATATTTTAGTATCCTTTACATGATGAAAACATTTACTGCGTTCTGTATTAAATTGTTATATAATTTCGTAAAATATAATTTTTTGTACAATAACAATAAAAAATTACCAGAAAAATACTTAAAATATCTATAGTAAAACACGATTCCGATTATCAAAACACTGTTACGATCACAATTAAACATGCTACATACGGTAAGTATTCTAAACTAATACAAATATTTTATTTGACTAAATATAAAATAGCAAGACGGAAAAGAATTAAGCATACTACAAATTGCGTTCAATGACGGGATGATTCTGTTGAACAATGATATTATAAGAATCAACTGTAGAAAAATAAAAGTCAAGAAAGTGAAATGACCACTGATTTTCATTATTTTTGCCGATCCAAATTTTCATATATGATATGACCATTGATTTTCATTATTTTGCCTCTTGTGCCTTCAGGCTTCAAGAGCGTCGTTTTTAACTTGAGAGAATTATATTATTGTATTTTCATTATTTTCGTCAACCTTGCTTGCCAAGCATGACTAAGTTAAAAAGTATCAGACCTCTAAGCCTCAAGTCACCTTTTGATTTTGGCCGCGGTAATTTATCTCAAGTATACCAATGGACACACTCCATCTTAGAAGAAGTCTACCAATACTCAGAAATATGCTTACAAATATTCTGACAAAGGGAGACAAGGAGCTTAAAGCACGACATTCCATAGTTGGGAATAACTAAACCTATTGATTTAATCACCACTTCTTTACCGGTCGAAGAAAGAAAGCATTCAGACCATCCTGTAATCTTCTTAGTGGTTTTATCGAGGATGTCCTTTGAACAAGAAAAAAATCACCAAAAACACGTGTTTAAAAAGAATGCTGAAGCGAGAGACCTCATCAGAATGGCAAAGAGCGTTGAACCAGGAGAACTTGTCAGAACGGAAAAGAATGCTGAAGCGGTGAACCTTTGCTTCCAGAACAGGGGACTATCATTTCTGGAACAGGAGGACAATCACTTCTAGAACTGGGGGACAATCGCTTCCAGAACGGGGGACCATCACTCTCAGAACAAGAAAGAACAACATAACAGGAACCAACATCTCGAGAACGAGAGATCATCGCTTACAGAATGAGAACTGACATCTCGAGAATGGAGAATCATTACCTACTAGATAGAGCAGAACATCAGAATGAAAATGAGGGTTCAGACTGACAGTCAAATCAGTTATGATTGATTGGCCCGAACCACGAGGAACCACCAAGTGACTATGACTGATTGAGTTGCTAAGGACAAAACAACTGAAATGAATGATAAAAGTAAAGGAGCTCACGCCTGAAAGCAATTCCATCAGCCGAAAGTATAGGGGATGTGATCATCCCCTTTATTATTATTATTGTTGTTGTTGTTGTTGTAAGACCTATAAATACAGGCTCATGTAAAAAAAAAGGGCGAGTAAGACCTAAGCAAACCTCAACTAAAGGCACTACCCTTCATCTCTTATCTCATCAACAACTATGTAAAATCCTTTACACAAGTGAATATCAATAATCTTCTTGTAGTTTTGCTTCTCTTTAAGGGGTTTCCACATAAATGATGGTGTCTTTATTCTCTCTTTCTCTTTTCAAATTATGATTTTTATTATTTGTTCGTAGATGGTTTTTCATACAAAAAAAATCATTTACATTTTGGTGCTTTCATTGAGAGCGAGAGAAAAACTCGAGAAATCCCTCCCAAAATGCCAAAAGCCAAATCTAACACATCCTCAACAATGAAAGTGGGAACAGAAACGACAATGGTTGGAAGCAGAAATGTGAATGACAACAAGTACAAAACTGGAAACGGAACAGAAAATGAAAAGTCCTAATAATGGGAAAATCCTGAGAATGGGACAAGGCTTGAGAACGGGAATGAAATTAGATTCATAACGGGAACAGAATTAGCTTCATAATGGGAACTGAATTAGCTTCATAACGGGGGGTTATCGCTTCCAGAACGGGAAACCATCGCTTCTGAACGGAAAATAATAACATAACGGGAAAAAAAGTTCAGACCGACAATCAAGTGAAAGTCTTGAGAACGGGAAAAGTCTTGACAGCGGGGATGGAATTATCTTTGATGGCGGAAAAAATTATCTTGATGACAGAGAATTTAATGGTGGTTTCATACAGAAAAATAGATTATGTAGAATTGTAAGCTTCGAAAATTAAACTATTTTTAATAGAAGCCAATTACATGAAAAATCATATAACGTTAGAAAGATATGGATGTCTACTTCTTGAAGAAATTTACAGAACTTGACTTGGAGCTTTTGAGAAAAAAATATGACAATTTTCATGAAGGCTGCTCATGAAAGTAGATTATGTGAAATGATCAACTTCATAAATTAAACTGTATTGATTGAAAACAAACTATATGGTGAATTTTATATTATCAGGAAGATACATAAGTCTACTTATTGAAGAATCTCACGAAATTTGATTTGGAAATCTCAATAAAAACTTATGGAAGATGCAGAAGTCTAGTCTGCTTATTGAAGTAATTTACGGAATTCCATTTGGAGCTTTCAATCAAAACTTGTAATGCGATAACGTGCAGGCTGTTAATTCTCTCTCTTCTTCGACAATGGAACTAAGGGCGTAAGTCCTTGGGAGGGGAAGTTTTTAAGTCCTACTCTCAAAAGAAACTAATGGCGTAAGCCCTTGGGAGAGGCAGTTCATAAGTCCTACTCCCAAATGGAACTAAGGGCGTAAGTCCTTGGGATGGGCAGTTCATAAGTCCTACTCTCAGATGAAACTAATGACGTAAGTCCTTAAGATAGGCGGTAAATAAGTCATAATCTCAGAATGAACTATGTGAGTAAGTCTTTGGGAGGGGCAGTTCTAAGTCCTAATCCCAGAAAGAACTAAGGCGTAAGTCCTTGGGATGGGCAGTTCATAAGTCCTACTCTCATAAGGAAATCAAAACGGGGCCATGATTCCACGGATAGAGCCTAAGTCCTTGAGAGTGTCTACGGACGCCATTCTTAGAAGAAACTAAGGGCATAAGTCATTGGGAGAGGCATTTCATAAGTCATACTCTCATAAGGAAATCAAAACGGGGTCATGGTTCCACAGAAGGAGCCTAAGTCTTTGAGAGTGTCTACGGACGCCGTTCTCTGAAGAAACTAAGGGAATAAGTTCTTGGGAGGGGAAGTTCATAAGTCTTACTCTCAGAAGGAAATCAAAACGGGATCATGGTTCCACGAAAAGAGCCTAAGTCCTTGATAGTGTCTACGGACATCGTTCTTAGAAGAAACTAAGGGCATAAGTCATTAGGAGGGGCAGTTCATAAGTCCTACTCTCAGAAGGAAATCAAAATAGGGCCATGGTTCCTCAGAAGGAGCCTATGTCATTGAGATTTTTTATGGACGTCGTTATTAGAAGAAACTAAGGGCAAAAGTCATTGTGAGGGGCACTTTTTATAAGTTATACTCTCAGAAGGAAATCAAAATGGGGCCATGGTTCCATGGAAGGAGCCTAAGTCCTTGAGAGTGTCTATGGACGATGTTCTTAGAATGTACTAAGGAAATAAGTCTTTGGGATGAGCAGTTCATAAGTCATACTCTCAGAAGAAAATCAAAACGGGGTCATGATTCCACAGAAGGAGCCTAAGTCCTTGGGAGTGTCTTCTCCTTTATGAAATACTATTTTGCTGTGGCGTTCCAGGTGCTATGAGTTGGGATAGGATTCCATACTCCAGCAAGTAATCCTTGAATTCTAAGTTCAAGTATTCACCATCTCGATCTGATCGAAAGGTTTTCAACGATTTACTTAATTACTTTTCAGCTTTCAGATTTGAAGTCTTTAAACTTTCCAAAAGCTTCACATTTTCTATGCATTAGGTAAGTATAACCATATATTGAGTAATCGTCAATAAAAGTGATGAAATACTTATATCCACCTCTAGCTGGTATATCGATTGGTACACGGACATCACTACTAGCTCAAGTGGTTCCTTGGCTCTTTGGCCCTTTCCTGTGAAAGTCCCTTGGTCATTTTATACTCTAGATAGGATTCACAAACTTGAAGAGTTCCAACTTTTATGTCTCAGCCTAATATGCCAAAGATATGTGTTACCACCATCATGAGAAACATTTTGTTGTTTATTACTTTTAGGTTTTGCTACTTTAAATAATTTAGAATTATTTAACGCATGTTCAGTCAGTTTAAGCATATACAGTCCATTCGATACTTTTGCATGACAAATATTTAATCCATTCTTAGAAATAATAAACTTATTATTAATTAAAGAAACTTGAAAAATTGTTCATACAGTAACGAAAGAGAAATCAAGTTTCTTGAAAATCCAAGAATATAATAAACATTGTTCAAAACTAAATAATTATTTCTAAAATTAAGCCGGACTGTCCCCAATACTTTCACTGACATGAGCGCACCACTATCAACTCTCATAATGATCTCGTCATCAGCCCGCTCCCTTGACAAATCAAGCATCTGCAACGAAGAACATACGTGGTTAATGACTCCTGAATCCAATATCTAGGATGATAAATCATATTCCACTAAAAAAGCTTCAAGTAGAAGTAAATCATATTTACCTTTCTTTTTCAGTTAGGAGAGATACTTGTTACAGTTTCTATTCCAATGACCTTCAAACCCATAATGAAAATATTTTCTCTTGGGCTTGTTGTCGTTCTTGTTCTTCTTGACTTTCGACGATGTCTTCGCTTTCTTCCATTTCTTGTTCTTTCCTTTGCCCTTACCATTGACCTTCTTCCTCTTGTTATTTGTAACATTAGTGGAAGAATACTTTTGCTCGGTCACATTTGTCTTGCCCTCTTTGGTCATACTCTTATTGAGTGACTCAAAAATATGCAGTTCATTCAACAATTAGGTCATGTTGAATTGCAGTTGGTGGTGAACGCAGAAAAAGCATGTGTGAGCAATTCAAGTATAACGTTGACTTGATTTCATTCATCAATGGTCTCCCCATGTACTTCTACCTCATGTATTATGTTGATCATGTTCAAAATGTATTCACGCAGAGATGTACCTTTCTTCATCTTGGTTGTCATGTAGCTTCTAGTAGCCTCATGATGACTTTGATCAGATTGCTGCCCAAATATCGCCTGTAAAGATTCGATAATCTCATAGAAAGTCTCCATGCTCTCATGCTTGGTTCTCAGAATATCATTCATGCTCACAAGCATGTAGCACTTCACTTTGTGGCTTTATTGAATCCAAGCATCAAACTTATCCTTAACATTCTTAGGGGCATTGGCAACAGGCTCCTCAGGACGTTCATCAGTAAGAACAAATTTGTGGTTCTCACAAATTAGAATCAAGTTTAAATTTAATTTCCATCTTCTGAAATTTTCACCATTCAATTTCTCAAGTGCAAGTAAAGCAGTAATTGTTGGAATATGTTCATAAAGTAGCGTGTAATAACTATTTATTTGTATTTAGTTATTGATCAGACATTTGTATTACTGAATTTTTTACGAATAAATTGAAAATTTTATTTTAAATTAAAGCGTGTTTATAAATTAGTCAAGTCCTGAAACTATTGTCAACGAAAGAAGAGTGAAGACAAAAGCGTCTCCGTACAAATTCTTCTGAAATAGTTCAGTATGATATTCGTAGTCTTAGGATCGACTAGGCAATCGAATCCGATTACGACTGTAAGTTGAACCGTTGGATGTCACTCTTGGGGCATAAGAGTGGAGACTCAAATGGTTAACCTAGACATGATATGAAAATGTTGAATAGACCGGTAACAAATTAGTTTAGAGTTCAAAACCGTTTACCTAACTCTAAATCTAATTGTTACACCTTAAGGATATTTTCATAATTACCTTAATCCTGAGGTGAATACGTAACTTGACTTGGTTAGTCATAATCTTTGATATGTCAAAGGAGTGAGTTCAAATTGGCGGGCAATATCTCGACTGTTGGGATTGTAATTTAACTGAGTAGGAGTTGTGTGATTAACATATATGAAAATTCGTGGTTGGATTGCAAAAACAACAATATCACCTTATGTTTTATTGATGGGTGTGTGAATAAGTTAACTTGCCCAAGTATTCGATAAAATGAGTCATCGAATAAGGCTTGTGAATTATACGAGACAATTCACTATAATATCTTTCTTATTCACAGTCAATAAAAGAGTTAAGAAAATAATAACAAGAAGGGTAAAATGGTAATTTTACATTCCACTCTTTCTTAGTCACAGTCAATAAAGGAGTTAAGGAAATAATAACAAGATGGGTAAAATGATAATTTTATATTTCACTCTTGTTACTGATATTCACGATGAGTATCATGTTAAAATATTATATGGACCATGAAAATAAATAGAGTTTATTTACACCAATAGAAAATGTAACACACATGAATCGAGAGTTGATTCGGCATCGAACCTATAGTAGAGTCGTATGATGTCAAGTTTAAATAGTTCATGAATTTATGGAGATAAATTCGTTAGGTATTTGAATCCTAAACTTTGTTCATGTGGGTCCATTCAGTCTCAGAAATAGCTCAGAGAATAAGAATAGAAAAATGAACTAAGTTGGACCAAAATGTGTTTTGGTGCCAATGCATATTTTCTACACCTATATGTCATAAGTGATAGTTAAGTGTAATTGTTGTATTAAATTAATTATTTATTATTTTCTAATTAGTTAAATAAAATTAATTAATTAACTAATTGATAATGATCAATTATATTCATAAATTGGATTGATGAATTTCGATACAACTAAAACTCTAGGAGATCATGTAATTTTTGGCAATAATAGATAATTAGGGGATTTTAAAAAAAAAATATAATCTATGGGTATATTGTAAATATTAAAAATTACATTTTGATAAATATCTAATATCAATTTGATTGCAAAGAGATAACGAGTATTTGATACAGTTGTTATCAACACAAAAAAAAGAGAAAAATGTTTTCTCCTCTCACTGCTGTTGATGCCGAAATTAATCTGAAGAAGGAATATTTGATTTTTCTTCTTCAATCGTTTGAGAGCCCACACTCAAATTCCTATGTAAAATTCTTTTGAGATATATTTCTGAAATTAACAGGTGGATATTGGTGGACTAATTTGGAAATTGTTCATGGAAGATCAAGTTCGTGATTTTGTTCTTAAAACTTGAAGAACAAGAAGAACGCTCTAGGGAGTTCCACCAGTTCAGAAATTCTCCGATACAGAGAGGTGAAAAATTATTTTCCCTTAATCTATTCTTTTTAATATCGTATATGCATGATCAAACTAAAATTAGTTTTAATTTATTTAATATGATTAAATAAGTGGGTATTGGTGGACTAATTTAGATATATTTGTGCCTATCGTATATGCATGATCAAACTAAAATTAGTTTTAAATGTTTTATTATGAATAAATAATTATTTAATTGTTTAATATGATCTCAGAATTCTTCTGAGATATATTTCTGAAACTAACAGGTGGGTGTTCGTGGACTAATTCGAAAATCATTCGTGGAAGATCAAGTTCGTGATTTGGTCTTAAAGCTTGAAGAACAAGAAGAACGCTCGAGGGTGTTCCACTAGTTCAGAAATTCTCCGATATAAAGTAAAAGTGAAAAATTATTTTCCCTTAATCTATTCTTTTTAATATCGTATATGTACGATCAAACTAAATTTGGTTTTAAATTATTTAATATGATTAAATAAGTTAAATTGGTTTTTTTATATTCCGCCCACAAATCGGATGTAATTCATTTTTTTTTAATTTTAAAACCGATCGATCCTAGCAATTAATATCAGAGCGTAGGTTTAAAGGTTAGGCATATTCATAATTAAAACGAATGTATAGTGAATTTTATGGATATTGGCATATGTTTGTATGGAAGATTCAAAAATGTTTTGAATATGTTTTGTGATTGAATCCCAAACTATTGGCTATAGGCATTTTTGATTTAGAAATGATGTACGCCGAATTTGAGGAATATGAATTTATATAATTTATTAATTACAATTTTTGTAAATTTTAAATTCGTTGTAAATTCATCGCGCTTCAAAATCTTCACCGAAAATCGCCAGACAACCATCGCGAAGACGCCGGAAAACGATATTGCTAACGCCGGTACTGTTCACCGGTAGTACTGTTCACCGGTAGTACTGTTCGCCGGTAGTACTGTTCACCGGTAGTACTGTTCACCGGTAGTGCTGCTCACCGGTGGATACTGTTCACCGGTGATACTGTTCACCGGTGATACTGTTCGCCGGTGACGCTGTCATTCCGGTACTGTTCATCGTTGGCCACTGTTCACCGCCGGTCGCGGATGCTGTCACGTGTTGTCCCTTACACGGTAGAGTGTTAATCGGATTAGGAAACCTACAAGTTTTGGAAACCCATGGTTTTAGGAAACCTAGGGTTTTTGAAATTCAAATTTTGAAATATGATTTCAAAATCAATTGTAGTCCCTTATTTAGTTTTAATTTAATTTGCTAAATTTTTCAACGCTTGTATAATTGTAATTTTTTTTAAAAATAAATCAATTTACTAATTACTTGGTAATTTATTTATCAAAGTAAAAATATGTTCAAAATTAAAATTTTTAAATTGAAAATTATTTTTAAAAATGGGACTAATATTTTGTAAAATGTTACAAAATGGTGGGATAACATGAAGATGAATGAGCAAATTGCAGAAGCCATAAAGATTAGTTCATAAATTAATTTATAATTTATTTATTATTTTTTATGGGTTGTAATTAGAAATGAGACGATAGGGGGGGTTAAATTCAAATGCATGATTTAATTTTTATCGCACATCATCATATAACATGCCATATAGATTAAAGATATGCTAATATCAAATTTCCATATAGCATGTACATGCATCATTGTAGATTAATTGATAATGATTATTATTTAACTACAATACGAAATTTTTAATGGTTATGATTTTAAATTGAGATTTAAAATTCATAAAGGATTTATAAATTTCATCACGTTTTTCAAATTAATGAAAGTTATGTTTTTTGAAAAACAACCAAAAATCTAATTTTTGTTTTTAAAAACTAAGTGGGAAGGTCGTTTACATTGAAACGTTCCCAAAGTCTTCAATGTAAACTTGATTGTGCCACGAGGAAGGGTTAGAACCACCCATAGTGATCCTCACTTGAATGTGAGAAACTTTGGAACCCTGTTTCTTTGAGTCATCGAGTTGCTTCAGAAGCTAAGACTTCTAAGTGGAGTGGTGGGGCAAGACCGTCCCATAGATGGACTGTTAGTCCATAGCAACCTTTAAGAGTCGATGCGTTGGTTGAACACTTAGACTGAAGCACATTGGAATCCCCCATAGGGGTTAGTCATTGGGGCCAAGGTGACCAAAAGCATTGGTGTTTGGTTAAGCTAGATGTGAAGACATTTGAGCGTTAACCAAACGAGATGAGTCTCGATACGATATGAGATAGTTTGGACTTCATCCCTCGATGAGACAAGATATCATTTTTATTGTAACATTGTAAAAATTGTTACATCATGCATCATAATTTCCTAAATAATTGAGTATTTATTTACACCGCTTTATTTATTCTTTTCAGTAATCATGTCTCTATCCCATCTCTCAAATATTCTTAACGCGAACAAATTTAACGGTTAAAATTACGTGGATTGGAAATGAAATCTTGATATTGTGCTGACGGTAGAATATACCTTCCTTTTGGGTGTAACCATAACCTATTAGCCTAACTTTGAATGTCTTTACATTCTCATTCAAACCTCTTTTCTTCTTATAGATCCATTTGTATCCTACGGGTCTTATCCCTTCAGAAGGATCTATAAGTTTCCAGACTCTGTTTTGAGTGCATCGAATATATCTTAACATTCATGGCTTCCTGCCATAATTTTGCTTCAGGACCAGTCATGGCCTCCGAGTAAGAGATTGGTTCATCTAGGTCCTTATCTGACACAACTGTCAAATCTTCTCCATAGGACATGTACCTTTCAGGTTGTCTCACAACTCTCCCACTATGTCGAGGCTCCATAGTCTTTGGCTCTTGTCGTAGTTCTTCCATTATTGAATCATAAACAATTCCTGATTGGGGAGTCAGCGTTCTCCCACTCAATAATTTCTCTTGCACAACTATGCTTCTCGACTGTACACTTTTAATAATAATATTCTTCGAGAAAATGAGCATTCATGCTAATGAATATTTTGTTGTCAGTCGTACTATAGAAGATATACCTTTTCGTTCCTATAAGATATCCTACAAACATGCAAATTTTTGAACGACTGGCCAACTTGCCTGTCTTCGATCTTTGAACATGTGCTGGGCAACCCTTGGTACACCATCTTTCATATGGTGTATCAGGGGCCGTCTTTAACAAAACTTGGTTTAGAATATATGCCTGTAAGTAAGGGCTACCCCCATAATGAATCTGGGAGGGATGAGTAACTCATCATGGATTTAACTATATTCATCAGAGTTCAATTCCTTCTCTCTGACACACCATTTTATTGTGTCGTACCAGGTGCTGTAAGCTGAGAAATAATACCTTCTTCTTTATGAAAGTCCTCGAACTCTTATCAAGTACTCTCCACCATGATCAGATCCTAGTTTTTTGATTTGTTTTTCTAATTGTTTTTCAACCAAGGCCTTATATTCTTTGAACTTTTCAAATGTTTCAGACTTTTAGATAAACATGACCAAAATGTGAGTAGTCGTCAGTGAATGTTACGAAATATCCATAACATCCTCTTGCTTGGATATTCAACGACCCACATACATCACTATGTATGAGTTCAAGGCATTGAGTGGCTTTTTCACTTTTTGATGAAAAATGTCTCTTGGTCATTTTGCCTTCTATACATGATTCACATGTGGGTAGTGAACCCACACTTAAAGATTGCAATGGATCATCCTTGAAAAGTCTTCTAATATTGTATGGGCCAATATGTCCAAGACGTAAGTGCCACAAACATGTTAGATCGATTGAGTCATAGTTCAACCTTTTACTATTCCTATGTGAATCGATATTCACTTTAGTGTTTCAAATCATGGAAACTACAGGTTTTACGTGATACAATTTATTAATCATTCCCGCAATAGTAATTAAGCATTCATTTCTAAAAATACCAATATCTTTATCAATGAATTTTAGATCAAATCCTTGCTCAATTAATGCACCAATAAAAATCAAATTCTTCCCAAAACTCGGGACATAATAAACATCACGCAAAATAATAAAATGTTTCTTAAATCATAATTTAAAAGTTCTCATTGATGTGGCTAATACTAGTGCTTCATTCCCCTAGCGGAAGCTGAACTCGCCCTCGTCACGCCTTCTAATTTTCCTGAACCCCTACAGGGAGCAACAGATGTGGTTAGTAGCTGCCAAGTCTAGGACCCAAGAAAAAGTAGAGTTAGCTACATAACAGGTCTCAGTAACTATTATTATACCTTTAGATCTAAACCCGTTGAGATAATGTGGGCAATTGCGTTTCAATTGACCAGCAACTCCACAGTGATGCACTTGTCTTTTGACTTGTCTACTCTCGCGGTGCTCTTGTCTTTGGTATTTCTCGGCTTCTGCTTCTTCGATTTCCTTGGACCTCTTCTTTGTTTTTTCTTAGAGCTAGAGGTAGAAAGCCTACTTTCAGTAAAGTCAGCCTCTCCAGATTTCCTCTTTCCCTTCAGAAACAGGGTCTCAGCAGCTTGCAGCTCCTTCACGAGCTCAGAAAGTGAGTAGTTCAGCTTATTTATCGAATAATTAAGCTTGAAAATCTCAAAGGTACTTGGCAAAGTTTCTAGGATCATATCCACTTGAGTCTCTCCATCGACCTGAGCACCCATGATCTCCATCTCATTCAGATAACTTATGATCGACATCATATGTTCTATGACAGGAGTTCGAGGTTTCATCCTCCAGTTCATGAAGTTATGCACACTGTCTGTCTGGCTCGACCACCCTGTTCCCTGAACATTTCGGTGATGTTGAACATCATATCAGCGGCGGTCTCAAAATTCTGATGCTGCTGTTGTAACACATTGCTCATAGATGCCAAGATGTAACATCTGGTAATCTCATCAAAACGCAGCCAAGGACCATAAGCATCATCTTCATCTTGAGTCGATTCAACAATAGGCTCAAAGATGATAAGGGGTAGTCAACACGAACTTGTGTATTTCTACCATCAACACAATATCAAGATTTCATTTCCAATCCACATAATTTTAACCGTTAAATTTGTTCGCGTTAAGAATAGTTGAGAGATGGGATAGAGACATGATTACTGAAAAGAATAAATAAAGCGGTGTAAATAAATGCTCAATTATTTAGGAAAGTATGATGCATGAGAATATTAAAAAATAAAAATTGTAAGGTTGAAAAACTCAAATCAATTTCCAAAAATAATTTGGACAATTTGAATATCAAATTAATTTCCAAAAATTAATCATATAAAGCAATAACTTGTATAAAAATAATTGTTTTAAGATTGTTAGAAATAATGTATTGCATTATAAGAGGAAATGAAGATAAAGGTAATACAACAATTCTATAATAATTTTGATTACAACAGGTAAATATTATAATTACGAATAACAATGTAATTACGAAATGTATACTAACGTTAAATAACACGAACATAATGACAACATAATGAGAAATCAAACTGAGTCATGATTGCACAATTTCCTTAAAATAGTTACATCCCATCACTTATGATACTAAGGTTGATAACAACGTTTGTTTCCTAAGATAAAATGATTGGAGGCAGATGAAGAGCACCCGAATTCAAAATCTTGGACCAAAACCAAACTGTTGATGGAACCGAAAATAAACCGAACCAGACTGAGACAAAAACCAAATCAGGATCAAACCGAAAACCGAACCGAGAAGACTTGAAGAAAAACTAGCCAAAACGTGGAGACAAAGAATTGAGAGAAAAATAGAGCTAATTGTTTCTTTTGTGTGAAAATGAGGTGGAAGAGACCTCATTTTATACTACTCATGGGGGAGCCACCAATAAAAGTCATTTAACCCATTAAAGGCTTATTTAACCCAAAAAAAAGTTTTTTCTCTTAATTTGTAAAATAAACAACATTTTTTGCCTTAATTTACAAGGAATATTTTATATTCTATGACCTTTGAGCTTCCTATGAGAACAAAAAATATATGTGGAGCAAAAGACAGCCCATGGCCCTATATAAGGATGGTGGCTCATATAGGGCAAGCCTCTAGGCTTATCAGATTACCGCCCTTGATACAAACATATATATATATATATATATATAATATATATATATATATATATCACTACAATATGTTCTCTCTTTTCAATGTAAGATTCATACAATTCTCACAGATTTTTTCATTCTCATGTAACTCACTTAGGGAGATAATATTTGATTCATCCCAAAGCTACTTTTTATAAATTAATAGTCGATTTCAATGTACTCGCCGAGGAGAACTCAAATCTTCAATGATCTTACACTTTTATATATTGGATCCCACCTAAAAATTACCCAAAATCGATATATAGAAATGGTGTAGAAACACCCATTTTCCAACAAAATCTCAGATGTGTAGTTCACTCAGTTGATTAAACTTTTAGGGTTTTGTTCAATAACTAGACAACACCAATGAGAACACACTGACGTACATGAAGTGAAAAGTATATAACGATGCACATAACTAAAGAGAGCTCATGACAAAATATAGGATCGTTTCCTAAATCATTCATCAATTACTTGATCGACCGGTACTATAAATACATATCCTCATGAGAAGTCCTAATACAATCCAAGAAAGGCTTGAGTTTCTCTGGCTAAAATTGAACCAATACACCAAAAAACCACCATAATCAAGATCTAAGAAGAGTAAAACCACCATGAACCAAGATCTAGGTGACAAAACGCCTACACGATCAGTAGGAGAGAGCTCTCCACAGTTCGAAAGAGAAATTGCAAAAAGAAAACGACTGACAAGGAAAAAAATGAAAGGAAAACTTTGTGCAAAAAGAAAAGTCAAAATCAAGAGGAAAATGAGATAAAGACACCCACACCTTATATTTAATTTAAAAATGGATAATTTTAGACAATTTTATCCACTTATTGTTGACCCGTGACCCGTGACCCAAAATATCCTTTTTAATTTACACATAATATTTAGTAATTCGTCACTTTTAAAATTATAATAATTTGATCAGTCTAGTCATTAATTCACAAATTCATTGACCTATTTAGTGAATTTGAGAAAAATAATTAATATATAAAATTCAAGTTAATTAAATTGATAACTTTGAATGGGATGTAGTAAGTTATTAAATAAGCTATAAAGAAAACTACAACTTTTCACTAATTTATTTTAACTAGTTAAATACACATGTGGTGCACGTGATATTTAAAATTATTATTTTGATTGTTTCTTATACATTACTTGTTCTTATAAATAAAATTTTTTGAATAAGATATATTTATTAGTAAATAAAATTAGAAAATAATAATTATAATTTTTATGCTTTTCATAAGTTTTACATGCAAGAATATTTTCAATTAATTTAGTTATGCTTGATAAACATCCTCTATACATTTTTAATTTGATTCTTTTAGTATATTATTTCTTTAATCTCTATCAGCTAAAAACATGTTTCATTCTTTTATTGATTATCGATTGAATTTTTCTAATATATATTTTAACGAAGAGATAACTTAATACATTCTCATGTCTAAAAATAGATTTCAAAATATATATCTTAACGAAGATATAACTTAATGATGCACCATTAATAGACTCAATGGTAATTTTAAAATTGTAAACCAAGGATATGACAAAATGGTCAAAAAATAATCTCATTCTCATCCCACTTTTAATATATTAAAGATATAGAGAAAATATGAATTATCTGTAAAAAAATTAAATAATATAATTGTTGGGGATGTTTGTTTAGCGGTAAGTTGAATACGAAGTTGAGCTAATGGGCTTTGTATTTACCACTAAACTCATATGGGTTCAATGAGAATTGTTGAGAATCAAGCCTAGGTGTTTAATTGGAATCTATAAGAAATGGGAAATGAAAAGAAACATAGCTTGAAAGAAGAAGATTGATTTAAACAGATACTGAGTAATGGACTTTTGTATTGAGTGAGCATCCGTACTATACTGAAAATGTTATAAAATTTGAATAAAACTGATGGGTTTGGCCTCTATGCTAATTTGAGGTACTCATATGCATGGAAGCTTTAAAGTATGCTTCAATCGAGGATTTTCTTGCATCTCAGCTCTTACCTTTTTCCTTGCATCCCTATCTTTTTATAGGCGTTTCTCCACAAGATTTTGGAGCCAAGAATTTTGTGTGGTCTCCTCCTCTACTCTATTTTCTAAGTTATACACCGACATCTCACTCGTGTAAGAGCTCTGATTGGATGAGTATAGTGCCCATTTTCAGTTTTTCCTCTTTTGGGCCAAGTCTCCCTTCACAGGCGACCTCACTTTCCTCATATGGGGAATCAAGCTTCTTAATTGTGACATCCTCATTTTGCCCACCCAATAGATCTTATTGCTTTCCTGACACTTCATTCGTCGACAACCCTTATCAGTTCCCCTCTCTAGCTTGCTTCTTAGTCTTTTCTTCTTTACGCCTCGTTTTCCTTAGCATTGGATGATACTGGATTCTTTATCTCTTTTCTTTTTCTTTTCTGGGCTTGGCTTGGGTGAGCATCTCGGGTGCTTCTCTATTGAGCTGCATGAGAAATGATTCATTAGTCCATCTCAGTCTTCACCTCAATATTGGACACGAACTTAGCCTCTTGTAAAACTGCTAAACTTTAGACTGTCGCTCTCTATCTATCTATCTCTCTCTCCCTGACAAACTCTCTCTATCTCCCTCACAAACTCTCTCTCCCTCTCTCTCTCACACTCTCTCTCCCTCTCCCCCGTCCCTCTTTCTCTCTCTTTCTCACCTGCTCTTTATCTTCCCTCTCTCTCTTTCTCTCCGTATCTCTATATGTCACTCTCTCTATCTATTTATCTCTCACTCTCTCTATGTCTCTCTCTCACTCCCTCATTCTCTTTCTATCTCATTCCCTCATTATCTCTCTCTCGCTGTCTTTCTCTCTCTGTCACTCTCTTTCCTTGGCCTTTGATCTCAGAGGTGGCCGAGTTTCCATGAACAACATCTCTCCATGCTTGATGGCGGGTTGTTCTAGTGTCAATCCACCATTCATTTGAATTTGATCCAACCATGTTGACCTTAGAGACCACTGTTAGGAGGTTGATGTCAAAAACATCTTGAGCAATGTTCTAAATCACATCAGCTTCCTTATTTACACTAAAAAAATTTATGACCCAACTTGTCACAAATGTAGCACTTGCCTTGAAATTTTGGTTTTTTAGAAACACATACTTTAGGTCCCAGCTTGTTTGGACCTTCCTCTTTATTGTTAGTCTTCTCGGCTTTGAAACATTGACCATGCTCCACAATGTTAGCTTTTACTGCAACAACAATGTTTTACCCTCTTCTTTCAGATAAGCCTATTATCTTCTTCAATTTGAAGTTGGATAATAAGATCCTCAATGCCCATTTTCTTTCGTTTGTGCTTGAGATAATTCTTGAAATCCTTCCACGCAGGAGGTAATTTCTCAATAATACAAACCACTTAAAATGATTCATTCAACATCATTCCCTCAGCATGACTGGTCACTATTTTAGAATCCCCCATTTAAAACTCTAGAAAGCGAACAACGATAAATTTCTTGGCGCTCACACCCTCAGTCTTGTACTTTTGTTCAAGAGATTCTCATAGCTTCTTTGCTATTTTCTTATCAAAATAAACATTATACAAGGAATCAACAAGACCATTCATTATGTAATTCCTACATAAATAATTAAAATGTTTCCAAACATTAATAGCACCGATCATTTTGAAATATTAGTCATCATCATTCAATCAAGCATTTTGCCAGATTCAACATGGTAAGGTAGAAGAGCATATTTTAATGCCACCTTTTGAAATTCAGACCGTTAAATTTCTCAGGTTTATCTCCATGAGAAATAGGCATAAACATCAATGTCAACGGGCCATATGGGTCACAATAGGGTTCTGCACATCCAGATTTGGCATTTGAGCCCCAATAGTAGGGTCTTGGCTTTCAGCATCATGGTTTGCCACATCATTGTTGCTTGATTCAGTTATCATATTTCCTTATCTAAAATATAAACCGCAAGTCTATTAACACTTCTGAAAATTATGTTATTTTCTCAAAGATGAAAATATGCTAATTTTCTAAATATTTTCCAAAACAAACCAAATAGCACTTCTACAGATAACTATCAAGACGAACTAGTGGGGTTCTATGACCCAATCCAGGACCAGTTTTCTCAACAGTATTCAGTTATCAGGTAATTAGAGGGACATGTCCTCTTAGATTCCAATTTCCTAGACATAACTTCTCTATATAGTTATTTCTAGTTTTAAAATTTTGGAGAATATTAAAAAATAAAAATTTTAAGGTTGAAAAACTCAAATCAATTTCCAAAAATATTTTGGACAGCTTGAAAATCAAATTAATTTCCAAGAATTAAACCTATAACGCAATAACTTGTATAAAAATAATTTTTTTAAGATTGTTGGAAATGATGTATTGCATTATAAGATTAAATGGAGATAAGGTAATACAACAATTCTGTAACTATGTAATTACAATAGGTAAATAGTATAATTATGAATAACAATGTAAGTACAATACTTAGGAAATGTAAATAAAGTAAATACTAACGTTAAATAAAGCGGACATAGTGACAGTATAATGATAAATCAAATCGAGTCATGTTTGTACAGTTTTCTAAAAAATAGTTACGCCCCATCACTTATGATACTAAGGTTGATAACGACGTCTGTTTTCGAAGATAAAAGGGTTGGAGGCAACTGAAGAGCATCCGACTTCACGACCTTGATCAAACTAACTTGTCCTAATTCTACCACCAGAGTAATGACATAAAGCCAAGACTTGGACCGAAAACTAAAACCGTTGATGGAATCAGAAATATATTAAACCAGACTGAGACAAAATCGAATCAGGATCGAACCGGAAATTGAACCAAGAAGACTTGAAGAAAAACTAGCAAAAAATGTGGAGACAAAGAATTAAGAGAAAAAGAGAGTCAATTGCTTCTTTTGTGTGAAAAATGAGGTGGGGAGACCTCCTTTTATACTACTCATGGGGGAGCCACCAATAAAAGTCATTTAACCCATTAAAGTCATGTTTAACTCAAAAAAAGTTTTTCTCTCTTAATTTGTAAAATAAAAATATCTTTGGCCTTAATTTACAAAGAATATTCTATATTCTATGATCTTTGAGCTTCTTATTAGAAGAAAAAATATATCTGGAGCAAAAGACAGCCTATGACCCCTTATATGGATGGTGGCTCATATAGAGCGAGCCTCTAGGTTTATCAAGTTATCGCCATTGATACAAGCATCTCTATATATATCACTATAATATTTTCTTTTCAATGTGAGATTTATACAATTCTCACATATTTTTTCATTCTCATTTAACTTATTTTGAGAGATAATTTATCATTCATCCTAAAGTCAATTTTGATAAATTAATGATCGATTTCGATGTACTCGCGGAGAAGAACTCAAATCTCTAATGATCTTACACTTTTACATAGTGGGTCTCACAAAAAAATGTACCAAAAACTGATCTATAGAAATGGTGTAGAAACACCCATTTTCCAACAAAATCTCAGGTGTAGTTCACTCAGTTGATTAAACTTTTAGGTTTTGTTAAATAAGTAGACAACACCAATGAGAACACACTGACATACATGAGGTGAAAGTATATAAAGAATGTACACAACTAAAGAGAGCTCATGACAAAATATAATATCGTTCCTGAAATCATTCATCAGTTACTTGATCAAATGGTACTATAAAAATATATCCTCATGAGAAGTCCTAATACAATCCAAGAAAGGCTTGAGTATCTCTGGCTAAAATTGAATCAATACACCAGAAAATCGCCATAATCAAGATCTAAGAAGAGTAAAACCACCATGAACAAAGTTCTAGGTGGCAAAACACCTACACGACCAGTAGAAGAAAGCCCTTCATAGATTGAAAGAGAACATACAAAAAGATAACCACTGACTAGAAAAAAATAAAAGGAAAATTTTGATAAAAAAAAGTCAAAATTGTGAGGAAAATGAGATAAAGACATCCGGACCTTATATTTAAATTCCAAATGGGTAATTTTAGACACTTTTATTCACTTATTATTGACACGTTATTCAAAATAATCTTCTAATTTACACATGATATTTAGTAATTAGTTACTTTTAAAATTATAATAATTTTATAGTCTAGTCATTAATTCTCAAATTCATTCACCTATATAGTGAATTTGAGAAAAAGTAATTAATAAAAAATTTTACGTTAATTTAAATTGATAACTTTGAATGGGATGTAGCATGTTATTTCATAAGCTATAAAGAATCCTACAACTTTTCACTTATTTCTTTTAACTAGTTAAATACACATGTGGTGCACTTGATATTTACTACGCTTATTATTTTGATGATTTCTTATACATTACTTGCTCTTGTAAATAAAAAACTTTGAATAAGATACATTTATTAGTAAATAAAATTAGAAAATTATAATTATAATTTTTATGCTTTTCATAAGTCTTACATACCAGAATGTTTTCAATTAATTTAGTTATGCTTGAAAAACATCATCTATATATTTTTCAGTTTGATTCTTTTAGTATGTTATTTCTTTGATCTCTATCAGTCAAGATTGTCTGGATCATATTTTTGACTCGGATCGGTGGAGGGGTTTTACGAATCGGTTCGTTGGAACGGATTAAGGATCGTAAGATCCTACTAAATGTTAATAATTATAATTTAAAAAACCGTGATCCTTAAACAGACAAATTAAATATTTATAACTAAAATTATATAATGAAAATAAGTTTCACTCTACTTTATAAATGACTGAAATATATAACGTCTCAAAATAGTCAACTCAAGCTTGATCCTTAACATATATATTTTTTATGTTACTCAAACTAATTTCCTCACTCAAGCATTCTTATGAGTACAGTAACAAAGACGATTCAATTTTAGTTTCTTAAGTTTCTCAAAATTAAAATTATAAATTAAATTTTCACAAAAATGTTTCTAGGAAAACCACTTTACTCTTAATATCATAAATTCAAATTTTGTGTGAGAAAGTATGAGTCAAAGCCCATAGAATATTATAAAAATTTAATAATTTTGATTTATTACAACATATTAACTATGAGGTGGACTTCAATTACATTGAATTACACTTAGGGAGACTTAGGAAGTGGGTTTCAACAACCAGTCCTTTGACAACATTTGATAAAGCTAAAAAATTGGGCAATTCTATAGGTAAATGACCACCCAAGATTTTATTAGCAAAAATGGCTGGGCAATCATTTACTAAGAATCCATTTACCATTATGTCCCTAAAAATTAAATACCCAATCCACGCACTACAGTGGAGCGAATAGCCCAATCCACGGTCCATTTAATCAAAACACGTGCTTTGATGGTTTAAACAAAATGCGTGTTTTGGGGAATATAGAGAAGCCATAAAATGAAACACCTTCTATCGTCAAATCGATGATACATGTCAATATGCCTTGATACTCACCATTAGATTGGAAATCAAATGGATTGTTACTCAAAACGCACTAAAACACATTGTATCGTCGAAACCCTCCCAACCCACGAAGAAACAGACCCTCTCCACGCCATTGAAACCGTCCACACGATGCCATTAAAGCCATCATTCTTCCTACCTAAAAGAAAACCTAATCACGAGGAAGAAGCTATTAAAGGAGCTCAAAGCTCAACAAACATTCAACAAAACAGGTATGAAAAATTCTTCTTTAATTTATGTTTTGATAGTATCTAAATTAGTCACCTAATTTTGGTCTTTTTATTTTTGATGGTTTAGATACGTATTAAGTCTCCGATTTCACTAAATCTATCAATACTAGATGATTCTAGTATCTAGTTTAGTTACAAAATCTATTACTAAACCCTATTTGTGTTAGATTTATTTTTTTTGTAGAATTTACTAATATATAGATTAGCATAACAAAATATAAGTCAATTTTAGTTTACTATGTGCATAATTTTGAATCTGTTACATGCATTTTATAAAAAGACCAAAATTAATATCGAAATCTGTTACATGTTGGTCTATAATTTACTGAGTACTCGGTATAACTCATTACATGCCTTTTATGAATCTGTTAGATACATTTTATAGTATCAAACTTTGTTACAAAAAGGTAATAACATCTCTAATATCTATCAATAATTTTGATATTGGTGTGACTTAATTTTATTACTAATGTATGATAAGCCACTGCTTGTTTTGTAAGCAGTGGGTTACCAATGTAGGTATCCGTCAATAATTTAGATACTAGTTTAAAAAATATAGTTTCTTAAAAGTGTATTGTTATTTTGCAAGATGACTCGAACTGAAACACAAGGAGTAAAAGAGTTAAAAGAAAAAAAGAAACAAGAAGGACCATCACGTAGAACACGATCACAGCTTCAAATAATGGAAGGTAATCAAAAAATAAAACAACTCCAGAAAAATGAAGAATTATTTGAAACACAAGATAAAACACAACTGACCCAGACAACACAAGACGAAGACACACAGCCTACAACTGAAGACGATACACAACCCCACACCTGAACAGGAGGGAAATAATGTGAAGAAGAAGACGAGGATGATGAAAATGAAAATGATGGAGATACAGACAAAGAATCTGTTGATGAAGAAGGTAATGAAACAAAAAAATAAGAAAAAGAATCAGAGATGAAATCAATTGAAGAAAGCGCGCATAATTCAAAGGTAAAAACATCTTTATATTCTGATATCTGTCAATATTTAGATACTGCAGATTTAATTCTATTACCAATGAACGATAACACATTACTTGTTCTGCTAAACACGGGGAACTCCAAGCTGCGGATAAAGCTTTATGCTAGCATATTTGTCATTTCAACGATAAAGAAGATTTTGAACTTCAAGCAATAAAGATGTTTCAAAGAGACATGTTTTGGACACTTATTGGACATGCAAATTCATAGCTACCCCCTTATAGCTATTCATGCATCTAATGAGGAGACAATGTCCTACAATCAGAAAAATTGAAGGGGTAAGCTTTAACATTGATGGTAATGTTTTGAACTTTGGCTTAAAAGAATTTTCACTAGTGACGGGGCTGAATTGTGGGGATTATCCACTAATAAAAAAAGGGGGAATGAATGAAGGAATGCTAAGAGAGGCTATTTTCCCATCAATGAAGTGGATAACGCGCAAAAAACCTTGCATTCTCATTCAATGCGATGTAAGGAGCGAAAGAGGAAAATAAGATAAAGGTTACGCGGTTATACTTCTTGGAAAACCTTCTCTTATCTCGTCAAGAGAGCATAAAGATCGATATTCAACATGTCAATATAATTGATGACAAGAAAACATTCGAGAGATATCCATGGGGAAGGCTATCATATGAACTAACAATCGAATTCATTAAAGACTATCTGAAGCACGTAGACGCGATGGGATATGGTGTTGGTGGTTTCTTGTATGCTTTGATCGTTTGGGCATACGAGACTATCCCTAACATTTCATCAAGGAAAAGCCAATTTGCCAAAAGGATAGCGACAACAGTTCCAAGGATTTGCAATTGGGAATCACATGTACAGCCCTCGTGGAATGACTTGGCCAATACTGTTTTTAACAATAACTTGGTATGTAATTTAACTATTGGTATTTAAAATTATCTACTGTTGTTGAAAAATCTTCTTCTTAATAACCTTATTTTATTAAATGATCAAACAATTTCGAATCATGTTGACAAGAATGATACAGACCCGGAAGGAACTGAAAGCACTATACATGGAGCCTTTTCGTAACACCGAAGAGACAATGACAAAAGGAAATGAACCAATAATACATACTATCTAATTCGAGGAAGAGGACTCATTTGAGAGACTAATGAAGAAACCTCGTAAGAATGAATGAGAAGTAGGGAGTAGCAGACGAAGAGCCAATGACAAAACAAAGGAACAATTGCATTTGATATTCGAAAGCTTGAATACAATATCAAACGACATTAATTTTTTTTGAAAGATTAGACCAACAAGATGGACAGCAAGAAGTGGTAAGAAAATTATATACTGCTCATAATAAAATTATGAATATTATTACTGATATATTTTATATTGATAAATAGGAGCATGAACAAGATCAGGGACAAGAGGAAGGAAAAGATGAAGGCAAAAAGGAAGACCAACATGAGGAAGTATTGGTGAAGGATTTGAGGAGCAAAGGTAGCTCTTCAAAGAAGTCGAATGGTGGTCAAGAAAGCAAAACTCTTGAATCACCATATGTGGAAGAGAGAGCAAAAAAAGTGAAGAATACGGTAGCAAATGATCAAGGACCAAAGCCAACTTGACTTGAAACCAGACCAAGTTTCTCCTTTGGATCTTAATTTGATTAGTGGGTTTTGGATTTGTGTTTTTAAGAATTTGATATGGATTTGTGTTTAATATGGATTTTTAACAAGTTCCTAGATACTGTTAAATGGATGTTTATGAATATGTTTTTAGAATTTGAGAAGTATTTAAACATATAATTGAGTGCTGCTATATTGTATAATTTCTTGAGCAAGAGTTGGATTATTTGGGAGTATCATGTAAAAATAGGTAATCTCTTTTCAGTTCAAATTAGGGCGGTATATAAATCTATGATGAGCTCTGTACAACTGTTAGAGACATAACTGTTTCAAAAACCTACCTAAAAATTGTCTATCAATGAAAAAAGTGCACATAAAATAAGCGTATTCAAATAGTCGATTTCAAGAAACAACTAAATTCAAATGAACAATAAAAATACAACTTAAATGGAAGTTTGTCAATAAAAAACAACTTGCATTAAGACTTATAAAAAAGGATGCTCATAAACAATAAAAGTACAAAATTAATGATATCAAATGTTAAAATAATAATTGTGTCTACTTGCTACTCCTAAAAGAGGAAGCACAAATTAGGTTCTTGCATGTTTTCTGATTGTGACCAAATTGACCACAACAACCAAGCTTCACACGTCGCCTAGTTTCACATACAGAAGGAATAGGTTGTTTCTTCAATCTCCTAGCTTAACACACTCACATCTGGAGGGGTAGTGTCTTCAATTGACCTTCATCTTGAATATGTAACATGCTCCAATTTCCTAATGGGTTTACGACGCCTTTATAGGTTGAAACGTATTCCGTAATTGAAAAACAATCACTAACATATGAATATGAACTCAAATTTCGATTGCAAAATACAAGACAAGCATGAGCACATGAGGTATGATCCAAATCCCACCTCCGACAAAAACATGTACGACTACTCAAGTTCAAAACATGCATGACACCACCATGGCTAACATGAAATTCATTGATATCGGATGAACCAACCTGAAAAGCCATAAAAATAAGTTATACATAACCATTATGTTAAAATAAAACCAGTATGACTAAATAAAATACATGACACATACCGACATAGTTCAAACAACTATATACTCGTCCCTCAAATGTTCCTCAGCCGAAGGTGTAAGCTTCATTTTCAAAAAAGATGTCGTTCTACGCTCGTAAAACCATCTCAAACACATTTGATGTATAAATTCCAATAAACCTATGATAGGAAGTTCACGTGCTTCAACTAAAACATTGTTAATACTTTCAGAGATGTTCGAGGTCAGCATGTTATACCACTTACTAAGAAAATAAGCTTGTGCCCATCTAGGAAATCCAATTCCCTCGAAATAAGAACGAACACGTGGAGATATCTTATCTAAACTCTGCATGTGACGCTCAAAGTCATACATAAGATAAGCCTTAACACATGCATAAAAAATGGGATCAATGTTATTCGACAACTTAAACATAGTCTTTATATTATGACATAAATGGAACACGCATGCTCTGTGATGAGCATCGGGGAAAACAATACTAATGACCTTGGAAATACTAGTGTGTCGATAAGAACCAATAACTAAATCAACAACATCTCCAATGCAAGAATGCAACTTACGCATGAACCATATCCAAGAATCATCATTCTCTGAGTCAACTATAGCAAATGCTAACGGAAAAATTTGGTTCTTACCATCTAAAAACAAGTAGTCAACAAAATACCCACATACTTTGCCTTTAAAAACGTGCCATTAACCGATATCCATGGTCTACAGTGTCTCCACCCATCTAAGGATGCAACATTAGACATGAAACAATACTTAAACTCCCAGCAGAAGTCACAACATAATCGGTAACGGAACCTGAAACAAAGTAATAAAAAGTAAATAGTAACTAAACTATATGCTATATTTACTAGGCATAAGTAACAATGTCATACCATGATTAGTTTCATGCAATGCTGCAAAAAATGAAGGAATGACAGTGTATAATTCTTCAGGGGACCCCAAAACAGAATCTATAGCAATTTCTTTCCCCCCTCAAAGCTTTACGATAACTAACATGAGCACCATGTTTCGCACATATGTGGTCAACAATCTCCTTTGGAGGACTTTTTCGTAAGCAACCAACCTTATAATTTTCCTTTAAACACTCATTGATCACGATAACACTAGCTTGCCTATGATCACTTTGTATAGTATCTAATGAACAAGAATGTTCACTAGTATACTTCCTAACCATCCATAAAATATTATACATATACCCCGAAGCACGTAAATACCAACAACAAGAGTCATCAACACATATTGCCGCAAAACGTTCACCATTAGACTTCTTCATCTTAAATTGAAAGTTATTTTTTAAAGAAACACTTGATTTACTTTCTTCAACTCTACCTTACTACCAAACAGATCTCCCTCTATAACATAAAAATCAGTTGGTGCATTCTCCACATCAACAGTCTCAATGAAACGACAATAAGATGGTTGATCAACAAGAACATTGCTAGCAGTAGAAACAATCGTGTCGACCCTAGAACAACTAGCATTGGCCATAGTTGAAATTTGTAAATTTTGACCAATCTCGAAAATTAATGGACAATAGACATTTTTTGTAAAAGAAATAAACCATGAAACGTCACTATCATCCTTCAACTCCAACACATTACAAGATGTCGTCCAAACATCAAGAACAACCTTCATAACTATATTTTCTCGTGTAGCAGACAAACATAATTCACGTATAACCAAATCTAATAGAACTCCAAATGTTGAATCTTCATCAACAAAAACTGGTTTTAATTTGTTATCCACATATGTATTGGTATCACATCACCTACTATCATAAAACAAAATAATAGGAACCTTCGACATGCCTAAAAATACAAAGATTCATAAAGTTCAAAAAAACAATAAGATGATACATAAAATTAATACTGGTAGTATATAATTTAGTTACCAATATATAGACGCAAGACTCAGAATAGTGTTTGTCTGAAAAGAAGCAAGAAAAATATTTCCTAACAATAACACATAATAACAAAGAAAATACATAGACTCAAATAAAATAGTGTACATAATCTAACAAGAACATTCCCTAAATAAGAACACAAACTAAAAGAACAAATCAATGTAGAAAAAATACATAGAAGATAAACAATCACAAATGTTCTACTTAGAAAATCTGAAAATAACGAAATTGCAATGTAAATCACAAAATTTCTGAACAATATAAAACAAGAAATTGCAAAGAAAAACTTAATAATGTGGAAAATCAAGAAATATAACTCACATCGCCGGAGAAGAATAAGCATAAAAGGCGACGGAAGCAACTCGCCGGAGAAGAAGAACCATCACAGCTCGCCGTAACACAGTAGTAGTTCACAAAAAATAGAAGGCTTGAATCCGAAAACAGTATCAACTCGAAAACAAAGATCGTTACAATAGGGTTGTTCAGAAATCACGACTTCTTCCGATGAGGAAGGAAGAAGCGCGTTACAGTAGGGTTGTCGATTTCGAAAACCCACAGCTTGTTTCCATCCTATAGCTCACGATAGAGAAGGGCAAAATAGCAAAATAAAATTTAACTGCTCCAGCTTTAGCACGTGTAATTTTTGGCCATCCCTGCAAAATAAGAGAAAAAAGGGACATTTTGTTAAATACACCCACAAAAAGTGATGAAAATTATAAATTTGCCAAAAAAATATGTTATGTTAATAAATAGTCAATTTTTAAGAAAATTCATAAAAAAATGGCCACAAGAATAAAAATATAAAAATTGTAAATTATAGGATCATAGGATCGTACGATCCGGATCACGATTTTGAAATTATAGGATCGTACGATCCTACGATCCGGATCACGGTTTCGACAACTATGCTATCAACTAAAAACATGTTTCATTCTTTTATTGATTATTGATTGAATTTTTCTAATATATATCTTAATGAAAAAATAACTTAATACATTCTCATGTCTAAAAATAGATTTCAAATTAGAAACGATAAAAAAGTAGAAAATTTACTTAAGAGATACGTTATTTTGAGAAACAAGAAAATAAGAAAAATATAATTAATGTTGCACCATTAATAGCTCAAGGGGAATTTTAAAATTATAAAATAAGGATATGCCAAATGGTCCAAAAATGATCTACACTCTCATCCCACTTTTAATATATTAAAGATATATAGAGAAAAAAATGAATTATCTCTAAAAAAAATTAAATAATATAATTGTTGGGGGTGTTTGTTTAGAGGTAAGTTGAATACAAAATTGAGTTGATGGGCTCTGTATTTACCTCCAAACTCATATGGGTTCAATGAGAATTGTTGAGAATCAAGCCTAGGTGTTTGATTGGAATGTAAAAGAAATGAGAAAATGAAAAGAAACAGAGCATGAAAGAGGAAGATTGATTAAAACAGATATTGAGTAATTGACTTTTGTATTGAGTGAGCATCCATACTATAAGGAAAATGTTATAAACTTTGAATAAAACGGATGGGTTTCGCCTCTAAGCTAATTTGAGGTACTCATTTGGATGGAAGCCTAGAAGTATGCTTCAATAGAGGATTTTCTTGCATCTCAGCTCTTACTTTTTTCCTTGCATCCCTCATTTTTTATAGCGTTTCTCCTCAGGATTTTGGAGCCAAGAATTTTGTGTGGTCTCCTTCTCTACTCTATTTTCTAAGTTGTACACTGACATCTCACTCGTGTACGAGCTCTGATTGGATGAGTATAGTGCCCATTTTCAGTTTTTCATCTTTTGGGCCGAGTCTCCCTTCACAGGTGACCTCCCTTTCCTCATATGGGGAATCAAGCTTCTTAATTGTGTCATCCTCATTTTGCCCACCCAATAGAGCTTATTGCTTTCCTGACACTTCAGTCGTCGACAACCCTTCTCAGTTCCTCTCTCTAGCTTGCTTCTTAGTCCTTTCTTCTTTACGCCTCGTTTTCCTTAGCATTGGCTGATACTGGATTCTTTTTCTCTTTTCTTTTTCTTTTCTGGGCTTGACTTGGGTGAGCATCTCGGGTGCTTCTCTATTGAGCTACATGAGAAATGAGTCATTAGTCCATCTCAGCTTCACCTCAATATTGGACACGAACTTAGCCTCTTGTAAAACTGCTGGGCCTTAGACCAAATTTTGAACCTCAACAATGATTTAACGTATATAATTCAATTATAACACATTTTTAAAACTTTAGTTATGCATATTTTATATGTTATTATAATTAGTATGTACACAAATATAGTTACACGCAATTTATAAACAAAATATGCAATTTTCAATACAAAGAAGGAAAGGAATATTTAGTTTAAAATAAAACATGAAATAGATACTGTACTTCTAATGATGTCACTTTTTAAATTATTTCAAGTACATTACTACTCTATATTCTTAATTTTTTGATTGAAAACATATATGAAGTTTTATAACTGTAAATAAAAATAATAACAACATAACATTGAGTTGATTTTACTCACAGAAAATTAAGAACATATAATATAGTGTTAGTAACATTTATTTTTAACTCACATAAACACAACATTATCATAAGTAATATTCATAGTTAAAAATATAGTAGATTCAATTTTTCGTGCATCACGCATGCATTAACTAGTATTTCTTAGTTGCCCTCCTTATAAACACTCCTCTTCCTTAATTTTCTTTACATACCCCACACATATTTTATATGTATTACAACTTCTAAACGCATTATATAAAACTTTAACATTTTAATATATATATATATATATATATAATTATTTTCTATTAATTTAACAAATTTGTTTTTTTAGAAATATTAAATTTTTAATGTAAATTCGGCTCCGTGGTGCTAGACACCAAAAGCTTTTGACATAATATTTATCAAGAGTAAGGAAGTAAGCGTTTTGGTTTGGTAAAAAAGTATTGGTGTATGTAAAACTGTGTACATTACCTCACAATGTTCCATCAAAACCCTAAACCTTTTTCAGAGTGCGAACAGAATTATCACTTAATTTACAACAATAACTTATTTTATGGACTCAGGTCATGTTTAAAAAATAATAAAAACTGACCATAAATATAAAAAAACATAAAAACTAATTGCGTATTTAAAAAAAAAATCACACGTTTAGAAAAAATCACAATATATATTTATAATATATAATTTAAATATACATGCAGTATATATAATATGTATGATCTATATCATATAAATTTTACGAACACTGCACTCAAATTTCGTTAGGTGAGGTTTATTTTTGGCCGAAATTTATTTTGTTTGAACTAGAGTGGCTATTGTTTATTTTTATTTTATCTTTAACTATTTTTATTTTTATTTTCCTATAAAAAACATATTCTCAATCTTCTCCTTATAATCTATAATTTGATCACTACTTTGAGCAAAGTCCTATGATCCGAATTTTTAATTTACAGGTCCAATGTTTTTTGAGTTTTTGCCGAACGTCTAAATGCGCTTCCGTTTGTCAACCACATGGGCCTGGTGAGCAATTAATTCTCTTTTTTTAGAGCTGTATGTTTTAGACTATAGACATTTTGTTATTCAGGATATTGAAGTATATAGCCTTTATTCAAAATTTAGATATAAGAACGGTATTTATATTTTTTATTATGCAAGAATGATATTTTTTAAATTTTACTAGTTAGTTTTATTTTAGATATAACATGAGTATTTTTAGAATTTAATTTTCATTCACTATATAATATTAGTCAAATGACTATATTTGCATGTGTAAAAAATGACTATATTTGCATATAATACTTTTTAATGGTCATTTTTCCTATTATTCCTATAATACTGTCATTTTTGCTAAAAACCTTTGTTATTTATAATACCAATAAATTGTCCGAGTATGTTTTGATTATAAATATTTTTATACATTAAAATACATATTTGTAAGAAACACTGAATATGTTATGAATCATGTGATACAATAGAGGACCACAAGTAAAACCACAACATGACCAACTAACTAATAGCCTAGTCATATTTTATATGTATTTAAAAATAGTTTAGGGTACACTTACATATCTGTTCTTGATTTCTAAACACCAAATCAGGTTTCATAAAACATATTTATCAAATAGATACAGTATGAAGTAGTATTTTCTAAAGTAATAAAGTCAATTCCTAAATGACAAATAAAAATATATGTCGTTAACAATTGCTAAATAATTGGTCTGGGATTACTTGACTTGGAAAAGTGAACAATTCAATGTCCCTGGCATAACATATGTGTTGCAGCGTGCACGCGACGTGGAATAACGAGTAAAAAATTATTTTTGCAGGAAAAATAAATTTGGATTCGTCACCAATCATTTTAGAGTGTGAAAATTTTAATCTACGAAAACTCAAAGTTGATTCGGGAGCCGTTTGTATGTGGAGAAAGTATTAGCACCCACAACACAAATGCTATCTAATTTTTTATTTTAAGACAAATATTAAAGAAATTCATTTTTGAATGTCCCATTTGATGCATTTTGCATCATAAAAATGAACAAAATAAACGACATTTAATGGGTGGTTCAAAGACCATTAAAAAATTATTTTTTGTATTCTTATATCTTTTTAAATCAAAACATTATTAGAGTTATTCTCGGTATTCCAAGAATAACTCCTCAACTCAGTAGTTCGAGAAGTTTGGTATCCCGAAAATCTCAAAGTCCACGTCGGCTTTGTTTAGTGAAAATTAAATAGTGGAAGTAACAAAATCTAAATCTAATTGTTAAAATTATAATCCACACATGCATGAACATTAACTATAATAATAAGGGAATAATGCAAGAATCGCATTATAATCATGACGATGTAAGAATGCTAAATAAATAAACATGTAAAAGAAATAAATGTTAATAATTACAACAAAAGGGAAATAAAAGAATAGAGATAAAGTTATAAGATGTCAAATTATGGAAAACATAAAATGTTGAGATTATATAAAAAATGCATAAAAAGTAATACATGCAAGCATAAAATAAAAATAATACTATGTAATAAATGAAAGAAAAAAAAGAAAGAAAAAAAAATTTAAACATAAAAAAAAAGGAAAAGTCACGGTAATACCGTGACTTTTCTAGCTGCAACAGAGGAAATACCACGGTAATACCATGGCAACAGAGGAAAGCTTCCTCTGTTGCGTTTTTTTACTTTTTTTAATAATATAATATCTTATTATATAATAATAATAATATTTATATTAAATAAATAAATAAATGATAAAAAATCAAAGAAAATGATGAAAAACAATAGCTTTTTTTTACATAAATATGTCCATTTTTTATTTTTTGACTACTTAATCTTCTAATTACCATTTTTCCTTCCTTCCCTTATTAGTCATTGCTAATCAAATAGCAAATGAGATGATCATGGATGATAATTAGTTCAAACAAGCGTCACAAGAATGATGAACATAATTTTTTAAAAAGAAAAGACTTGTAGGAAAATTGAAAATTTTAAAAAAAACTTAGATATTTGCATAATCTTGTAGAGAGGTTTTACTCTCTATTTTATGCATTGTTATGTGTGAGAAATTATCCTAGAAGATCTTTGCATCAAGTGTACACTTTCAACTCATTAAATGGTTGATTCACATTGAGTTAATTTTCCACCCCTCAAAAGCTTTATCTTCATTCTCATTAATTGTGTTGATGACAAAGACATCTCATTATCCAACTTGTAAAGAAATCATCAATGCATGAAATTAAAGGGTTAAAATTTAAAGTAGGAGAAATTATAAAGAATGAACAATCAACTTATGTATGAAAAAAAGATACAAAAGATATCAACTACATGAATATGAAGAAGATAGATGAACAAGATATATTATGAGCAAATGTACAAGACATTTAAACTACCTTAAGAAAAAGAGTGGAAGAAGATGAAAATAATACAAGTGTAGAACTTCTTCCTCTCTCTAAAATCACCTCTCTTTCTCACTCCAATCCCTCTTTTTCTCACTCTAAAAAAATGGTTTCCTTTTTTCCACTCCAAAGAGACCCCCCTCTATTTATAGGCAAAATTAGGGTTTTCCTTTTTTGCTTTTAGTCTTTTTTTCACTTTTTACTTTTTAGTCCTTGGACCACTTTTCTTATTTTAGTATTGGACTAGTTTTCAAATTATGCATATAGTCTTAGACTATTATATGAGTCAAAATATAAAGTATGTATATTTAATGTATTATACCGGATAAAATATGATATCTACAATATGTTTAAGATTTAATTAATGTGTTATAAAATTTAATAAATTGGTGGTTCAATAATTTTTTTAGAATTCAATAAATATGTTAATGAGTTCAACAAAATATATGTGAGGTGTAACTAAAACCCCGACATCAATACTAGACTGCATGTTCACGTGATAAAGACTCCAATCTATGATAGGAAAGTTTTTGGGTGACTATACATTTATGAAGTGATGTAAGATTGTCGGTGAATTAAATGATTGGTTAAATGATTAAGTTTATTTAACTAAAATTTCCAAACACATACAGACAGACTTTTCTAAGCATCCATGCACATGCAATGAAACCTCGAAGAATACGAAAAAAAACCATGCCATGACATTTTTTTAGATATTTCATGACATTTTTCTAAGAAATGTCATAACTTATTAAGATAGGAGAGAAATCTAAAAATTTTAAAGAAATTCCATGATGTTTATTTACATTTCAATGTTATAAATTAATTTAAGATAATTACATCAATTTCTCATGTAAATTATCTTAATTAACATTTATTTTAGTTTCAAACTTATATAGACGCTTTAATATTTATTTACAGTTAGTCCATATGATCAAAAGACCGTGCTCTCGAGGCTTACTCACTTTATACAAGATCAATTGTGCCATTATTATTTATCATATTTTTAATTTTATTTGTATACACACTATAACTTGTATATATCAATACTTAACAATGTGTATAAAACACACTTGTATTTTCTTGATTGAAATTTATAAGGTTGGTATTAAAAAAATGCTGAGATATCAATTGATTCGTATTAGCATTTCTAACGTTTTACTAAGGCCGATGAGACTTATGAAACTAAAAATTATGATGTCTGTACTAAGACAAACAAGAGATATTGACGTAATTTACCTAATAATTTAAATTCCTATTAGACTCAAAGTCAACTTCTTCTTAACAGTTTTTAAAAAAAAAATTATAAATGTGATCTTCCATCATCTTTTTTCCTATTGGGTAAAAAAGATCAATAACTTTTAGCATTGAAGATAAGAAAAAATAATAAATTAAGTAAAACAAGGTCAAACATGATGGCCCCATTTCTCTAAATTTTTATTTGTTTTTTATTCATTTTTAAAGAAAATGGAAAATAACCCCTTGGTGATGGAGCTGCTGCTGCACTACCAAATCCATCATATTGAGTGGTGAGCACTTCGAAATAAAAACATGTCTAATCTAAATACTTTAATTTCCTTGACATAGAAATTTTATTCTTTGACGTTTACAGACAAACATTAGAAGCGGATTTTTGAATATTCTATAGTAATTTTGAGAAAAAATAATTAAAATATAATATTTTGGAAATTAATTTTAAAAGTATGGTAGTTTAGGACACTTAGAACGAACACGTATTTGCAAAAAATGCATTCACTAATAGTTGAAGGCGTCTTTTGCAAAGACGCCTTCCACATTTTCCTTTAATAATCGCAACCGAAAGCAGAAGCTTATCTCACAGCCCGCGAAGAAGAAGACGACTCAGCCCGCGAACGCTTCCCTTCCTAGCCGCCTTTCGCCTTCGATTGTGGCTGAAGTTTTACTGCCATTTCGTCGACATTATATCCTCTCACTCTTATCTCACTCTCATTCGTAAAAAAAAATTCTCAATCTCTCAAATCACAAGCAAGAACGGCTCAAACCCTAGGTATATTTCTAGTTCATTTGATCTCTTAAATTTGTTCTTCAAATCTTGAAATTATTCATTTTTTATGAATGTTATATGGATATATGTCATCAATTTTGTGATATCTCTTTTTAATATCTCTCAAACCCAAGATTTTCATGTATTTTGGGTTCTTCAAATCTTGAAATTATTCAATTTTAGATGCATTTTCTCAATTATGTGATGTTTAAACTCTTAATTTGTAAGATTTTATTTATGAATGAGTTGATATATTATAAAATTGTAGTTATTAATTTTGAATTTATAGATTACTTTGTAGAATTTATAGATCTAGTTCTGAAATTCTTGTGTATTCTTTAGTAGGTTGACAAATGTGAGAAAGGCCTATGGTAGTTTTATGTTACATGAATGGTAATGTCGTAATTGATACAAATGAAGTTTCTTATGATTAACCTTCAATGAGGGGAATTGTAATTCATAAGAAGATTACTTTTAACGAGCTATATAATACTTTATGTGAAGCCTTGTTAATTGACCGTCTACATTGAAACTTGGACATATTTTATCGTTACACACTTACTCTTGGTACTGAGTCATTCAACTATGTAAAATTTCTGATACGGAATGACAACGAAGCTCATGTTATGTTTACTATTGTGTTTCAAATTCCTCTACCAAATACAATTGAGTTATATTTAATCAAAAATGTTAGAGATGTAGGAGGTCCTAGCATAAACTTGTATAGTGACAATATGTGTGATGGAGTTGAGGTACACGATAGTGCAACAATTCTTCTCCATTCCATGACAATGACATGTATCTTACAGTACAAAAAAATATATCTAGTAGTTGTTGTTTGCCACATGAAGATGCAGATGCTTATGACGTTCATGTGAATCCATCAAGCCCTCCACGTGGCTTCTTCTTGGTAGAGTTTGAGGAGATAAATGTTTGTAATGTTATTGATGAAGATGATGACCAAGTTGAAGAGGATGATGTTGTGAACCCCTCAATTGAAATACTCCAGCATGAACCCTCTTCACCATTCCTTGCTCACTTGGATTGGGATGCCGTAAATACAAAGTTAGATCAGATACCCATCTAATGTATTGAGATATGGAATGAAACAAATGAATTATAAAAAGGTTTATGTTTTGAAAGTAAAACACACCTTAAGTATGCTTTAAAAACATACTCGATACTTAGACATTAACATTTTAGTGTGAAAGAGTCATTGCCAAACCTTTGGGTTATAAAATGTAAGAAATTTAATGAAGGTTGTCAATAGAAAGTGCGTGTGTGTCATCAAAAATCACATAATATGTTTGAAATAACTCAATACATTGAACCTCACACATGTGTCTATCCAAGGTTGTCATAAGATCATTTACAGTTGGACTCAACATTGATTGCACGAGAGTTGCAGAGTGTCGTGAAACGGGATCCAACTACATCTATTGTAGCACTTCATCAGATGGTGAAAAATAAATTTGGATACGATGTTCATTTATAGAAAGGTATGGGAAGCTAAATGAAAAGTAGTTGTTAAATATATTTATGAAGTCGAATCCTGGGACTGTAGTTCAATGGAAAACACATAACATCGGTGAACCAGGTAATGTGATATTCGGATATGTGTGACAGCTCATACATGTTATAGTATCAGAAAATCACACGGCAATACATAACTCAACAGGGAGCTTTATATGATTTAATGGTAATTTTTTTGATTAATTTATGTAATTAATGAGGCTTATATGGTCATTTAATAAGTAACTTATATAATATCTTTTTATTTATGCAGATGGAGAGTCTGGACAATATTAACAATTTGACATTTGATGATACTGAGCCGCACAAGCAATAAGACAAGCGAATGTGGCTTATCAAGCTCCATTGTCCCGAAGGCATGGAGTGCACAACTCATCTCAAAGAAGTCAACAAGAATCACACATGCCTCGAGGCGAACCATTTATGTCTTAGCAAGAGCCACACACGCCGCTGGTCTTTTATACATTTGGAGGTGAGTCAGTGACTCAACTTGGTTCTACTTCCGAACCATTTCGTCAACCTCAACGGCGTAGAGGAGGACGAGCTAGTGCTCCTGGAGGAGGAGGAGGTAGAAGACGTGCCCAAAACTCACCTATTGTGGAAGATGCTCCTATTGTGGATGAAGGCCCACATATTGTGGAGGAAGACCCGCTGCTTATTGTAGAAGAAGAAAGTGTAGCGGCAACTATTATAGATAAAGGTTCATCATCACAAGTAACTCAACTACAAATATATGAAAGACACTCGAGAAGAATGAGAAGAAGATCACCGTGTGGAACGTGATTGATTTATATTTTTGTATTTGGATTTTTGTAGAATAATATAAAATGTAAAGTCATAATATTTGTTAAAAATGTATGCTATTTCATTGAGAATGTGTGATAAAGTTATAAAATATTCTGTAGGATGGATGATTTTTGTATGCAGGGTTGTATTGAAGATTTTTGTATGCAGGGTTGTGTTGAAGATTTTTGTAATATGGGGAGTATCCGCACTGAATGCGCCTTTTGTAAAGACGCCTTTTGCTCACTTGAAGTCGTCTTTACAAAAGACACCTTCCGACGTGGCCATTTCTACCGTAGTTTTGGAATTAGTTTCAAAACAAAATTATTTCTAGAATTTATTTCAAAAATCACATTAAAGTTAGAAATACCCCCATTAGAAGCAACCCATTTTAATTATACTTAATAGAAAGTTAATCAACGTTGTCAAAATTGAAATTTAAAATCATGGTTTTACTTTAAAGATTCAACTAATTGTCACAAATTATTTCATATATAAAGTTGTATTATTTTCTTGGTTTTCAGCGAATGATCAGGTTGTCTAAAGCACAATTCTTGTTCGTTTTGTCCTTAACCCTAGCAAGATTTTAAAAAAAGAAGAAGAAAATTAGTAAAAAAAAGAAGGAAAACGTGAATATTTGGCATAATTTCATTCATTTCTCCTTCAATCTCTCATATTTGTATTTTCTTTCTTTCAGATTTTTTGAGAGATGCAAACATAATCATAAAAGATCACCTCAAAGAAGCCAATAACTATGTATCCATCATCATTATAATTAACAATGAACTTCACTTAAATTATCATGTGCAGTTGATCGTTTGCGTAATGCAAGTTGTGTGTATCGGTCGAAGTTTAAAAACTTTGTCCCACACTAAAAATATGTAGCAAGTTTGTTGAGCTCATATACTTCAAACTTTGTGGCTTGGTTTTGAGTCCCAAGGAGTACTCAATTTTTGCAATCTTCAACGAGTTGAATATGCATATTCAATATTTATAATTTCTTGCAATACAGTTTACTTATCATACTGTCAACTGATAACGTTGAACTTTATGTTATATGACAATGTTCTCGGTTAAGTTCCATCATACAATTTCACATCCCCGACGGATGCAATAATTCTATTTTGTCAATAGAGAAAATAGAGAACTGATTCTGAATGATATGTTTTGATCTAGAAAAATATTAAGAAAAGAAAAAATGAGAGAAAAGTAAGTGAAACTAGACTAAAAGTTAAGAAAATTATGAAATTATTCATATCACTATTTTTCTATGTATATTCTAAAGACATCATACAATGAAAATCTAGTTTCATTTTTCTTTTATTTTTCCTCTAAATTTTAAAAATCAAAACATAGCTTTGAAGTAATGTATATACTATTTTTGTTAAATGGGATTATAGAGAATTTTGTAGGGACCAAATGTCCGATCACATTGAGATAAGAACTTACTATGACCGGTTGGATTAACAATCATATTACAATAATATATCTACTAAAAGTCCATCATATAGGCCATGTACGATATCATACCTATTTATCGGATACTTAAATACTAAAAATGTGTTGGAAGTGCCTCATTACAACACATTTTGGGGAAACTATCTTATTTATGTGTAATGAGATACATTCATATGAATAAATATAAATGAATTGTGATAACGATAAGGAATGTTTGGCATAGGCCTATGAATAATCAATCACTATTCTATAAGCAAAGGCACAACCAACATTTATAACACGAAAATCATGAAAACACTCAATAATTAATTATAACAATGTCCCATTACTCTCAAACAAAAATAACATTAAAAATTATTTTACTTAATTATTTGTTGATATACATGCAAATTGTTTGTACATTCTACTCAAAAGAGAGGTTGTTCATCAGAAAACGGTCACTATAAGAAAAACCTTATATTTCAATGATTATACGGTGACGGTTGGCCCAACCGTCACTAAATGTATGAAAGGCGAAGACATTGCGACAGTTTATTAAACCGTCACAATTGTGGGATCTATGCCAATGGTTTTTCTGAACCGTCAGAATAATTATCTTTTTTACCCATATACCCCGACGGTTTAGGACAACCGTCGGTATTGTCTTTTTTTCTAGTTTAATATTACGACAATTTAGATGAGCCGTCACCTTTGGACGTGCAATACAGACGATTTTCTAGAACCACCGTACCATAGCTGACGGTCCAGCTGAATATCGCAAAGGCCTTTGAGAGTCAACATTAAACGACACTATTTTACTTACTCTTAATGGGTATTATTGCCGATGGTTCGAACCGTCGGGATAGATCTATTGCTACGGTTTTTATAAACCGTAGCAATAGAAAACCTTAAAATCTAACAACACAAATGAAATTCTTTCCCATTTTCCCTATTCTTCGAGTCTAGACAACCAGTGGCGTAGCTCAGCCTCGATCTCATCCTGTACGGTGGTCCTTCTCGTCGTAGCTCAACCACGTGATCATCCTTGCAGCGTACCTCAGCCTCGATCTCAGCCGTGTGGTCCTACTCATCTTCCCACAGTTTCGATAGAGAACTCATCCTAGGTGGTAGCTCAGTCATAGCTTAGCCTCATGTCCTCCTCGTCATAGCTCACCCCCTAGTCCTCATCGCCATCGCGTAACATGATTCTCTTCAGATCAACCCGGGTATCTTTGATTTGATGAATTTGGAATTTCTTCTTTGATTGTTCTGTTTTAGGGTCTGTTTGGAATCCCCTAATTTGGGTGGATTTCAAATCATAACAGATTTGAAATGAACTATGTTTTTAGGAACCCCAAGGATTTTGAAGGATTTCAAGTCTCTCAGCTTGAACAGCTGTTAATCCAGTGTTGATCCTTTTTTATTTTTAGCGGGAACAGTGATTATATTTTGACAAATTATCGGAGGTCAATTTCTGTGACCTTTTGATTGCTATTAATGGAATGATTTCTCTTTGAATTTGTTATGTGATTACAGGTTTATGTGGATGTAGTCAGAAGTTTGATTTTGTATTTTTGAAAGTGCATTGATTCTGAACTTTGTTCGGATTGGCAATATTTGTGTTGTGAAATTGTAATGGTCGTTGTCACCGTCTCTTGGTTTTGATATAAGTTGGAAGAAGCTTAATATTTTTCTCAATTCCACAATGGTGGTACAAGACAATTGGGTGAGTGGAATGGATTTAATGAGACCATGGAGGCTCTTTAGCAATTGAAAATTTAATTTGAAATTAATTTTCAATCTTAATAAAGAAATACCCCTTTCCATTATATGGTACAATAATTTGTTTATTAGATTGGTATTGATTTTTTTTTTTTGTATTATTTGTTGATTCAGGGTAAATGATCATTTCTGGGTGTCGAGAGTTTGTTTCTAGACAGTTAGAGAATTATTGATTTCAGCTATTTTTCATGCTTAGACTAGATAACTATTAATTAAGTGTTTATCTTCATCATTTATTTATGATAAAATTATTGTCGTTTTATTTGAAATTTTTCCTATTAATAACATCGCTCAACAATTTAGTGTGAGCACTTTTGAAATATAATGTTTTCTGTGATTTTATGGACTATTTCGACAGAGAACTCAGCCTCGGTGGTAGCTCAGCCCCATGTCCTTCTCGCCGTAGCTCATCCCCGTGGTCCTCACCTTCGTCGCCTAACGTGGTTCTCCTCAGATCAGCCAGTGTATATTTGATTTGATGAATTTGGAATTTCTTCTTTGATTGTTCTGTTTTGGGGATTGTTTAATATTAGGGATTATTTACTTTTGATTGTTCTATAATTTTAAGGATTATTTACTTTTGATTGTTCCGTTTTAGGGATTATTTAATATTAGAGGTTATTTTTATGAATGCTTTTATTTCTGTTGGAACGAATCCAACTAAAATACAAAAGAAAGTGAATACCCAATTTTTCCTTCTTTGGCTGCGACTGTTTTTAATTCTATGGATATGTTTTCTTCCTTCTCTTTTCTACTGCTCAAATATGATCTTAATCACATTGAAGTTGGCAGTTAGTTTTAATTTCTTTAGATTTTCAGAAATACTTTGAAAAATTATTTAATTATAACATGATTTGGACAACTGAAGATTCATTTATAAGGGTGCTCAACTTCCAAATACATTTTAAGAAGCAAATAAACTGATTTGGAAGTTAGGACTTGAGTATGACAAAATAAATGCGTGCCCCAATCGTTGTATGTGGTATTGGAAAGAAAAATAAAAAGAAAAAGACCAGTTATGTGATCATTATGGTATTTCAATATGGGTTACCAATGAAACAAATTGTATGCCTCAAAGAAAGAATAAAGTGAAGAAAATACTTGCCAAAGTATTGCGTTACTTTCCTCTAAAATACAGATTGCAAAGATTATACATATCCTCTAAAGCTGCTGAAAGTATGAGATGGCATCATGAGGGACGCACTAAGGATGATGTTTTGAGACATCTTGCTGACTCAGATGCGTGGAAGGTTTTTTATGATAACTTTAAAGAATTTTCTTCAGAACCACGTAATGTTAGGTTGGGGTTAGCTAGTGATGGCTTTAACCCATTCAGAAACATGAGTACAAGTTGCTGTACTTGGCCTGTGATCTTGATTCCATACAATTTACCTCATTGGCTATGCATGAAGCAAATAAATTTCATACTGTCTACGCTCATTCCTTGGCCTAAGATGACAGGTAATAATATTGATGTGTATTTGCAACCGTTGATGGAAGAACTAAAATAATCGTAGGAGGTTGGTGTAAATACATACGATGCATAGTAGAAGGAAATGTCTAAAATGCATGTCTCATTGTTGTGGACTATCAATGATTTTCATGCATACGACAACTTGTCTGGATGGAATACGCATCGTAGAAGGAAATGTCTAAGATTGCACGCCCTCATTGTACATTTGACACACATCATATAGGCTTGAAGTACAGTAATAAGTATTGCTTTATGGGTCATTGAAGATATCTGGAGGATGATCTCATATTTCACTTCGATATCCAAAATTTTGATGGTACTATTGAGGAGAGACCACCTCTCATTTCAGCATCGGGGTCTACAATTTATGAACAAGTGCGAGATATAAATGTCACATTTGGAAAGGACGTGATTGGTAAAAAAAGAAAGGAAGCTGGTGTTTAATATTGGAAAAAGAAGAGTATATTTTTTTAACTTCTTTATTGGGAGTTTAGTCTTATGCGCTATAATCTTGATGTGATGCATATAGAAAAAATGTATGCGATCACATTATTGGAACACTTCTAAATGACCAATGGAAGTCAAAAAATAATTTAAATGCACGCCAAGATCTTTGTGTCCTGAATGTAAAACATCATCTTCATCCGAAGGTCGATAAAATGAAAAAGAAGTCTACATTACAACTTCCTTTATAATGTCAGTCGGAGAGAAAAATATGTTTTACCAAGTATTAAAAAACATCAGAGTTCCTGACGGATATGCCTCAAATATGTCTCGTTGTATTGATACAAAGAATCGTAAAATTCAAGGTCTTAAAAGTCATTATTCTCACATCATCATGGAGCATTTTACCTATCGTGCTAAGAAGGTCACTATCACCTAATGTGAACTCGGTGTTATTTGAATTGAGTTGGTTCATTAAAGAATTGTGCTTGACAAATCTTCATAGGGACATGATTGATAAACTTCAGGATCGTACTATTGTCATACTTTGTCAAATGAAAATGATATTTCCTCCAACATTCTGCACCATCATGGTTCATTTGCTAGTTCATTTGACTTCTGAAGTGAAAATTGCAGGACCTATCCACTATAGATGGATGTACCCAATTGAAAGGTAAGATTGACATAGTATATTCACCATTCAATTATGATGCCATGTAATGATTTACTCTGCATGGGTTGTTTGTACTTCTGTTAGGTATTTGGGTAAACTAAAATCTTATATGCGCAATAGAGCTCGTCTCGAAGGTTCAATTGCTGAGGCTTACATTATAGATGAGTGTACAACATTTCGTTCAAGGTATTTAGATGGAGTGGAAACAAAATTTAATCGGCCTACGAGGAATAATGATTTTATAGATGAGAAAACAACATAAAATGTTTTTCTCTTTCCTATTTTAAGCAGACCAACAAAGAAGACAACAACTGATGTGCTTGATAGCATCACATTGACACAAGCACATTGATTTATGTTGTTTAATTATGAGTTGGTTGATCCATTTCGTAAGTAAGTCTCATATATATAGCTTGGATAAACTTACATCTCTTTTCCAGGCTGTTACTTTAGTGTATTACTTACTTTATCTAAAAACAGAGAATTTGCATATAATTATAAAAGACATCACCGTAGTCGTCGACCTTCTCATAATGAAGTCGAACGCATACTTTGTGATAAATTTCTTGATTGATTTATATCTAAAGTAAGTTCAATAGATGTACTTGAATTATTTAATTATATATGGTTCAATAGATGTTGAATACTTTTTTTATGAATAGATAACCAAAATGGAAAATAATGCATCAGAAAAGTTGAGATGGTTAGCTCAAGGTCCAAATATTGTGGTGAAGAAGTATGATGGATACAATGTTAATCGATTTATTTTTCGTACAAAGGAAAGTTATAGCCTTCGTTAGTCTCAAAATAGTGGAATCATGCATCAGAGATGACAAGCTATGCAAATGTAGGAGATAGAGAGATGACTTATTATGACATTCTTAAAGATATCATTGAGATGGATTATTATGAGAAATTTAAAGTGATTTTATTCAAATGTGATTGGATTGACCCTACTGAAGGTATTGGAGTAAAGCGTGATCGATAGGGGTTTATACTTGTTAATTTTTCACGTTTGACCCATACCGGAGAGCATTTGAAGCACATGCCATTTATCTTTGCATCACAAGCACGCTTAGTATATTATGTTGATGATCCAATGGGTAAAGACTGGCATGTAATTGCACATACAAAGCCTAGAGATTTATATGACATGGGAGTACTAGAGCTGGAAAGTGACACCGGAATCCATCATAATGACGAAGTTCTCAACGGACAAAGTCTAGAAGAAGTGAACTTAGTTCGAGTAGATACTGATGGTTTGCCTTTTGAAGACATAGCATATGATTATAACGGTGATCATGATAACAACTTTTCTGAATAATGTGATTGAATGTTTTATAAACAGGTATATTTTTATGTTTTCTTAGTTATACAATATTTTCTAAGTCAGATATAGTCATAATGATTAACATGTACAGGATTACACCATGACCTCGTCGAGACGTCAATCATCATGTTTAGATACTCGATTGGATATTGACTCTCTTACGGAATCTGGAGGATCAAATCCACATCTTGATATGGATATGGAAATAGAAGGTTTGTTCGCTCTTATTCAAGTTATTTGAGATAATAAAATAGTGTTTCATTTAATTATCATACTATTATTCAATATTTTGTTAAATAAAACCATCTAAGAGGCATACGCGAGGATGAACAAAGTTGACATCTATATGGGCCAGATTAGGCGATGATAGAATACATGTCGCTTTCAATGCCCAAGGTCAGATCATCGGTGCTAATAAGGGAAAGTTTACAAGCTTTTGTGGTACCGTTGCTAGACGACATAATATTTTGCCCATACAATATGATTGGAGGCATGTGTCACGGTATTATAAAGATCTGAGAAATAGTGAAGGTATGGTTGCTTGTATGTTCACACACACACAGAGAGATATATATATATATATATCTATATATAATTGAGTATTAATCTTTTGGAGTCAAAATATGCCGTAGAAAGAATGTCATAAAACATATGTTTTGACATCCTTAAATGCAAGATGGAAGGATGAGAAGAGAAAAATAAAGAATGAATATATGGAGAGATATGAAACGGAGGAAGAGGCATTAGAATATTGGAATGATGTTATTCTAAAAGAGAGTTTTGTTTCGATAATTCGTAGATGGTACTCAGAAGAAGGAAACGTATGATTTTTTACTATATATCTATTATTAATTGTATGTGAAATAAATTAATTTTTATTTATCTTTCATAAATATAGAAGCAAGCTGCAACTAACAGAATATCACAGAACAAACTAAAACACCCTCACACTTTGGGGCATACCAGTAATAACGAAAATAGTAGAAATGGTAAATTCTAAACTTTATAATTGTTTTAATTAATTTTATTTTAAGTATATTTAATCATATGTTCTCATTTTATATACAGAAAAGCTTCAAAGAGAGCTCTCAAGAACGGAGCTATTTGTAGCCTCACATGAACGGAAAGATGGAACTTATGTAAATGAAGAGACTGCAAACGTTATAGTAAGTATAAGTTGTAATATTAATACCAAGTTTTTAAATAATTATTACATGTTTACTCATATTAAGTCTTAATTTTATATTATAGGCGAAACTTAAAGAGAGCATGAGTCAACTTTCAGATGGTGATTATGATCAAATTTTACCAAATGACATGCTCTCACAAATATTAAGTCCAGAGCATCCTGGACGAGTGTGTTCATTAGGACTCGGGGTAACTCAATCTCAAGTGTTCTCGCATTATCGTAGGGAATCGTCCACGCAAGATTCCACCCAACATGCACGAGTAACTAAGTTGGAGGCTCAAATGTCTCAGTTAGAGGCTCAATGCGCACGAGTGCGTCAGTTAGAGGTTGAATGTTCATAGATGCGTGAGGAATATGACTAGGTGCAGGCTGAATGTTCAGAGATACGTACCAAACTAAGCTTAATTATGAAGTTTATGCAAGACTCTCATAAAGACTAGGGTAGCCTTTAGGTGTTTAACATTAATACTTATGAAATATTTTGTTATTTCAAATTTTCATATTTTGAACTCATTGGATAATTTGTATTGATAATTTATTATATTTTGGATGCCTAATTAATGATTTGATGCTTTATAATTATATGATTTGTAAATTTATAGAATGATACTGCTGACTATTGTGGAAATATACCATGTTAAAATTGTTAATATGTAGGAATTTTTTGGAATAAGTAGACATAGAAAGGAGATGTGAAAGTAGTGTTTTTTGTGACGGTTTAAGAACCATCGTAAAAAATTGGCCGAGGACAAACTAGCGACGGTTTTCATACCGTCCCAGTTATACTCCATCTAAAGCGACGGTTCTCCAATCGTCGTTATAGATTTGGTAAAAAAATTGGTAAGCACGACGGTTCAAGTAAATCGTCAGAATACATAGATTGTGACGATTTTAAATCATCGTAAATGACAAAATAACAGTCGCGGTAGAATTTCTATCGCGACGTTCATTCGACGGTTGTCAAAACTGTCAGTGATTCAATCCCGACGATGACGATCCAGACGGTTCTTTAACCATCATTGTATCGCTTCCGATGGTTAAAAACTGTCATCATAGACACTATTGACCGTCACCGTAGAAGGATTCCTTGTAGTGGGTGGCCTATATTAAATGTGAAATTAAGAGAAAAAAGAAAAGAAAAAACCATACATACACCCCTCTTTTTTATTTCTGTTTTTTTTATAAATTTAAACTATTTAAATCTGAATCAATGTCACATATATGTTAAACATCATAGTCATATTGAGTTCTTCAAGAAGAGATGATTTGTATCTTACTTTAGGACGCCATTAATTTAATCTAATGAAATATACTGTGGTGATGGCGATACCATACCGTGATAGGGAGAATGTGACACTTTACTAACCTCTTTGATCTTTGACCTTAATTATCAATACATGTTTACTTATCGCATTTTAGGCCATATGAAATCGGAATTGTAATTAAAATAAAATAAAAACAAAAACAAAAGTAGAGTGGGCATCGTGGGTTGTATGGGGCTGCATCTGTTTCAAACTTCTAAGTTTACCTAACACGTGACAATATAATTTTTTTGTCCTTCTCACATCCATTTATACACTAGTGTTCACACCCAATCAATCCATTTATAATTTTTTTGACCTAAGTTCTTTTCATGGCGAGCTATTCCTAATAATACTCTACGAAAGGTATATTGAAGACTCAATGTGTTTTGTTCCTTTTTCATGAGTTTTGTTTTGTCAGTGGATATGTGTGACATATTTAACTCAAAAGATGTGTGGAAGTCCGTTTTGTAACAAGAAAATACTTTAAGGATCCACTTTTGAAATATCTGCCTGTTTGACCACATCATTGGTGTGGTAATTTTGTGACAGTGTTGTGGTAATTTTGTGACAGGTTACCAAAAATTACTCATATATAGTTCCTCTATGGCACTTCATGCTAGGGATATCTCAGAAATAATGTTCATATGATCTATCATTTAACATAAAATACTAGAGGATGTGTGTTTCAATTAAATTTGGTAGTCTATGTCTTTTGGCTTTTTGTGAAAAACTAGATAGTCCTCAATTTAAAATTCCACTGACCTCCAGTTACTAATTTTATATTTTATTGGTTTAGAAAGTTGAGGCACAATCTTTAGATGCATCACAGTTAATGACGCTACATATAATGCAGTTGCTTGATGCTACATGTTCCTCAAAGTTCAGTTATTATCTTTTAAGTTTACGGAAGCTTAATAAGTTCTTAAATAATGCTCATTCAGATTATAGTTAAAACCTGAATAATTACCAAGAAATGAATCAATATATCTAGTAACTTGATTACTTCTTTCACGCAACCTATACCTTATGTTCCTACGATTAGTAACTACACTAAGCTCTGGTGGCTCCCTAATGTTGTTGTTGCTCATCAAAAAGAAGGGATAGAAGCAATGCATTTGGCATTTGGGCGCACAATTTGTAAGGTACATAGAATATTTGTCTCGACATAGACGGTTACATTATGCAGGGTTTGTAACATAAGAACTTTGCCTTATATCAGTTAGCATCTCTTAATAATTTTTCATTGGTTTGCAACAAGAAAATAACCTTTCCTCTTCTTCCTCTTCTTTTTTCTCATTTTTAAATTTCTTCAAAGATACATTCTCAGTTCTTATCTTCAAAATTCTACTACTTGCCTAGATATACTTGACACTTGAACATGCCACCGGTAGTTAATATCATGTTGATTATTTTTGTTCTTATTTGGTAACTTGAAACAAGTGAGATGTTTAACAAATGTTCATTGATTTCACCAGCTCCATCTACATATAGCTCACCTTCTTGTGTTAGTTTTTATGTATAAAATTATTTTGAATTACAATAACATGAAATTATTTTGAATAAAATAACATGAAAGTTAATTGAATTCTGTATTTTTTCTCTTCTTCTTTTACATTGTCACACATGAACAATTTGGTCATCCTCCTCCTACAATAACAATCCCTCTCTTCTTCTTTTACATTTGATTTCTCATAGAGTTGGTGCAGAGTATAAATTTTAGAGAGAGAAAGAAGATCCAAGAAGGAGAGACAGATAATTGGGGTGGATTTTGGTTGTAGTTTACCTAAAAATATATGATTTTTTTAATATGTTAGGATACTGGCGGTATTTTGAAGATATATGATCAATTGCGGCGGTTAAAAGAAAGGCATGTAGATATGACGACGGCTCAACGTAACCTTCGCGATAAATAATTTTTAGCGACGTTCTTTCGACAACTGTGAAAATCGTCACAATAATTTTTCTGACGACAGTAATCCCGACGGTTTTAAAATTGTCGCCATAGCTATGGTGATAGAACTGTCATGTAGGTTGTCTTAATTACATGAATATTTTTTTAATTTCAAAATCTATACGGACCTCCTTTATATTTTATTTTACTTACAGTTAGTCCATATAATCAAAAGACGGTGCAGTCCATGCTTACTCAATTTTTATATAAGAATAATTATGCCATTATTATTTATCATTTTTTTGTACTTTAATTTGTATATACACTATAACTTGTATATATCAGTGCTTAACAATGTATATAAAATACACTTTTATTTTCTTGATTGAAATTTATAAGGTTGCCATTAAAAACTGTTGAGATATCAATTGATTCATATTAGCATTTTTAACGTTTTACTGAGGAGGATGAAGCTTATGAAACTAAAAATTATGATGTATGTACTAAGACAAACAAGATATATTGACGTAATTTACCTAATAATTCAAATTCCTATTAGACTCAACTTCTTCTTAACAGTTTTTTAATTTTTTTTTATAAATGCGAGCTTCCATCATCTTTTTTTATTGGGTAAAAAGATCAATTAAACTTCTAGCATTGGAGATAAGAAAAAAATAATTAATTAATTAAAACAAGGTCAAACATGATGGCCCCATTTTTCTAAAGTTGTATTTGTTTTTTATTCATTTTTAAAGAAAATGGAAAATAACCCCTTGGTGATGGAGCTGCTGCTGCACTACCAAATCCATCACATTGTGTGGTGAGTACTTCGAAATTAAAACATGTCTAATCTAAATATTTTAATTTCATTGACAACGAAAACTTTAATTTTATTCTTTGACGTTTACAGACAAACATTAGAAGTAACCCATTTTAATTATATTTAATATAAAGTTAATCAACATTGTCAAAATTGAAATTTAAAATCATGGTTTTACTTCAAAAATTCAACTAATTGTCACAAATTATTTCATATATAAAGTTGTATTATTTTCTTGGTTTTCAGCGAATGATCAGGTTGTCTAAAGCACAATTCTTGTTCTTTTTGTCCTTAACCCTAGCAAGATTTCAAAAACAGAAGAAGAAAATTAGTAAAAAAAGAAGGAAAACGTGAATATTTGGCATAATTTCATTCATTTCTCCTTAATCTCTCATATTTGTATTTTCTTTCTTTCAGATTTTCTGAGAGATGTAAACATAATCATAAAAGATCACCTCAAAGAAGTCAATAAGCATGTATTATCACCATTATAATTTAACAACAGACTTTACTTAAATTGTTATGTGTAGTTGGTCATTTACGTAAACGAAAGTTGCGTGTATTGGTCGAAAGTTTAAAAACTTTGTCCCACATTAAAAATATGTAGCAAGTTTGTTAAGCTTATATACCTCAAACTTTGTGGCTTGGTTTTGAATCCCGAGGAGTACTCAATTTTATAGATGGGGAGGAGGACCTACACAAGGGTCCAAACACACTCGTGCATTGTCATCTGACCAACCCAACTTGATGCGGGACGAGTAAGTTGTGCAAGGTGAAATATGTCTTTAGAACATTACAAACTTTACAATCTTCAATGAGTTGAATATACATATTCAATATTTATAATTTGTTGCAATACAATTTACTTATCATGTTGTCAACTAATAACGTTAAAAACTTTATGTTACATGATAATGTTCTCGGTTAAGTTCCAACCTACCCTTTCACATCCCCAACTGATGCAATAATTCTTTTTGTCAATAAAGAAAATAGATAACTGATTATTGATTTAGAAATATTAAGAAAAGAAAAAATGAGAGAAAAAATAAGTGAAATTGGACTAAAAGTTAAGAAAATTATTAAATTATTCATATCACTATTTTTCTATGTATATTCTAAAGACATCGGACAATGAAAAGCTAGTCATTCATTTTTCTTTTCTTTTTTCATTAAATTTTCAAGATCAAAACATAGCTAGCTTTTAAGTAATGTATATACTATTTTTGTTAAATGTGACTATAGAAAATTTTGTAGGGATTAAGGGTGTTCACGGTTCAGTAATAAAATCGAATCGAACTGAACTGTGAATGCTAAAAGAACTGAACTGAATCGTGAATTTCTGTTCAGTTTGATTATCCAGTTCGATATTATTAATTAAAAATAATTTTTAAATGATATTATTGAAAAAGTAATATAAAATCAAAAAAATTATTTCGGTTCGATTTGATTTTATATGAAATTATATATAAAAAAATAAAAAAAATATTAATTCAATGTTTTGGTTCGGTTCAAAAATCACAAAAAATTGAACCGAACCAAAATTTCGGTTCGACAATAAAACTGAATCAAACCGAACATATATAAAGAACCGACAGAACCGATCATTTTCGGTTCAGCCGGTTCGGTTTGATTTGAACAACCCTAGTATGGACCAAATGTCAGATTGCATTGAGATAAGAGCTCACTATGACTGATTGGATTAACAATCATATTACAACAATATATCTACTAAAACGTCCACCATACAGGCCGGGTACAATATCATACCGGTTTATCGGATACTTAAATATTAAAAATGTGTTGCAGGTACCTCATCACAACACGTTTTGGGGCAACTATCTTATTTATGTGTAATGAGATACATTCATATGCCTACGAATAATCACTATTCTATAAGCAAAGACAAAACCAACATTTATAACACGGAAATCATGAAAATACTCAATAATTAATTATAACAATATTGTCCCGTTTCTCTCAAACAAAAATAACATTAAAAATGATTTTACTTAATTATTTGTTGATATACATGCAAATTGTTTGTACATTCTACTCAGCAGAGAGGTCGTTCGTCTAGAAAACGGTGGCCTAGATCAGATGTGAAATTAAGAGAAAAAAAGATACATCAAACCCCTATTTTTTATTTCTATTTTTTTTATAAATTTAAACTTTTCAGATATGAGCCAATAACATAGATATGTTATACATAATACTCATATTGAATTCTACAATAGGAGATGATCTGTATCCTACTTTGCTACTTTGGGATGCTAGTAATTTAATCTAATGAAATATACTGTGGTGATGATGATACCATACCGTGATAGGTAGAATGTGACACTTTACTAACCTCTTTGATCTTTGACCTTAATTATATACATGTTTCTTATCGCATTTTAGGCCATATGAAATTGGACTTGTAATTAAAATAAAATAAAAACTCATGTTATTTAATATAATAATGAAATTTATTTTTTGAACAAGGTTATTTCTAGAAAATTGAAAGTAAAATAAGAAAATTTTGGTATTTTACAAGTTTGATGGTTGAATAGAGCAAATTTGTTATTTTTTAAATTTAAAAGGAACATAATTGTATGAAATTTAGTAATTTTAAAAATTTAAAGGGGCAAATATTACCTAATTTGATGATTTTTTCATAAATTTGAGAGGGACAAAATAGTATATCATTTTACATAATTTGTACATATTAATGTATTTGATAAAGTTACAAAATGTGGCTTCTCCATAGAACTTATAAGATTGTGAGTTAGAATTCACGATTCTTGAATTTTCACAAAAATGTGAAAAGGTTGGAATGAAGCATTTTGAAAATTAAGAGTATTTTCTTACTTTATCGAATCACATATAAATAACGAACATAAGTGATCCAATACATATGGTTATGAATTTTATGTACATGGATGTAAATGGCGAATAGGGTATCATGATATTTGTAAATGGCAAATAAGATATCATGATATTTTTAGATACATGTCAATTGATGATATAAACTACGAAATAGTAATGAATATTCAATACTCCACGTATACCAAATACTTTCTCTTGATTTGAGATCTAAGCAAAACTTATAAATTTGGCCATTATATTATATTATTTCTTTTTAAATCTTGGTCTTTTAATTTTTATATAGTTATTTATTGTTTAAAAACTATCATATAGTTGTACGTTTAAAATTGTTACATGCTTTGGGGGTATGATAATGCTAAATATTTAAATGTAGACTAAAATCACTACAAGAAAAATGGCTTATGGCGGTGGTTTTCTTCATCCATGACGACGGTTAAAAAATCGTCATCTTATCCACCGCCACAAAGATTTTTTGCGGTGATTTTTTCAACCGCCGGAGGATCGCCGGCAAAGGGGATTTTTGCCAACGGTTTTTTTCTCTTTATTGGCGATTTGAAACCGCCGTAAATGTCCATAAATGGAAAAAAACTCTCTTTCCCGGCGGTTTTAAACCACCGCTATAAATTAAAATTTTGGCCTGGATTTTATTTATTTTTTAAACATCTCATAATTTTTAAAAATACATGTTTCAGAAGAACATTTCTATATCACAGATTTCAGAAATTCATCAATACAAAAATTTTAACAATTGAGAGTCCATCAATTTAAATAATCATAAATTCTTGCATTTTAAACATTCACAAATTCAAACATTCACAAATTTTAAAGATTCAAAATCTATCAATTGAAACATTCACAAATTCCAAAAACAAAACAATATAAGTTCAAACTTAAGCAAAAATAGTATTTTTCATCATCACTGAACTATATGCACTATGTTTTCGATCATAGTGTTGAATTCAACTTTCACTCTCTTCCATTCAGGTAGATTCTATATATGAAATATAAAATAAAGAGTAATGATTCGTAGAGGAGGAGGATCCACCTACGTATAAAAAATTAGTTTTGTATGTTAGACATTATATGAATAAGAGCAATGATTTGTATGAAATATAAAATAAAGATATTTGGGTAGAATGGTTCATACACAATAAACTAGTTTAAATTGTGTAATTAAATATGTTACTAGTTATGTTTGAGTTTAAGATATGTCATAATTTCAATTAGACTAATATGACGTTAAGAATATGCTCATCCTATATATATTAATTACGAGAAAACTAATTAATATATATTTATATATTGAAATTCTAAAGAAGATAGAATTTATATCAGGTTTTCTGCCTACATGAGACATCGATATCCACTGTTAATATGTGTAATTAAGATTCAAGAAGTAAGTTTTTTAAGAAAGCCAGATTTTTGCAAGTGGGTTTTATTCTAGTTTCTTCTCCAAATGAAAGTATATGTTGCAAGTCAGCTTCCGAAAAACGTAACTTTTGACTCGAGAATCAAGAATCAAGAAAGCAACTTAACATATTTGCTCAACTAGAATTATATGTGATCAAAACATCTTCCTAATATACCAAAAATCCATAAATTATCGTAATATGTTCTTCCAAGAAAAAGAGGCAGAAGTTATCATATTTCTATTGGTTGTACACAACGCATTGAAAAATCAACAAGTTATGATAAACACAAAATAAATAATAGTAGCATTTCTCAAACAAACTAGACTCTTGATGGATGCAGTCAATGCAGGAAACACTTTTTTGATGTGTTGTCTTCGTCAAGAAGGTACTACTTGAAACTTAGAATGCTAGGTACACTCACTATGAAGGAAATCTAAAAATTAAAATCAAATACACTTTTGAAGGCAACTTTTATCATTCCACCCGCCCTAGGAGATTTTTCGATAAAAAATTGGAATAGTATCCGCTAAGATCTAAATTGTATCATGATACTTGAGAAAGATGAGAAGAAACAAAAATCAACAAGGATTTAAGTTCTATGGAGAAACCTTCAAATATCACAAAAACAAAACCCACAAACCTTGAGAACACCAACTACTTACAAAATCTCTCTACAAATTTGTCTAAACGATAAATGAAATAGATTGACTACTGTCAGATGAAAAATTCAATTACTTGCTCAAAATGATCTATTTGCAATCGAAAAATAGAAACAAAATGAATGACGTAAAAAACAAATAACGAGAAAGCAACTTACATGTTTACTCTTCCATTAATAGTTCATTAAAATTAGTAAAATAAATTATTACAGTTGATAAATATGTATCCATTTCAAGTCCAAACCAAATCTTCTTCTCTGGCGTTTCTGAGTATAGTCAACAACAATATCCATGTGAATTAGATGGAGTATAAAGTAAAAGGTAGACCAAATCAATGAAATGAAGGGCTGAAAATTGCAGCAAACAAGATAGACAGCGAGAGAACAGAAATGAGACAGAGAAATAGAGACTCGCCAGCATCGACAAACGGCAAGGATGACCGGAGATCTATGATGAGAAAGTGACAAGCAACCAGATCTGAGCTTCATCTGCGAATCGCCTGAGAATCGCGAGAGAAAAAGTGAAGAGAAATAGTGAATTCGTGAATTGTGGACTAAGGATTGGGTACACTACACGATGCACATGAATGCCTCGTGTACACTACACAATGATAACACGATCATCCTGTAATATTCTATTTCATTTTGTAGTCTCGTTCTACTGACTTCCTTCATTGATGTATATCCATATATGTCTGAAGTTCAAATTTTTATAATCAATGGTGATACAACATGATCTTTTAGTGGAGAGAATACAAAATTATTGGAGATATCTACTAACTGCACTTACCACGAGCTATTGGGTATATTGCATGAAGAACTTTAAATAGACCCCTCAAAGTATGATATGCCCATCAAATTTTTTTATAGAAGCCATGTCCCCTGCCCTCCTGCTGAAATTTTAAGGGATAGAGATTTACAATTCATTGTTAAGGAGAATGAATTAAAATCACTTAGAATCTTACTATTTATAAGTACCAAGCCTAAATTTTTTCCATTTCAAAGATCAGTTCCTCAAATCACAATGTCACAACGACCTCGAGTTCCTGAAACTACAAGATTTTATCAAAGTTGGGTTTCTGAAACACAAATGTCACGACAACCTCTACATGAAAGCATTCCTCGCTTTGAGAATTTTGATCATTTTGAAAGAAACTATCATGATGATGATGTTTTTGGTCATTTTGAAAGAAACTATCATGACAAATTTTTGTCATCATGTAGTCTACATCTTGGTTACACGGACCTCGTGTAGTCATCATGTAGTCTACATCTTGGTTACACTGACCTCGTGTAGTCATCGTGTATTCTACACGATGGTTACACGGACTTTGTGTAGTCATCATGTGGTCTACATCTTGGTTACACGGACCCCGTGTAGTCATTGTGTAGTCTACACTGTGGTTAAACGGACCTCATGTAGTCATCATGTAATACATTAGTATTAAAAAATTTTAAGGGACAACAACACACATAGAGACCGATGAACAGTATCATTTTAATTTTTTTCATGGCTCTTGGACCCTCTGTTCGTGAATTTTTCGGCTGTATACGGCCTGTCATTGTTGTTGATGCAACCGCCTTAAAAGTCAAATATAAATGGGTATTATTTGTTGCAATAGCAGATGAGAACAACAAAGTATATCCCATTGCATTTGGAATTGTAGATTCAAAAAATAATGATTCATGAGAATGGTTCTTTGGTAAATTTCATGATGTCATCGGTGATCCGGAAGACTTGATATTTATACCCTACAGACATACGAGTATACTAAATGATGTACAAGTTATATTTTCCAATGCGCTTCATGAAACTTGCATCTTCCATATGGGCCAAAATATCAAATCAATTTATAAAAAGGAAGATGTGGTCGCATTGTTTTTTAAAGCAACAAATGTATACCGTCAATCAAAATTTGATCGGCTGATGATTCATTTTAGAGATGCACTTCCAGAAATTTCACAATACGGGACGGTGGGGGGAGTTGAGAGGTGGGCAGGTTCCCATTTTGATGTAAGGCGATAAAATATAATGACTATAAATATCACAGAATGTTTGAATGGGGTTTTCAAGGATGCTAGAAAGTTTCCCATTACATGCCTTATAGAATATATATGTGACTTATTACAATGGTGGTTCTATGAACGACAGACAGCTGCCCGTCAAATAACCTCACAGATGATAGATTGGGTTGAGACTGAGCTTAATAAGAAGCATCTTACATCACATACACTATCATTGTTTCCTTCTGACATCCACGAGTTTCGTGTTGCGGGTGGAGGTAAGGAAGCAGTGGTAAACTTACATCTTAAGATTTGTACGTGCAGAGAATTAGATCTTGATCAAATTTCATGCAAGCATGCATTGGCTGCATGTCGGCAGCGTGATATTTTCGCGTACAGTATGTGTTCGAGGATTTTCACAAAAATGAGACTCTAATTACTGTGTATGCGAGAACAATACATCATCTCGGGGATCGAGCAGATTGGGTCATCAGCGAGGAGGTTCATGAAAAATGGTATTGCCACCTATAACGAGGCGGCAAAGTGACAGACCTACGATAGAAAAAAATCCATCTACAGGTGAGGAAGTAGTGAGAAGGAAGTGCAAACGTTGTGGATAAATTGGCCACAACCGAAAAACGTGCAGAAATCCAATTCCTTTATCTCAACGGGATGACCAAGCCACTTAAACATAAATAATGACATTTGTAGACTTAAATTAAATATTAATATAGAAATATACTTGTGTTTTTTATTTAATAATGTCATAAAGTTTAACCTGCCTGAATTCTACACGAGAACTTCACGGGCATTGTGTAGTCTTCGTGCAGACTACACTAGAATTTTCACTGGCATCGGGATGACCAAGCCAGTTAAACATAAATAATGACCTTTGTAGATTAAATTAAATTCACGGGCATCGTGTAGCCTACACGAGAACTTCGCGGGCATCGTGTAGTCATCGTGTAGACTACACTAAAATTTCACGGGCATCTTATAGTCATCGTGTAGACTACACTAGAACTTCACAGGGATCGTGTAGACTACACGAGAACTTCACGGAAATCATGTAGGATTTAGGCATGCTAATTAAACTTTATGGCATTATTAAATAACAAATACAAGTATATTTCTATAATCCATAATTCACAATTTAATAAAATAAAAATCCATAAAATATATTCATATTATTTTGGTACAACATTGTCACGTGCAAATAACTCAATTGTAATTCATCTTCAATATTTTAGCATTTGTTGTTGAGTTATTTCTTGGAGGTTCTTCCCATATGCGAGGGCTTTGACAAACTTAAGGGTAAATACCCCACAATCGAACCTACAAAACACATGAAATGAAAAAATATAATTAAATAATATATATGAAATTTTAAGTAGACTTTAAAAAAAATGTATATTTCACTTACCCATTCTCTTGTTATGGACACTTCACGATCTCATATTTCGACTCATCTTTGGGTTGAACCTCCTGTCTTCTCTCATAAATATTCATCATTTGAGCTAGCAGAGGGACAACCTTCATGAAAAGTTTCATTACTTCAATGTACAATGAACGTTGATATGGCGTGTTCATGGAGTTACAAATATGAATACACTAGCCAATCAAATCAAGCTCAACTGCAAGCCAATGATTGTGGTTTACATTCATTGGAAAGATAACCTTATCTGAATGTTTCCAGCTCCTTCGAAAATTCGTCTACAAACCGAGGACCAGGTGCAGAGCTGATCATCAACGTCAATACCCAAGCCTACGGGATCTTGCTCAAACTCTGTCATTTGGCCAGACAGGCTCTCCTGTAATATCATGAGAAAAAATTTAAATCCTCAACGTCAATAAAAATTGGTCACGAAGACTACGAAGTCTACACGAGGGAGCGTGAAGGCCTCGTGTAGTCTACACGAGGGAGCGTGAAGGCCTCGTGTAGTCTACACGAGGGAGCGTGAAGGCCTCATGTAGTCTACGTGAAGTTTACACGAGGCCTGTAGACTATGGTGTGCAATTCATTAACTTGAAAAAAAAAAGTCATACTTACTTGCAGAAACAAATCACCAACACTGATTCTGATTTGACAGTTGTATTCTTACAAATCTCTCCTCATGAGCTCCAAGTATGCATCGATATGCTGCAATGAAATAAATATTAGTTAAGATATTTATAATTATTTTAAATACCACCTTAAAAAAGATTATAAATAATTTCTTACATCTGACTCAAGCCATTGATAAGGTGAAAATACTAGTTTTTTGAACCAGGTAAGGTCAATGGTGCAAAATTCAACATTTACTTTCTCGTTCATCTACAACATAAGTATTGATCAAAGTTAGGTACACGATTGGTTTACTACACGATGGTTACACAGACCTCGTGTAGTCTACACGATAACTACACGAGGTTCGTGTAATCATCGTGTAGTCTACACGATGACTCCATGAGGTCAGTGTAACCATCTTGTAGTGTACATGATTGCTACACGATATTAGTGTAAACATCATGAATACTATATGCAGAAGAAGTGTACAAGAAAATTATAGAACTTACTCTACTCTTGGGGAGGTGAACGAGGCTTCAAAATGGGTTTCATCCTTAGAAGATACATCACCATATGCTTGAAAAGGTTTGAAGTCCGTTTTGGCAACGATATTCTCATCACCTTTTTTCCTTCGCTGCTTTTTCTTTTCAACCTTTTCAATTTTAAAATTAGGTGACTCTAGGACCCGGAATCTTTTTATCTTGCTCTTACCAAGTTTATCAAGGCAGACGAGCTCTTCTTCTTCTCCATCGTTGGACTGCTTCGTTGATCGAACCAAATCTATCAATGCAAATATTATTGATGTAACATTTTGTTCTTCTTCTTTTTATTTCTCCTTCTTCTTTTGTTTTTTCTTCTTTTGCTTCCTCTTCTGTTGTTTTTTTCTTCTTTTTCTTTTTTTTTTCTCTTCCATTTCTTTTTTCCCTTCTGTTTTTTCTCCATCTTCCTTCTTTTCACATTCCCCCTCCTTATTACCTTCATTTTCTTCGACCTTCTCTTATTCATTTTCTTCATTTTCTTATTCTTCTTCTTCATTTCGTTCCTTCTCTTCTTCTTCTACCTTCTCTACCATCTCCTCTTCTTCTTCTTCATTTTCTACCATATCTTTTTCTTTTTCATCCTTCTCTCCTTCTTCATTTTTTTCACTTCCTTCTCAATCTCTTTATCCTCCCCGTCGCTAGCCATCATCATGACAAATCAAGGATAAAATGAGTAATCATCTGGCCTCGATGTAACCAGATGATCCATCAAATTTTTAATTTGATAAATTACAAAGGAAATGCCTGATTGCATGGACAAAATCTTCTTATTCTTGAACTGATCTTTTGGTCCATTCCAATCAGACATTTCATTACCCAATCTTCATGTCCATTGAACTTCTTGGATACAACCTTCTTCTCCTCCATTTTTTCAATGGCCCCTACGGACCTATTCCTCTTCTTCTGCGCCTCTTCCTTTTCAATGGCCTTCTGCTCCACATTAACCTCATCTTCTACTGGAAAGGGTGATGGAGGAGGCGTCGACTAAAAAAATATGTAATATTAAGCAGACAAAACATAAAAAGGTGACTACACGATGATTACACAGAACTCGTGTAGTCATCGTGTAGACTACACGATGGTTGCATGGACCTCTTGTAGTCATCTGACCTAGATGTTACCAGATTAGTGTAACCATCGTGTAGACTACACGATGGCTACACGAGGTTTGTGTAATCATCATGTAGACTACACAATGACTACACGAGACTCGTGTTCAAGAAGAAGAATGATAGAAAATGATTTTGAACATACTTTCTCTCCAACTACTGATCTCTAAATACTTTTTTCTTCTTCCTCCTCAGTAGGGACCAAGGAAAGAATTGTCAACTAAAAAAGCAAGATATATAAATCAGTATGTGAAAGTAATATAAATTAACTTGTCAACATAATTCACCAACATACATTCTCCTTCGAATTTATTTTTTGAATTTTTTCAACCGGTACTATCGTGGTTGGACACCACTTGAGAATCTTTGGCACCTTAGTCGAAACCTAGTTACCATACAAACTACTCACCAAGGGATAGTTTCAAATACTCATGCATATTTAAATAAAAGAGAGTAATTCAATATTCAGCAAATAAATAATTCAATACATCATTATATAAGTTATACCTAGAAGGCAAATGTACATCCAGTGAATACCCAGTGAATACCTATATTTTTTTTCTTGATCTTTAAGATCACCAAAAACAGCTTTTGTATTCTTTACAACTAATAATGATTTCATGGTTTTGGAAAACGAGAGCTCTCCCCACGGATATTGGTTGAACGCTTCAAGGTCATCAACCAAAACTAACCATCTATTCTAAATTAGGGTACGATTCTCCTTCCCCAATACAAAATGCTCTAGCAAGTATATCAGCGTCATCTTGACCCCATTAGAATCTGACTTATATCCAGAGTGTTTAAACTTCTCTTCCAACTCATCCATGGTTATTGATTAGGTTTTGGGAAAAGTCATATCTGAGAGTCTATTGGGGCCACGGGTCTTCTTCTCATCTCGGGATTCACGAAACTTTAGTCCGGTCATCAACGAGAACTCCTTCTTGGAGAAGCAAAGTGGTTCCTCATTGACAAGAAACCATATTTCCTCCTCATATGGAGTGTTATTGACATATTCGGCCTCTCTGGCCAGTAACGGGTGGCAGACAGTTACTGAAAATTTCAGGGTTGGGAGATCAAGGAGATGGCCAAAACATGTCTCCCTAAATAGGGAGAGTTAAGGAGTTGTCATCTTGGTCTTGATAACCTCTATGCAGTGGGTATTGCACTTTGCGTTGACCCTTACTTTTAGAATTGTGTTAACGTCATGGACGTATCTTAGTTACATCGTTGGTGAAGTCATAACCTATAGAATATTCAAGGAAAACATAAGATCAGGAAATATACATGATGCTCGTGTAGTCATCGTGTAGACTATGCGAGGTGTACACGATGCCCGTGTAGTCATCGCGTAGACTATACGAGGTGTACACGATGCCCGTGTAGTCATCGCGTAGACTACACGTGGTGTACACGATGCTCGTGTAGTCATCGTATATACTACACGAGAGGCTTACACGACCCACGTGTTGTTCCCGTGACTACACGAGGGATACATGACCCTAGTGTAACTCAGAAAACAGACATCCACCAAGACCAACACCTCAGAAACCTAGAAATCAACACTCAGAAACCTAGTAAAAAACACTCAGAAACCTAGACAAAAAATATTAGAAACCCAAAAAATCAACTTTGTTGTGATTCGGACATCCACAAAAAATAGATACACAAAAATTCAGAAAACCCCCCTCAGAAACCCAAAAAAACTCCTCAGAATCCCAGAAAAAACATCTCAGAATCCAGAACAAAAACTCATGAACCTGAAAACTTACCCTGTTGTTTTTCCTTACTATGGGCGATGAAGACTTAAGGATTTGTAGAGAGAGATGTTGCGACTGAGAGAGAGAGAGAGAGAGAGAGAGAGAGAGAGAGAGAGAGAGTAAGACGAAGGGGTGGAGTTTCGTGTAATCATATTTTTTTTCAAGCCGTCGTTTGGAATTCGTGAAGGGGTTTTTTGATAATTTCACAAGCTGATTTTGAATTGAATGTAGGTCAGGGGTCAGGGTAAGCGAAAATTAAATTAGAGTCAATTTCTGTAAAATGGTTAGTGTAGGGGTCTACTTTAGTACAAAATCCTTTGGGTTAGACGAGAGGGAGAGAGTCTAGAAGCGGCGTAAATGGACTTGAAGGGTGAGAGGGATAGGGTTTTCAAAGGGGAGTGGGGTATATATACTGCGTCGAAACCCGCATTTTTGTGTAGGGTTTTTTTACTAAATTTGGCCCCTACATTAATCATCAAAAATATTAAAACCGATCGAACTGATGCGGTTTGGACGATTTTACTTACAGCCCTAATTAAATCCCTTGAATGCGACTTTCTCCATTTTCTTTATTTAGTTTTTATAATATTCTAGAGAATGGTTGATCTTGATTTGATAAATCAAATGTTTTTTAAAAATCATACAAATTCATCAAGCTGGCGAAACTATCTACATATGACAGCCCTTCCAAATATCATTTTCATTTCATTTTCCGTGATAAGCAATTGTGTTCCAAGATCCAAACACAATTCTATATTTTCATAAACATTTTTTATAGTGATTATACACTATTAGATTTAAATCGAGTTTATTTGTTAGCTAAATTATATGTCATTCATTCACATGCTAATTAACTTATAATGACATATTATTTTGATGAGTGATAAAATAATGATCAATAAATATAACACATCAGTTGATCAATTAAAATATAATAAATATAATTAAAATTAAAATTTTATTTTTTATAGTGCACAAAAATCTAGACCAATGGAAAGAGATTACTAAGTGAAGCGATAATTTTCAAATGTACTAACGGATGATGTTGTTTTTTTGTTAATTCATAAATTACTTGAAACAACATGTGAGGATTATAAAGTCCTGAACTCTTATAGCTTATCAACAACAGGTAGAGTGCAGTCTAGACAATTTCACGATCTTGTAAAATAATGTTAAACATGTTAATTAATATGTGCTATTATTTATTTTCCAACAACACTTTTTTTCATATGTGATATCATCCATATAATTAAAAAGTTAAAGAGTCATTGATCACCAATCCTTTTTATAATCGATGTTGGAGCACATCAACAAGAATTACTTCGGAGAGCGACTTGTAGCTGAGAATTTAGCGTGTCTATTCTTAGTTCTTTATCTTAGAGCTCAACTTCGACATACCCGATTATACTTCAAACGTGATCATAATTAATTACACTTACACGCACATGAGACAAGCTTGGCCATGCTAGCAATACTCTAGAAGAAAATTTGATGAGGCACCACATGCACATAGTGTTCACAGTTCGGTTTTATTAAATTGTTTGTTAAAAAATTAAATCAAACAAATTCGGTTTGACTATATGTCGAACCGGACCGTGAATTGAAAATGAATTGAATCGGATTGAACTGAAAGTTTCAATTCGGTTGGTCGGCGACCGTTATGTTAAAAACAAATATGTCCTAAAAATCTTAACACAAAACTTGAAACTTTAAACATAATTAATGATTTTCAAATATAATTATAGAAAAAAATACATAATGAAAACTAAAAATAGAATAGAAAACTAATGTTACGGTTCGGTTTGTTGTGACTAAATATTCCAGAATTGGTGAGGCCCTTGCATTTGACTAAATATTCCACAATTTATTGTCTTTCAATTCAAGCATTATTTTTTTAATTTTTTTTAGTTAAATTAGATGATATCGATTATTGATTCTGGTTTCCTTTTTAGGTTATTCTGATAAGGAACTATTATAGTTTAAATAATTGTTTCCAATTCTAATAAGGTAAATAATAGATTTTTAGTGTTATGACATCAACCATCTATTGACTAATTTGTAGTTGACGATTTTAAACTTTGATTTTCAAATTGCATAATCAGTTTTGGTGGGGTCATTGCATTTAATTAAATATTCTAAAGTTTATTGTCTTTCAGTTCAAACGTTATTTTTTATTTTTAGTTTTAGTTAAACTAGATGATAATCAATGATTAATTCTAATTTCTTTTTTTGGCTAATTCTGATAATGAAATATTCTAGTTTCAATGATTGATTATAATTCTGGTAATGTAAATAGCAGATTTTTACTGTCACGGCATCAACCATTTGTTGACGAATTTATAGTTGATGATTTTAAATTTTGATTTACAGATTTCATAATCAGATTTGATGGTGTCCTTGTATTTAATTAAAAATTCTGGAATTTATTGTCTTTCAATTCAAACATTATTTTTTTAATTAAATTAGAGGATAATCAATGATTGATTATAGTTTCTTTTTTTAGGTAATTATGATAAAGAAATATAAGGGTTCCAATTATTGATTCTAATTCTAATAAAGTTAATAGCAGACTTTTAGTGCCACGTCATCTACCAGCTGTTGACGAATTCTGATAAGATAAACGTTAAATATCTAACATGTTATATATAGATGAAGGTCAATTTAGTCTAAAATTATTGACTAATTAAGAAACCTACTATTTACCTAAATCTATTGAAAACCTGTTATTTTTAAAAGTACCGCTCTTAAATTTATTTGTTATGCAAAATTTCCCATTAAATAACCTATTGAACCGACGATTATTCGTTCAGATCAATTCAGTCAGTTCGTTACAAATTTGTACATATCCCTATTCGTGAATGTTGATTGGGCCTTAACTAGAATCTAGATAGTTTGTATGAAAATTGTAGTATTTAACCATTTCAGTAGGGTGTTATAGTTTTTAGTCATTTTTAAAAGTAATTAAGTTAATAACCATGTTAGTTTGACCATAATTTTATATTCTCACTCTACCCTCTATAAGACAATATTAATATATTTATTACATGTTAAATAAATTGCTAAAAATAGTCATGTATCATCTATAATTAATCTTTATATTTTTGAAAATCTAATCCAATTGTTCTTTAACAAATTTTATTAAAAAAAATCTTTCGATTTTCTTATCTAAATAAAAAGAAATTGTGAGACTAATAGTACCAAAAATTGATAAGACAAAAAATATATACATGAGATACATATAAAATTTTTTGATAAACACTAATAATATAAAAAAATGGATTTAACACTTTCATTTACGAAACAAAAATAACAAAATGTTGTCATATACATGAGATATATCACATGATAAAATAAGAATTATATGAATTATATAATTATTTTCATTTATAGGTCCATTTTATTTTTATAAGTACTTATGTAATTAATAAAAAATAATTATGTTTAACTATTTTTTCCTATAATTATTTATATATATTTTCATTAAATGCATATTTTTTTAAAGATGGAGCAATCCCTTATCTTTAGGGAAATTAGTTGTGATTTTTAGAAAATATTAATAAAATAAATAAATATAAATTCAAAATAACGTTAGTACTGATTTTTAGACAAATATGTGTATGCTAATCAAATAAATAAATAAAATTTTAGAGTAGACAAATTTTAGAGTAAATTTACTTTTGTTTAGATCAGGAATATATATATTTGTGGATTGTAATAATTATTTACGTAAAGATTGTTATAACTACTTACGATGTATCATAATTATTTTAGCAAATTCTTGAAAACATTTATCATTACTCTGATAAGAGTTATTTACATAAATTACATTAAAAGTGATAAAATGATTATTAACAATAATATTTAACAGTATCGCTTAATACATATTGTTGTATAATGAAAATAATAAAAATATTCATTAATATTTAAAAAATATGTAATATTACTGTTTTTATAGAAATAATAGTAAAAGTTTATTATTTATAATTAAATAGATATTTATGAGAATAATTAAAGCTTTTATTATTGATAAGTAAAGATAATAATCTAATCTTTTATTTAAAATAGATAAATCTTTCCTACAATTTAAAATTAAAAAATTATTTAGTTTAATTATTAATTAAGATAAATGATATTAATAAATGTAGTTGATAGAGTATTATAGTAAACGTAGTTTATAATTTTATTAATATTTTTAAAATGCTTATTTTTCTAATTATCATTATTATCGGTTAAAAACCCCTAGTTTGTAAAGAAAACATGGGTCATGTTTGATATTAATCCGGTATTACGGAAACTTGATTTACGGGTAAATCATCTTATATGAATCTGACGTTCCATGATTAAGTTCTGGTACTGATCAGTTTCATAGAATTTTTCAGAAAACATATAATATGATAATACGTAAATGTATGTTTTTAATAACTGCTCGCATGATTAGTGTGTGCAGTTGCGCTACTCCAAAATAAATCGCCTTTGCTATTGCTGTCCTTCTGTTCCCTTTTGCATTTTTTCAAGGCACAGCCAAAGACAGAAAGAGACTTGAACAAGAAAGAGAAAAGCTTTTTTTAAAAGTTTGAAAGAGAAAGTTCCCAAAAGAAAGAATCTTTTTATAATGGGACTAGAAGATTAACCAGGCCCTTCATTAGAGTTAGCTGAATCTCTCTCTGTGTCGCATTTTAGCTTACAGGGTCCCTCTGTCTCTCTATCTCAACGGGGAGAGATAAAATCATGAAAGTTCTTCTCATTTTTGTTGTGCTTGTTGTTTATGCTGATCAACAACAAGTTCCCATTTGGGTTGGTGCGACTGCCACACCAAACCCACACCATCTTGTTTTTTCGGTTTCATCTACTGTTTCGTCATCGTCACTCTCACCCATTTCTCCAATTTCTACTTATACGGCTGCCTTATCTCCAGGTTGGTACGACTCTCTCTCTCTCTCTCTCTCTCTCTCTCTCTCTCTCTCTCTCTCTCTCTCTCTATCGGGTCATGGTTCAGTTATTGAGATTTCAAATTTCAAATTCAACCACCGACTACTGTGCACTTAGTACTTTGCTGCTTCTTTCCCGGTTTGTATTCAACTGGTTCCGGATAACATCCTAATTACGAATCCCCCCCTCCCCCCNCCCCCCCCCCCCCCCCTTCCAAATTGGTTTCAGTACATTCTACTGGTTCAATCGGTTGAATACATGGCATTTTTGTAGCTCACTTGTATTGCTATATGACCTTCTCGTATATTCAGAAATTCAAGTGATAAACGAAGAGCACCACAAGGATCCTCATAAGAAAATGCTAGTGGCACTTGTTGCTGTTTGCGCTGCACTTGTTACTTTCTTGATGTTGTTGCTGTGCTTGTGGATTTATCGGAGAAGGCACTCTCAGAAATCCGACAAAAGAAATGCCGCTAAATCAGGTGGCTCCTTTAAGAAAATCGCCAGTATTCTTTGCAATTAGTAGGTCTACTGAATTTTGATCAATCGGGTTTATACTATTGTGATTTTGAGATTCCTGTTTTTTTTTCATCGTCCTGTTTTATGTGGGTTAAACTCTGAAGATGCTGAGAAAGGGTTTGCATTAGCTCCAATTTTGGGTAAATTCAATTCTTTGAGGATGGTTGGTAAGAAAGGATCTGTTTCATTCATTGATTATAAGCTACTAGAAAAGGCTACGAGCAATTTCCGGGAGAGTAATATTTTGGGTGAGGGCGCATTTGGGCGTGTTTACAAGGCTCAATTAGACGATAACTTGCACGTCGCTGTCAAGAAATTGGATTACGGTGGTCAGGATGCTGAGAGAGAATTCGAGGTATGGAAAATTCTTTTTAAAATTTGAAGTTCAGAGTTAGAAACTTTATCTATTGGTCTTAAGATATGATGTGAATTTACAGAATGAAGTGAATCTGTTAAGCAGAATTCAGCATCCAAATATTATTTCCCTACTGGGTTGTAGTATTCATGGCGAGACAAGGCTATTCGTTTATGAATTAATGGAGAATGGATCCCTGGAGACCCAATTACATGGTGAGACATTTATTTTATTCTTTGTTTGAAGAAATGAATTAAGAGGCACTAGTAAGAGATAATTCAGTTTGACAGTACATGATGCCATTAATGTCATATTAATATTTGTAGGACCTTCTCATGGCTCGGCATTAACTTGGCATATGCGGATGAAAATTGCTCTTGATGCAGCTAGGTGAGATTGGTCTCCCAGTTGTTAAGATCCTTTTCAATGTTTGATTGATAATTATATAACTAAAATATTGAAACTGTTGACCCAGAGGATTAGAATATCTGCATGAGCACTGCCATCCTCCAGTGATCCATAGAGATCTGAAATCATCTAATATTCTTTTGGACGCCAACTTTAATGCCAAGGTAACTTTATATATAATTAGTTGCAGTTTATGCTGGCCTATATAAAAATCCCAGTATTGTATTAAAATATTGATACCTTAGAATTCTCATCGTCCGTTAGATTCCTGTGTATCTCATATTTCTATCTGTCACATACATGTTTTGGTTCAGATTTCTGATTTTGGTCTTGCTGTAACTGATGGAGGTCAAAACAAGAACAATATAAAGCTTTCAGGCACATTGGGTTATGTAGCTCCAGAGTATCTATTAGACGGTAGGCCATTCAAACTATATATTTGTTATTATTGAAGGGCATATTTGCAAGTTTGTCTGTTTTTTTTTGGAGTTTTGGTAATTAACTTGTGCTTCCTGACACTGACAATATAATATATCATTAATAACTTCATTAAAAAAAAATTGTGTGAGCTGGTACTGTCTGCAGATAATTAAATCAGTGTACCACTGTACCTTTTAATCAAGTGGGATTGTTCATGAACACTGCATGTGTTGATGCTTGATACTGTTGGACATCTATGATTACTCTATGATTTTGCTGAGGAACTTCTTACGTGCGAAAATGTTATTGGACAATACATAATAAAGTATACCTGGTCTATTGGAATCGTGGGACCCAAAAAAGCTAGATAGTAGTTTTGAACTTGGTGAATTGCTAACAATGGTGGGGTGGGACAGAGTATCCTAGTCAAAACTATTCTCTCATGGCAAATGTATTTGATGGAATTTGGGAGATCAGCAAGGAAATTATGTAGTTGTAAACATTGTGTTCTCATTTGCTTGGAATTACTAGTTTTGACCGATTCTAGAGAATGGGTTCCCCTCCTTTATTATAAAAAATAAACCTATCAAATCATTCAGAAAGTCCTGAATACAAACAAAGTTCACTGATAAAAGTATGGGCTGTAATGATATAATAGTTTTTTACTCCTTGCCTTGCGGATGGTGGTCAATGGCTATGGGCGTCAAGCCATCCGCTCTAGTTTATCTAATGTTCACATACACATCTTTTTCTTATTCAGGATGTTGAAGAAACTTGAAAGTTGAAATAGACTTTTGTTCCATCTTTTGATTATGCATTAGAGTGAGGATTTATATACAGCATATTCAGTTGATCATGCTGCCTTCTTTCAAGCAATATTCCCGAATAATACCTGTTTTTTTGGCCATCATGAGCCTTAACCGCACAAACCAGGGCTGGGCCTACCTCCATTCCTAGGCGGGGATGCCCATTGTTCCCTGCTCTAACTCCTCCGATTTCTCCATACGCGGGAGTGTCATACTTTGTGTGATGTCATCTATGTCACCTTGTCAGTCCCCAGTTGGTGCCACAGGAGTTTTGCCTCCTAACACACTCGAAGCGCAGTTTGATCCCCCAATCCTTGGAAGTTCCTCATCAAAAGCTTTTTCAAAAGCTTCCAGACTCTGTACTGGGCCTGTCGATCCTCTCCTACGCTTCCACAACCTCCCTTCCTGAAAGCGAAAGGAAGAACGTGAAAAATACTTTTTCCTTTCTTCCGACCACTTACATATCTTATTCTTTCAGTTTAGACTTTTAAATTTCTCGTTTCCCGACAAGGCAATAAGAAAAGCGTTAATTTATTTTCTAGGTAAATTGACGGACAAAAGTGATGTATATGCTTTTGGAGTTGTACTTCTGGAGTTGCTACTAGGAAAAAGGCCTGTAGAAAAACTGGCACCAGCTCAGTGCCAATCTATTGTCACATGGGTATGTTTCTTCTGATAAACCCATCTTTGAATGATAGTTGGCTTGTAATCATCCATAACATTATAGCATTTCTTGATGCAGGCTATGCCTCAGCTCACTGACAGATCAAAGCTGCCTAACATTGTGGATCCTGTTATAAAAAATACAATGGATCTGAAGCATCTGTATCAGGTTTGTAAAACAAAGCGCCTAACAATGTACTGTCTAGATTGATAGTATGAATCGTAATGTTAAGACTTAGAATGTGACAACCCTTCAGTTTTTTCTTGAATATAATCAATTTGGTTTAAACCCTAAATTTCATTCTTAGTGGTTGGGTTCTTCTTTGGTACCGGCCTCAGTACTGTACCGGAGCTTTTTTTGAGGTACCTACAATAATTTTAAGTTACATCACTGTTCCGACACATTTGAGATATCTCACTACATATTTGAGATACTTGCGGCACAGTACCGGCTCGGGTACCAAAGAATTTTCCTTCTTAGTGATGCTTAAGATTTTGCATTTTACGTTGTGAAATAGGTTGCGGCACCGTACTGGCTCAGTACCAAAGAATGTTCCTTCTTAGTGATGCTTAAGATTTTGCATTTTATGTTGTGAAATAGGTTGCTGCAGTAGCTGTGCTGTGTGTGCAACCAGAGCCAAGCTACCGCCCGCTAATAACAGATGTTCTTCACTCTCTCATTCCTCTTGTTCCCATTGAGCTTGGAGGCACGCTAAGATTTATACAACCTGAGGCTATCAATGGCTCCACGCTGACTCCTAGTCATTGACACCCGTAACTGTAAGTACTCGAACATGGATTCTGATCGATCCTTTTCAGGATTGATACTCCGTTGAAAGACTGATTGACATATCAATCATATTGCTTTTGCTTTTTTGCAAATATGGTTTGTCACTGGAAAAAAGATAATGAGAACAATCTGTTTGACCAAAGCTGGCTCAGTTGGAGCTGGAGCTGAAGAATTGCAGATCTTTTATCAAATTGTAAATTGTGGCAATTTAGGTAAGTATTTTGCCTCTTATGCTTTACGAGGGTTATTCAGACAATTGTAATTTTCATGATTTGTTTCTGGTGGATGGAATTTAGATGTGTGGTGAGATGATGGATAATTGACAGCTACGTACATAGATATCTTTCTTCATGAGATTTTCTCAAGAATGTATAAATCATTTTCTTTTGTGTAAAGTGAAATTGTTTCGAAGTATTTTTTATAGGTTATATTTTGATCTAAAAAGGTAAGAGGAAAAGCAGCTCAATCCTTCCTTTATTTTAGATATTCTTTCTACTTCTCCTTTTGATCCCGTGTTTGTAGGATTTAGATCATCTTCTATTCGAATAGGAGGTTATGTTCAAATTTGATTCGTCTAATTTAAAGAATAGGAGAGGATTATATTCAAATCTGATTCATCTAATTTAAATAATAGGAGAAGGTTATGTTCAAATTGAAGATGTTAGTGCTCTTTTCAACACAGATGACCATGATTTAAGGAACATGACCCTACTGTTAAGGATCCAGGAAAAACTTCTAATACTCCTTGAGTATTGAATATTTAATATTCCTCCATATCATTTGATGGCACATATACACGTTTTATAAAATTTAAGAATTTATTTATTTTCTCCCCTTAAAATTTAAATAAAATATAATATTTTTGAACACGTGATAATTGATGATATGAATGAGTACAGAATATTTAGTACTCCATGTGTACCGAATACTTTTTCTAAGATCCCAACAAGAGTGGATCTGTGCCCTTGTTTCGAAGCCCATCCAAGCCCTCTTTTATTTAATCAAAGGGATTTTCATCTTTTTCCTTGAATATTTTGTGTCACCAAACAACGAGACATGTCACCGTTCAAGTTTTATCTTTTTCCAATTCTCTTATAAATTGTAAGGTCCAAATCAGTGATTAGCCAGTCTGAAAAAAAAACGATTAGCCAATCAAACACACGAATACCTATTAAGTATGTCCAGGAATTGCCCAGAAGAAAAGCAGAGCAGACAACGTGTCCCATTTGCTGAGAACAAGAAGAGGACAGGTCGTTGTGTTGGATGTGGAAAAAGCTGGAACTTAATTTTTTGATACTTTTCTTCAACGCTTCTAATTACCGCAGTGGTCGAGAATTATGATGTCCTTGTATTATGATAGTAGCAGTAAACAGTAAACACAAAAGAATATGACAGGAGTTATGGAGTGGTAAAAGCCACTGACTTTTACTGAATCAGGATCAACAATGGCAGAATTGCTCATAAGACAAGGTCAACAATGTGACCAACTATAATAAAACCAAAACATCTCGTATTTCTCAATTGGAACTTCTGATTGTTTGGACATACATTATTATTAGATTCACACTCAACGAATCAAAGATGAAATTGCACTCACCAGTAACTCTTGAAGAGATACTTCTCATATAGTTCTCATAATCATCAGTTTTAACTGACGTTGTGGTAGGAATCAATGATGGCATCTGCAAGGTATTCACATTTTGCTAATGATAATCCGGCCAAGGATATCCGTCCATCCTTCGTCATGTACACGTGCCACCTCTTCGTCATATTCTGACTCTGTTAAGATGAAGTTAATGAAACATCTTATTTGTATCAGTGTCTATGCAATTACTTGGAAAACATACAATGAAAGCAAATAATAGTAGACAGCATGCATGTTTTCAAAGGCTAATCATATTTGATGCCACAGAGCAAATAATTTGGGATATAGACTACTTATGCGATTGAATAGAAACTTCCTACATTTTAAAGAAAATAGTGAAAAAGAACTTCAGAGGTTGCAGTCTATCAAGTAAAGATGATATGCTGAAGCTAGTGACGACAAAGAAAGAAAAAAAAACTACTAGAAGTACCTGAGATGTGTTCAAGCCTGTAAAAGAGAACATGCCGATCTGCTTGAGAATAAAGGACCAGTCCTTCCCACTCTTATCTTTCGCAGTGAGGCTGTCATATAGTTTCTGTCTCACATTTTTAATCCTTCCAGCCATCATTTCCATCTCCGCTTTCCACTCACTGAAGAGAGTTGGATCCCCAACCACATTGGCAACAATTCGAGCTCCATGAATAGGAGGGTTTGAGTACATTGGCCGAGCAAGCCTCTTTAATTGGCTCTTTACTCTGCAAATATAAATATTAGTGACTTTAGGAGGTCAATGGAAGCAATGTACACCTCAATATGATATCATATCATCACTTTCATCTCCTAAAGCAAAAAACTAACAAAGTTACATGAACAAAATAAGATTTAACCGATTAAATTTAAAGAGATGAATTCCTTTGAAAATTCTAGCAAGTTTTGAACAACATAGTTCATGTTCTTCATGCGTAAGTTTATGCAAGGCAGAAACAAGCAATGATGATAGTGATCCAGAAAGCCTGGTTAGAAATCTTTGAATTCTGGACTTCTGGACTTCTGCATCGATGTGGGACCAGAAATATATTCAGGCTCATCAGGGACCACAAGTCACAGCCTATCCACATTATTAGATACCAAACTCGATGACTTTGGTTCGGCGGTAAGAAATTTCTAATGCATAACTCTTGCTAAAAGAAAATCAGTGATCATTGAATATCTGATTCACTCACCTTGCTGCCGCATCTGCAGATGAGCAGAAAACATTCATTGCCCCGATTCTTTCTGAATAAAGACCTAGATTTTTACTATATGACTGAGCAACCAGAAGCTCCATACCGCGAGCAGCAAATAACCTAACAGATGATGCATCTTCGTCAAGGCTTCCACTAGCAAATCCCTACCAAACATCAACGGATTACAGTCATGACATCACTCAGAGAAGGTTTTTGTTTGATAAAAGTTTTCAAACTACCATGAATCACCGTTTAAAATTCCCGTACGCCCGCATGGACCTACATGCTCACATACATACATATAAAAAGATGCACCATCCACTCACAAACAATATGCAATGAGACCTTGTAAGCACAGCACCTGGTATGCAACATCAAAAAATGGAATATGGTTCTTCTCTTGAATGACATCGGCAATCTTTTCCCACTGTTCAGGGGTTGGGTCAATGCCAGTTGGGTTGTGAGCACAGCCATGAAGCAACACGAACGATCCTTCAGGTGCTGCCTGGAGGACAGCACACAGATTTTTAATAAATTTTGGAAGAGATATTTCAGACTGTAACTTACATTTAAAGACACAAAGTTGCAACATTGATCTTAAGGATTTTAAGGTTATTTATATGGTATCACCTTTATGTCAGATATCATCCCACCAAAATCCAAACCAACTGTTTTTGGATCATAGTATCGGTACTCAGACCATGGAACTCGAGCATCATTGAAAATATTCTTGTGATTTCCTGCAAGATGATCTTGTTAACCCTGGAAAAAAACAGTATCTTTAAGACTAACCCGTAGACCCCCAACCTCCCCGACCAACAGAACTAAAGAAAAATACACACCCCAACTTGGTGAAGAGATAAGAATTTTCGCCCCTGGAAAATATCGTTCTATAAGTGCTGCAGCCAAGCGAAGAGATCCAGTTCCTGACAGACCTTGAACAGTTGCTACCTGGAAAGATTTATTTTTTTAAGAAAATCATGACAAGTAACTTTAAGAAAATCGAAAGATACGGATTTCACTTGATTTTTTATCCGATCCATAAATCCTCACATACTCGTTGTTGTTTTATGACTGGGTTGTCTGCTCCAAATAATAACTCCGCAGTCGCCTTGTTGAAAGCTGCCAAACCTTCGATTGGAAGATACTATATTTTGAAATTAATTGGTATAAGCATGAAGCTGCAAACAGCAACCGAGAATCCTCTTTCGAGTAAATTGAAATACCTCTTTGTTTTCCCCCCTCTCTAGCATGAGTTGCTCAGCCTGAAGGACAAATAAGAAAATTCAAGTTACAGAGCAGTGTAACCAGCAAAAACTTTTACCAGTTGGGTGGGATAGAAACCCGACCTTCTTAACTACGTCAAGCACATAGGGCTGTAGCTCTTCTGTTCGATAGGCCCCAACTCCAAGATTGAGCTTGTTTTCATGAGTGTCTGCTCTAAAAGCCTCAGAAACTCCAAGAATTGGATCAGGAGGGGCCATTGTTATACCCTCAAATCTAGACACGTTGACTGCAGCTACCATGGATATCCGACTAAAGGACTGAAAATTCAGAAAGCGCAAAACTCAAAGTAAACAATTACACGTGTATCAAACCCCTGTTCCACATATCTATTAGTTTAAAGTAAATGCCGGTTATGATCTACTCAAAGCTACAACGGGACTCCACATTATTTCATCGACGATGATGCCTATCCTCCAACCGAACAAGTAAAAAACTCTAGCGACACTATCTAATCAGATTCTAGTGACAGCGATGATTTTCAGCTCAATTAGTCCAGTTACAGAAGTATCTTTCGAAATAAGAGATGTGATTCTTATGAAAATCCAAAACTGTGTATTCGTAACCTGAGTTGGATAAGAAAAGGAAATATTGTTTTTCTCATTGTCAAAGCTCAAAAAGAAATATTCGTACCTTCATCTTTGAAAAGGTATTGTTTTTCTCATTGTCAAAGCTCAAACGGCTACTTCCAAGTTTCACTTTGCCCTGTTGAAGGTACGAAAACATTCGGTCATCAATTTCATAACTACAATTTGGTTTTCATGAAACGAAACGAAAGTTTGGCCAAATTCACCTCACTTACTCCGAAATTAAACATAAACCGTAAGAAAAGACATTGATTAGATGACAAATCATAGTTACTAAGCAGCATGCCAATACCTTATTATTTTCAAGCAGAGACAGAGAAGCTGATGCAGAAGGAGATACTAAAGAGAGCACAGACGAAGCCATCTGAATCGGGAAGAAAACAAGGTAAGCTCATAAGATAAATCAAAATCAAAATATTAAAGTAAACTGATTTTGATCTCTGAAAATCAAAGAACCAAAAAGAAAATGAAGGATGAGACGTGATTAGTTGGATTGTCTAGCGAGAGAGCCTGAGATCCGGACACGATGAATTTCAGTGGGAGTTAAAATGAAGTCAAATTGGATGCGCGGGCGATAAGCACGAAGAAGATTTTCAGTTGGCTTTCTGGCAATAAAACGGGTAGCGATGGTAGAATTACAGGTATAATTAATTAAGGAATTGTTAGTAATTATGGAAAGATAGCAAGGGCGGAATAGTCATTTTGGTTTAACAAAATCGGTGTGTGCCCTACTTTATCACACGTCGAAACTTGCGTTTCACCCATCTCTTCAACAGACAGGCAAGAAAATCAAATGATAATGTACTTTTTCCATCCTAACATTTATAGTGATTTTGAGAGAAATATTTTTATGTGTAGGGATGTTAAAATTATCTGCGGATCTTCCGATTTAAGGGGATTTGTCTTTAATGAGTTTGAGTTTTATTGAATATATGTGACAGGATGAGTATGGAGCATTTATAATTTGTACATAACTCTGCATGAGTATAAGGAGGGACTATATACATCCCCACCTTATCCTCTACCCATTTTCTTTTTATATACATTTTAATATATTTTTAATATAGTAAAATTATAAGTTAATCTTAATTCCCACTTTTAAAAATAATATATTAATATAGGGGTTAGACTCAATTTTGGAAATTTAACTTAAACATTTATTATGCAGTTTATATAAAATATCATTAAATTCATCTATATATTATTGTATTTGAAATGTTTTAATTTTTCTCTACATTCTTTAATCATGTAAATTCATTTCTCTATATTGCTTATCAAATTATTAATTTTCATATTTTAAGAAATTTTACACATAATTTAAGCATAAAAGAATAGATGGAGGACCGGTAAATAACCAGTCCCTAACGGGAATGACGGAACATATTAAGGTGGAGATGAGGATGAGGAAGGTTATCCCACCCCATTGGCATCTCTATTTATGTTCAAACAAGGTAAGCTCACAAGATACATCAAAATCAAAATATTAAAGTAAACTGATTGTGATCTTTGAAAATCAAAAAACCAAAAAGAAAATGAAGAATGATATGTGATTAGTTGGATTGTCTAGTGAGAGAACCTGAGATCCGGACTCGATGAATTTCAGTGAGAGTTAAAAAAATTCGGATCAAACTAGATGCACAGGTGATAAGCATGAAGAATTTCAGTGAGAGTTAAAAAATGAATCTTTTAATAAAATAAAATTTGCACAACGTTACGATAACCAAATAAAATTTTTTATTGAAAACAATTTTTTCAATCAGGCAGGATTTGTTATATATTTATACGTTAAATCTACATCATATAAGGCTAGAAATCGTATACCTCTTGTGGTCTATATCAAGTATCCTTGTAAAAACTGATCGATCCTCCATTCCCACGAAACCTTTCCGACAATCAGTAGACACCAAGATTCACATCAAGATTTTCTAAGTTAATCCTCAACGCACTAGGACGTGTGTAGACACCTAGAATATTACAAGACGCTTTTTGTCTCTAGATGTTCTCAACATATGAGATCTAGATTTTTACTGAGAATGATTTTAATGAGACGATTCTATAAAAGAACGTGATGATTATTATTTTAGAGATTTAATTAACGTTTAATCACAGAAGAAAATCTTTCTGACACAAATCGTGTTCTCAATTCAACTCTTCATTGACGAACTGATGATCTGATAAACCGATTCTCTCAATTTCATTCAACAACCAAGGTCATTAGAATAATATATGTATATATTCTAGATGATGGCGTATCAGATTTTTAAGAATAAACTGAAATAATATTTAATTATAAAATTATTAATTGCAGTGAGATCCACTATAATTGTGTGCAACTGTAGTGCCACATGGCACTGCCCACTACAATTGTGCACAACTATAGTGTCGCATGACACTGCAGTGTGTCGTGAGCCAGCATAGTGCGTCACGGCACCACTATAGTGTCATATGGCACTATAATGTTGCACACTTACTACTGTAGTGCCACCTGGCACTACAGTAGTCTATGTCAATTTCTAATATCATATCAGTGATTGATGCGTTGTAATTATTACGAGTGAAATATTTATTTTAATTAGATAATTATCTAGATATCAGCTAATTCAAAATTAGCATATATAATTATCCATATCAACTAACTTATCTGTTATTCACAAATAACAGATTTAGTTGATTTAAATTATTATTAAATATTAATTTAATTATCTAATTTCACAAATTAGATATTATGTTTACTTATTGATAATTAAAAAAATCGACAATTATTTATATATATGTATATATATAATTTCTGAAAATTATATTTAAATATATAAATAATTCAATCAATTAATCTCACATAATTATATCATAATTATGTACTTGCCCCAAAATAAAAATTCTTTTTGCAAATTTGTCATTTTCTCATGTCCTGAAATGTTCACACACTAGACAGCATAGTATAGAGGTGACTCGGGGACCATGAACCTATAATTCTAAGTTTCAATAAACTAGATTATTAATTAAACTCTTTAATTAAATAATCTTATTTATTAATTTCATTATTACCTCACATGGAATTGCACTCTTAGAGATTATATAATGTATTTACAGAGTATTCTCATGTAGTCCATTGACATAATCATTTCATGTAGTTTTGTCTTCCAATTATTGATTCGTAAATTAGAACTGATCAAAATTACTGTTTTACTTCTAATTACTTATTGATCCTTAAGTACCATTAATCCACTAGTGAATAACTAATTGATAATTTTATAATGAATTTGAATTCAATAACCATTCAGTTCCAGAACTAACACTTAAGAGAACCAATATACAATCCGTTAGGAAAGCTTAGATTCCAAATCTTGTAAGATCATGTTCTCAGTCATCCACATCACTGAATCTCTGAAACAAAAGTCACTAGCATGATTTGTCCTTGCAAAAACTGATCGATCCTCTGTTCTCACAAAATCGTTCCAACGATCAGTAGACTCTGAGATCCACACCGAGATTTTCCAAGACAATCTTCAACGCGCTAGGACGTGTGTTGGAACGTAAAATATTATAAGACATTTTTTCTGTCTATAAATGTTCTCAACACATAAGATCTAGAGATTTACTAAGAATGACTTTAATGAGAAGATTTTCTAAAAGAACGTGATGATTATTCTTTTAGAAATTTGATTAACGTTTAATCACAGAAGAAAATTTCTCTGACACTAATCGTGTTCTCAATGCAACTCTTAATTGACGAACTGATAATTTGATCAACTGATTCTCTCCTATTCGTTCAACAACCAAGGTCATTAGACTAATATCTATATATATTCTAGATAATGACATATCATATTTTAGAATAAGCTGAAATAATATTTAATTATAAAATTATCAATTGTAGTGGAACCCACTGCAATTGTGCACGACTGTAGTGTCATATGACACTGCAGTGTGTGGTCAGCCAGCACAGTGTCTCACGGCACCATTGTAGTGTGTTGTAAGCCATAACAGTGTCTCATGGCACCACTGTAGTGCCATGAGGCACTACAGTGTCGCTCACTCACTACTGTAGTGCCACGTGTAACGACAATAGTCCATGTCAAATTCTGACACCCTATTAGTGATTGACACTTGACAATTACAGTGAATTAAATATTTATTTTAATGAGATTATTATCTAGATATCAGTTAATTCAAAATTAATATATCTGATTCTTATTATCAACTAATCTATCTGTTATTTCACAAATAACAAATTTAGTTGATTTAAATTATTATCTGATAAGAATTTAATTATCTAATTTCACAAATTAGATATTATGTCTCACTTATCGATAATTAAAAAAATTGATAATTATATTTATATATATAATTTCCGAAAATTATATTTAACTATATAAATAATTCCATAAATTAATTTTTAATTAATTAGTCACACATAATTATCTCGTAATTATATATTTACCCTAGAATAAAAATTCTTTTTGCAAGTGAGTAATTTTCTCATGCCCTGAAATATTCACACCCTAGATAACGTAGTATAGAGGTGACTTGGGGGCCATATACCTTAATCTTAAGCTTCAATAAACCAGATTATTAATTACACTCTTAGAGATTATATAATGTATTTATATAGTATTCTCATGTAGTCCACTGACATAATCATTTCATGTGGTTCTATCCTCCAATTATTGGTTTGTAAATTAAAACGAGTCAAAATTACCGTTTTACCCTTGTACTTACCTCTTCATCTTTAAGTATCATTAATTCACTAGTGAATGACTAATTTATAATCTTATTATAAATTTGAGCTCAATAACCATTCAGTTTCAGAATTAACACTTAAGAGAACCAATATACGATCCACTAGGAAAGATTAGATTCCAAATCTTGAAAGATCATGTCCCCAGCCATCCACATCACTGAATCGCCAAAACAAAAATCACTAGTATGATTAACAAACAAACCTTAAAGAGTGAATCAAAAGATCCAGTAGACATGAATAAGAGTTCAAGACTACTCAGGATTCAGATTGGTCTACATATGATCATCGAATTGATGTGTGTTAAATCTGTATGATAAACAACGCGTTAATAAAAATATTATTTCACATCGGTTAAGTCATATATAATCTTATTATATAAAGTACATTCACTAAGATGTCTATCCACATCAATGATCTGGATCTAGATCACATGCGTTCAAAATGCTTAGTGAACCGAACTAGCAACCATTCATTAAAGATTTCATACTTTAAATGTTGTTGACAATTTTATTCATTATCTATGATCTTAATCTTCTCGTACTAATACAAGATCATAGTCTTATTAATGAATATGAAATTTTCAGATATTTATATAAATTATTCAACAATAATTTAAAAAGAACAATTATAAGAAAAATGCAATCCTTTTTAAATTTCATATCAAAATGTCAAATACACATGCTTTGATGGTGTAACCCCTAACAGGCTACACTAGTGTTATGTAGCCATCGTGTAGTCTACACGATGAGTACACTACCATCGTGCAATCTACACGATGGCTACACTGGCGTCGTGTAGTCATCCTGCAAACTACACGATGGGGCTATACGGCGCTAGTGTACCCGATCGTGTAGTACAAAATTAACAAAACTCACTCTCTTTCTACGGGTTTCTCTCTCAAGTCCTGGCAAAAACAAAAATTGACAAAATCCATCAAATTTCGTCCAAAATTCAAGCTTTCCAGAAAAAAGAAAATAAATGAAATTCAAACAACGTTCTAGAAAAAAAAAGAAAAAAATTAAATACTTTTAGAAAATTCATCGGCAAGAAAAAAAATACATATTTTACTGTTGCATGAAGAAAAAAACAAAGAAGAAACGAAGAAGTGGAAAAAATGAAAAACGAAAAAGGAGAAATGGAGTGAAGGGTAAACATGTAACTTTACAAATACATTTTGAGTGTAAGGTAGGCTGTGAGCCAGGGTGAACAAAAATTAGTGTAAGAGTCATTTTCTGTGAAATGGTTAGTGTACGGTGTACTATAACAAAAAAAAGCCATGGTAGAATTACATGTATAATTAATTAAAGAATTGTTAGTAATTATGGAAAGATAGCAAGGGTGAAATAGTCTTTGAGTTTGACAGATTTTGTTAAATCAAAATCGGTGTTGCCTAATTTATCACACGTCGAAACTTGCGTTTCACCCATCTCTTCATAGGGGTGTAAGCGGTTCAGTTCGGTGCGGTTTAGGGTATTTTATCAAACCGAACCATAAGTGTGGGTTTTCACTAATAGAAACCGAACCGAGCCGTGCAGTGTATAACCACCGAACCGTGCAGTAAAAAACTAATAGAATTGATATCGACCGAACTGGACAGATAAATGATCTGAATCAACTTAAAAGACAGCAGAAAAAAAAAACAGAACGATCTAGAAGCAGAGAGGGAGAGGGAGAAAACATACATCACAGATCTATTATCAAAGAAAGCAACAAAAACACGTTTTGTACAATGAAAAACTGAAATATCTATTATCAATGAAGGAATTACAAACTATTGAACTCCATAGAAAACATACATCACAGAAAGTTCCTATAAAACTTAGATCTAAAGCACAAATTACAAAAACAGCAGCAACAAATAGGCAAACCAGTTCTTGCTCCTCGTGTTGTCTCTTTTTTGCTCCTCTAGAAGGTTCTCCTCCACGTTCTCAGATCTTTGAAACTCAACGCTCTTATAACCCAAAAAGCTTTGATTAAGATGGAGAAATAGACACTCGAGAGAGAGCGAGAGAGAGATAGAGTATACCTGTTGTCGCCCACTTCTCTATACTTTCCCATATCTGAGCAAGTGAGAGAAAGCAAGTGAAGAGTGAGACCGATATAGATAGAGAGCTGAGACAAAGAGAGCTGAGAGTTGTGCGCCGCTGTGGAAGCTTAGAAAAAGCAAGGTGTGCGACGCTGTGAAAGTAGTGAAAGGGCTAGGGTTAGACGAGAGGGAGAGAAAGAGCTTAGATGAGGTAAGTTTGGGAAAAATGAAAGAGTGAGAGAGAGAGAGGGTTAGAGGTTGTGCGACTAATGAGTGAGAGATAGGGTTTTCAAAGCCAAAGGGACGTGGGTTTATATACCCCATCAAAACCCAACGTTTTAAGGAGATATATTATGATGCGATTCGGTTCGATGCGATTTTCTTGATAAAACTGCAAATCGAACCGAATGTAATAATTTTTTGTACGTTAGAATCGAACTGAACCGTTCAAAACACCAAAACCGACTGAACCGATGCGGTCCGGCTCGGTTCGATCGATTTTAGCGGTTTGGAAGGTTTTACTTACAGCCCTATCCTTCAACAAACAGGGCAGAAAATCAAATAATAATGTACTTTTTCCATCCTAACATTTATAGTGAGTTGAGAGTGATCGTTAGAGAGAAATATCTTTATGTGTAGGGATGTTAAAATTATTTGCGGATCTTCCAATTTACGGGCACTTGTCTTTGATGAGTTGGAGTTTTATTGAATAAATGGGTGATAGGACGAGTATGGAGCATTTATAATTTGTATTAACTCCGTGTGGGTAGGGGTGGGGACTATACACGTCCCCGCCTTATCCTCACCCATTTTATTTTTATTTACATTTTAATATATTAAAATTATAAGTTAACCTTACTTCCTACTTCGAAAAATATTAAATTAATATAGGGGTTAGATTTTTTGTCAATGAATATAAGGGTTAGATTCAATTTTGATAATTTAGTTTAAACATTTTTTATACAGTTTATTTGAAATATACTTAAGTTCATCTATATATTATTTTATTTGAATGTTTTAATTTCTCTCTACACTCTTTAATCATATAAATTCCTCTTTCTATATTGCTTATCAAATTAATAGTTTTCATATTTTAAGAAATTCTACACATAATTTAAGCATCAAGGAATAGATGGAAAACCGGTAGATAACCAATCCCTAACGAGAATGGCCGGATATATTAAGATGGGGAGGGGGAAGATTGCCCCACCCCATTGACATCCCTATTTATGTTTAAGATGATAATATGTTAGACGGTTGGGTCATAAAATCTCATAAGCTTGCGTACCTCGCCTAATAACAAAGACCTTTCGCCCGCGAGAACGAATGAAGAAATAAGATTGAACCCGGAGAAGAAAGACTAAAGAAATAAGATTGAACCCGGAGAAGAAAGACTGGCATGGCATGCATCATATGTGTTGCTGCGTCTTGAGAACCTAATTGTCATGGTTCCGCCACAATCAGAAGGAGCAATGTCGCGACAAAATAAAATAAACCTTATAGATAAAATGAAATCTTAATGAAATATGAGGGCTTAGCCCGTCCATCTACCGGGAGAGTATTTAGCTATTGGAATAACACGTTCAATTATGATCTCATCGATTTTTGTAAGCACTTAATTGAATGGATTTGATCTCATCAATGAGAAAAAGACATACTAATTAGAAACAACATCAAATTTTTTTTAACACTTTTTGGAATAACACGTTCAATTATGATCTCATCGATTTTTGTAAGCACTTAATTGAATGGATTTGATCTCATCAATGAGAAAAAGACATACTAATTAGAAACAACATCAAATTTTTTTTAACACTTTACTTTTTCGTGGATTCAATAGTTCAGAAAAAATGATCATCAAAGAAAATGATTTTTACCTGTATCAATATTTTTTTGATCGAAGTGTATAAGAAAACTTGTATTTATTAAACATGTGCAGATATAACTGTAGTTATATATGTACTTGAAACCATTTTATGAAACACATATTGTTATTTCTTGTAGAAATGCTTTTAAATACCAAATATTATACTAAGACACACCACTTGACAAAGAAATGTGATCACAAATTATATTTTTCATAATAAACGTCAAGATAGGTTTAATTAAGCTCCATACCCCAAGCCCTCGATTTCCAGTATAAATTGCAGTATAAAACAGCAAATATAAAGATAGTCTACAGCGCCATAACGCTTTGGCAGCGTCTTCTTTCTTCTTCTTCTATTTTTGTAAACAACAGGCCTCACAGTGCATTAGAATGATTTGAAATTAGCATATAACAAGTGTAAAGTACGATATCAATCCAAGTTTTGCTTTTTGATGATAGATTTGAAAAACATAGCTAAGCCTAATAATTGTGAAGGAAGCCTCGTTGCTTCCAGCAGCCTGACAAACTTTGTGGACTACAATTGAAATTAGCAGTAACTTCATTTGCAAGCAATCTTCAAGTAGTAAGATAGAGCAACTTCTACTAATTTTGATCCTGCTGGAACTTGATGACAACAACCCCCCCCNCCCCCCCCCCCCCCCCAAAAAAAAAAAACACATGTTTCAATCTGGGAGTTCTTTCTCCCATCTCTTCACCTTGCACATATACTCTTCAACTAAGTGTTTCTTCACTAAACTCTACTATTTCCAAGTTTACCAAAATCCCCATTAAAAACCTGATGGAATTGGTCTCATTCTCCACTCCTGGCTCATAGATCTCGAGCCTCGAACTAAAAACTAAAACAAACTGGCCGGAAAGTAAATGACTACCAAATTCAAGGGCAAAACAACGGACATACACAAAATAACCAAGAGAGTGAACCAGAAAATGAAACAAACCAAACAAAAGAATCTACATATCAATGTTCTCAAATTCATTCATAGAAACCTTACTATCTTTTTGCAACAAGGATTTGCACGAGTGTGCATCTGTAATCTATATATCTCAGAAGATAAAAAAATAAGTATTAATATTTCAGTATAGGAGCATTAAAACCAAGTTGCATAAAAAAACTTCGATTGTTGTGTCAAACTGAGCAAAAATGAAAACATAATATAGCTGATAAACACGGAAACAACACTTTCGAGTGTCATACATTTGGATTCTTCACAGGAATTACAAATTATAGAAAATTTGTTTCATCTGTATTCCTAAGAGCTAAAATAAAACCTAAACTGATTAAAACATTTGCTCACTCATAAGTGCAGTTGCAAGCAATTCACCTCAAAACCCGAGCTTGTTGCGACGCCAGTGCCTGCGCTTCGCGTTATACCTGAAATACGATTGGAATTAGGAATGTTAAGACTTCACCATAGCCATGAAATGCCAGAAAGAGAAATGGAAAGGGAAAGGGGAAAAAGGTGATTCGAACGGAGTGGGAAGAACCTAATGGTGTTGCCGGTCCTCATGCGAATCCAGTTAGGGATGGGCCTGTTCTGCCTCATCTTCTTCGCAAGCTTCTTCTTGATTCGGAAGGTCTTGTGGGACGGCTTCGCATATTCAACAAAATCAGTATCATAAACTAACTCAAACTTCAATAATTTGACTCTACATATGCTTATTCACGCATTCAACAACATATACACACAAATTCAAACACATAGATATTCAAAGTGTCAGAAAGTAAAAGGGAGGGAGGGAGGGAGGGCATACCATTTTCGAGCGCGGAGATCGGCTGCTTGATGCAGAGGGTTAGAAGGAAAAATCCTAACGATGCGAAGCCCTAAATTAGTAAAACCAGGACCATTTATACGTGTCGCGCCACAGGTGAGCTAGATGACTAGCAACCGACATATTTCAATGGGCCAACATAATAACATATTCGGCTTACATTCAGGACTGAAGTCTATGGACCTGGGCTATAGTTTAATGGGCTAATCACACATACGACACAAAATTGTATTATTTTAGCATGAGATTTTTAGGCATCTATACAAGACATTAGTTAGCAAGATGAATCACAGGCCTTTGACCCTCTCATCCAAAGGTAATGTATGGTTGAACAACTTCCAAGCAAATATGTTAAGTTTTGGTGGGACATTCTTGCTCCAATTTGCTTTTGCCCATTTCTTTTACTCAGTTCTATTACAAATTCACTTCAAAGTGGACCGAAGAGATTTCTCCAATTAGATAAATGTTAGAAAATATAAATAATTAGTAAAATGCCAATATTTGATTAGATTCAGTTTTAGAAACATTAATATACATGATATATCCCTAATCTCAAATAAGGTAGTTATTGAATATATGAAAGAAATTATTTATATTTAATTAATAATGTATGAGAAAAACCTGTATTTTGAATTTTGAACAAAACATAAACGTATATTTTGTTAAAAACGTAAAACCGTCTCTATCTAATTATAAATAAACTTTAGAGAATAATGAATATAAGATGAATAAATAATCAAATGTTACTAGAATAGAATTTTTCCATTCATAGATAAAATTAAATATGATTGGATCTCAAATTTCATATAAAGAAAAGATGGTAAATTTTAACTAACCACTCAACAAAGCTTCAAAATAGCAAAAAACAAAAAACAAAAAAGAGTGAGACAAAACTTTGCCATGGATAAAAGGATAAAATATTCTTTGCCAAAAACGGTTACAAAGAATAAAGTAGAAAATTTGACATTAACGCAATTATTTAAAAAAACACACATTTTTTTAAGTGACAATTTTAAAGTTGCTATATACTATAATTTCCCTTTTAGCATCAATTCCAAACCACGTCAACACGTTCTTAAATGCACGAATTGTTGTGTAATTGAAAAGATAAACAAAAAGACAAGACGTTGAGACCGAGGATCTCCATCCCAAGCTCATGGTGAGTCGCTTAATTTTTCTGTTTAACCTTTAAATACAAAACTTCATCGTGCAAAATAGTTATATGTACCATGGGAAAACTATAAACTTACCATATAATTCATGCATATGTAATGTACATATTCATATTATGAGAATATCAATGAATGTGAACCAATTTAAAAAAAATTGCTCATTTCGCTTTAATTTATGCTATTATCTTATCAATCAACAAGAAGAGCCACCACAAAAACAATTCAACGGAAATGCCTATTAGTTATCAGATGTGTATACTATTTGGATTAGTAAAACATATTTTTAAGATTAATATCAATGAGTAGGTTGAAAATATTGAATTATTTAGCACAACTTGTTGGGTGAATCCTTAAAAATCAAAGTATAATATACTATCTTAATAGTAATGAAAGGAGTAGCATCGCAGGTGACTACATTAGTTTAATTGTGCCTTATGACAGCTGCCATGTTTTGAAGTTTTTACTAGCTTCAATGTCTTTACTTTGCATAGAAAATGGAAGGGTAAATTACATGAATACTGCTTTAATTGCACAGATAATTTCTATTGTTTCATTTTCTATGCACTTAGGTCAAGACGCATAATAGTTGAGGTCCCTTACCCATTCATTTTGAGCAGTGCTTTTTCTTTCTATATCACAAAATAGGTTACTTCACTTTAATTATGGACTTTATATATAAATAACTACATTGTAAAAAATTAATACAAAAATAGACGATAAATTTTATAAACATCAAATATAGTAATATTTTATGGGTGCACTTACTAGAAGCACTTCTCTTCCTATCATACCTTTCTGCATAATATTTAATGGTTATTTTAATAACAAATTGAAAACCTTATAAACCCACCGTCTCTCTCCTAAAATATATAGCTTTCTCTATCTCTCCCCTAATCTATTTCTCTCTCTCCAAATCTCTGGTTTGAAACTATTTATAAATAATATATATGTTACATTTATATATATATCAAATACAAATATATATGTTATTTATGTTATATATACAACACAAAAATACAAATGTCATATATAACAATATAAAATATATACGTTATATAAATATAACGCGTACTTTTAATTAGTATATATAAATGAGTGTGCTTGTGTAATAAATCACATATATATAGACACAATATATAACACATACTCTTTATCGGTCACTACTGCAAAACTGTTTTTCAACGACAGGGATTTCCCGTCGTTAAAAATCAAAGACGATTATTTTGTCGTTCTTTGACGACAGTTACTGTACACACGTCGTCTTAAAAGGTGTCGTAAAAAATAACATAGTTTTTACGACGGGTAAAAAAATGACGGATGTTCCAGACACTGTCGTCTTCAAACCCATAAGAACGACAATTGTTTTGTAGTTCTTTGATGACAGTTACTGCATACATCGTCGTCGTTGTTTATTATTTATTTTTTTATTTAATTATCAAAATTGTCATTTTTGTTATAGTTTTACGATAGTTTATCTACAAAACCGTCATCTGTGATTATATATATTTTTAAATTTATTTACAGAATAATTAAGTCAACCTATTAGAATTGAACAATAAATGAAAACAGAAAAACATCAAAAATATCTCAGCAGATAATATAACTCTTCATCGCATACAATATGATTATCCGAAAAAAATTAACATTGTAGTCTAGAAAAAAATAAATAACGTAATTAATTACAAAAAGCTTGAAATTAATGAACTTTTGAATACTTCTTTAAGTTGTTCTAGTCGCTCTCAAATTGACCCACTTAGTTGTTGAACCCTGCAAAAAATAAATGATGGTTTAACTTATCAATTTATTACAAAGTAAAGTAAAAGAGTATTTGAAAGTTGCCACTCATACATGTTTTGTTGATTTGATATTTACTGTTTCGTTTATCCACTCATGCGTTACATTATAAATTATTTTTGTTTAACCCTGAGTAAAAGATAAAAGATACAAAGTTAAACAAATTATAAACGCACCAATATCATACTAACCACAAGCATAGTTACATGTAATACATTTAATAATCACAGTTTCTTCGCCATTTGGTCGAACATAAGCAATCTCGTTTTCACCATCTGTGTCAAATGTTTCAACAGAAGGCATCTCTTTCGCAAACAAATAACAATCTAATAATGTATCACCTAAATCATCATCAACAATACTTTTCTGATATTCTCTTTGAGTGGAAGATAAGACAACTAACTATCTTGGATCGTTTGGATCTTCGACATATAAAACTTGTTTTGCTTGCAAAGCCAAAATGAAAGGCTTATTCTTATAGCCTAATCTTGCAAGATCAACTAATGTAAATTCAATATCATCAACTTTGAACCCACTCACATACAAACAACGGAATTCTAAACATATGATAATTAAGCTCTCAAATCTCTTGGATCACTCCATAAAAAGACAAGTCTAAATAAATAAGATTGTTATCCTCAACACTTGCAATCTGCATTATATGTGCCACTACACTAACTCCACTGTTCTGGAAACATCGATCGTTATCACAACATTTTGTACGAAATCTATAACCATTCATGGAATAACTAAAATATTGATTACCTCATAAGTTGGGCCGTATATTATCTACCTTAGTGTATTTGTTACACTTATAAAGACATCAAAATCATTTACCTGATCGCGCAGCCAATAAATAAATGTCCGGTTATGTTCATCTTGTAGCCATTTATGTCTCTTTGATTTGTGTGGATACTTCTTCCTCAAGAAAGTCATATGTTGCCTATATAGCAGCACAAAACAAAAATTTAGATAGAGTATGAAATGAGGAACCATTATAAAAAATAATGAGCATTATAACAAATAAAAGATTGAGATTATTATACATAATCGATATAGGGTTGAACTTCATTAGTATTTTCTAATACATAATGATGTGCATGCTCCCACTGTTCGTGATCAATTCTTTCAACATGACCACTCGATAAAGGCTTACCATATTTCAAATCATCATCTCAGAATGGAACTCCAATTGATTTAACTTCTAGATATTCGGTACAAAACTCTACAGATTCTTCAGCAATATATCACTCACTAATGCAACCCCCTAGACGATTGTGATTTCTTACATAACCCTTTCTCACTTTCATATACCGTTCATATGGGTACATCCACTGCAAGTAAATTGGTCCACAGAGTCGTACCTATCTAACAAGGTGCACAGTGAGATGAACCATGATGTTGAAGAATGTGGGAGGATATTTTTTCAAGAGTACATAACGTCACAACAATTTCTTTTTATAGCACATCTAGTTGTATAACATCTATAACCTTACTAAAAATTGCATTAAAGAATGAACACAATTTGGTGATTTCATATCGCACATGATCTGGTAATAATTCATGTGTTGCCACATGGACTATATGTTGCATTAATGTATGACAATCTTGAGATTTCAACCCATTAATACTAACATCTTTCAAAGAAATCATATTTTAAAAATTTGATTAGTACCCTTCAGGAACTTAAATGTTAGCTAACGTAGTGCATAGTTTCTTATTTTCTGCTCGTGACAATTAGTAACAAGCTGGGGGTAGGATTGTTTTTTTTCATCGACTTTTGGCGCCAATTCTGCTCTAATCCCATTTCCACAAAATCTATACGACTAGACAACCCATCTCTTGTCTTCCCAGAAATGTCAAGCAGTGTTCCTATAATATTCATGCAAATATTTTTTCAACGTGCATAACATTGAGACAATGTCGAACATGTAAGCTTTTCCAATATTCTATATTGAAGAAAATTGATTTCTTCTTCTAGTAAGATTTAGATAATCCATCTTTCGTCAATCCTTCACATTCTTCTTTCCCAGTGCAAATCTAACGTTCTCAACTCTTTCCAACACTAGTTTTCCACTTAAAGGTGCATGAGTTATTCTAAGCTCTTGATTACCATCAAATGCCTTTTTTGCCTTCTATAAGGATGTGTGAGTGGTAAAAATATTATATGTCTATATATGCATTTTGTTTACTGTGTTTTAGCCTAATAGAAGATGTATCTTTTGCACATATTTGACAAACATAATAACCTTTAACAATGCATCCACATAAGTTTTCATATGTAGGAAAATCATTGATCGTCCACATTAAGACTGCTCTTAAAGTAAAACTCTTTTCTCAATATGTATCACACGCCTCAATTCCCACTTCCCAGAGAACTTTAAAAACATCAATCAAAGGTGCTAAATAAACATCAATATCATTTCCTAGATGCTTAGGACCAGTTATTAACAATTTTTTACATCATGTATTTTTTTTCATGCACAACCATGGAGGGAGGTTATATATCACCATAATAACAAGCCAACAACTATATTTACTACTAAGGGAACTAAATTGATTTATCTCATCTGTTGCAATAGCTAGCCAAATGTGTCTTGGCTCAGCTGCGAAATCTGGCCACTTGAAGAATATAAGCTTCCAAGATGGAGAACCAACTAGGTGACGTAACTTACCATCTATTTTCCTATCATGTCAAGTTTTTTGCAATATGGCTACTCTTATACATTCGTTTAAACCGTTGTATGGGAGAAAAATACCATAACACGTTTGCAGGCACTCATTTTTTCTCTCCTGACAAATTCTTTGATGGTTTCCATCTCGAGACATCACACATAGGACATACAGTTGCTTATACATGCGCATTTCTATATAAAATGCAATCATTAGGATATGCATGTATCTTTCATACCATATTCCAAAAGCACACACGATTTTCTTAGCCTCGTAGAACGAAACGGGCATTTGATTGCCATCTGAAAGCATTTCCTCTAACGCACTTAATAAATCTGAAAAACTTATGTCACTTCATCCATATTTAGCCTTTAAATTATACAACTTCACTAATGCATATAATTTTGTGAACTTTTTACAATTAGGGTACAAAGGCATCTCAGCGTCATTAAACATCTTTTCAAATTTCTCAGGATTATCTAAATAAACATCTCCTACTACTTCAACCATATTTACGGTACATTTATAATCACCAATATCTACCTGAGATCTCTCTCTTCCGTCATTTATACCAAACATACTTTTTCTATAATTATCTAATTCTCCATGTCACACCCATGTTTGATATCCTTGATATATACCATTAATGAATAAGTGATTTCTTATTCACGAGATTCCCACATTTGAGATTTCAAGTGAAACTTTTGAGATTCTCACATTCCACACATGGACAACGTAAGAACAAAGGTCATTATCATGCTCCATCGCCTACTTGAGAAAATTGTCAACCCCATTGTCATAATTTGTAGATGTTTTATCCATAAATATCGACGATTCATCCATCATGAGAATACAAAAATATATTGAAAACTCATTATTATCCTAGAATTAACATACTTAAATTAAAAAAGATGGAGAAAAACGGAAATATACCTTCCAAATTCGTGAGTTGAATGCATAAAAAAAATCAGAGAATCAGAGTTGAATGTAAATGAGATCTCAAGTTTAAGTAGACGAGGAAACAATCGATTGGAAGGAGAAATAGAGAACCAAAGATGACGACGAGATGCAGAGACATTATCGATATATTAGAAACAACTGAGAGAATAAGAGAAAAAAATTCGCGCGGTTATTTTTAGGTTAAAACGTGTGATAAAGGATGCCGGGTTATATATGCCCCGTCATGAATGATGACCAATTCCACGTGCAGGAATAAAAAAATTAAAGGCACGTGGTGTAAAGTGTTAAAACACGACAGGTGGGCTATAAGCCGTCGTTAATGTAGTTTTCAGAACGACGAGTTCTAGAAAACCCATCATTGTTGAACAACATAAAAAATGACGGTTGATATGGACATCGTCGCTTTTGAAACTTCATTAACGATGGGGTATATATATATCCCATCATGTTTGATGCAGCAAAATTTGAAAAATAAAATTCAATTTTATTAACCCCCAATCTTGTAAATAAAAGCACGTATCAGTCTACATAGAATACGACCATAAACTCAGAATTCATTCACAATAATTTGTAGATCTCTTCTATTAATATTTAAAATGTAACTTATTACACCAAGTAACTTATTTACAATCATAAAAATCAAAATGCAACCTAAAGCTAGCTATCCCAACCGGCAACACATATACTCAGCGAAGTGATGGGACTATTCAAATCGTATTTCATCAATGTCTTCTTATGTATACATTGATTTGTTCATGAACTACCATAACAAAATTAACGATTATGTTAGTCAAACTATTCTACACTATCAATATTATAGATTAAATATAGTGAAGCAATAACTAGTTTATGTACCATTTCATTCATAGACTTGTTACGATTCTCGATTATATGTTTTATGAAACGCATAACAAAATAGTCACATTCAACGCTCTTAGTTTGCTTAGGACACTATTATATAAATTAATTATATAGATTAATAAATCCAAACACTTAGCATAGACATAAAATGTAAATGTATAAATTAATACTTGAGGTTTTATCCACTTCAAAAATTTCCTAATTGTACGTTGTAGCATCGTTCTAGCAATATTGAAAGTCTTGCATAAGAAATTTTAACCCTTAACTATATATTTATAGTATGATTCATAATACATTTAATTATTAACTATAGAGTAAAACTTACTTCGTAACAACATCTTTCGGGTCCTTATGACTAAAATTATTAATAGAGTCAAAGATATATGCATTGCTCTTGTGAAAATTCAGGGCGGCCAATATCCAATGATGAGAGAAACTAAATGGTGCAAAACATATTGCTCAGGTCACATGGCTATCAAAATATCAAAAATGCAACGTGCTTTCTCATCCGAATTCCCCCATGATGAACCTATGAGTGAGGGATCGACAAAGACAAATAAGTTGATGTGTTGCTCTTGTAACTTCCGATAAAGGGACCTACAATAAATAAAACACTGAAATATAAGCAATTAGCAGCATCTCATAAAAAATGTGTATAATTATTGAATCGATTTCTAAGCATCTTACTCCATATAAATTGATACTACATCATAAGATATCTCGCACATTTCATATAATTGCTTAATATTTTTATATGTTCAAGCATTATCATAACCACAAATGGCTCTCTCATAATCGATTGTAATGGCCTCATCCGCTCCCATATTCTCCGCCATTGTGTAGAGATACTTTAGGTCTCGTGGAACGTTTACAGGCAATGGGTTTTGTGTAACAGGCTTCATAGGATATTACTTCTTTTGAAATTTATTCTGAATACAAAGCTATTTTAGTGTTTCACATAAGATCATTACAACTTCTAAATAACTAATAAATCCAAAAAACATATTACCTCTATAAGTCTGACTAGATGTTCAGGCCAAGACACATGATACCCTAGAACCTGACCCACAGTCTACAACTCATCCTGAACTAGGATGGGTAAATGGGCATCATCAATCATGACTAAATCAATGGTCACACATACATTCCCCTTTCCTACTAGAACATCATTGATTTTCATGTCAATAGTTGTGTTGTATACGACAACCTCATCATTAATATCCACAAACAACTTGCATGCAATTTTTTAAAATAATTTAAAACATTGTGAGTATGTGTATGTATAAATGTTATTTACTAAAAATGTCAATCAAGTTTATAACTTATTGAAAATACCTTTACAGTTTTCCTCTAAGTCATAGAAAGCTCTTCCTGGCATTTGGAGCAGCCCGCCTTATTCGATGGAGGAGTTATTTTAGGATCACCTTTAAGTGTCTCTTACTCTAACTCCTTAAATTTGACACTCTACTTTAAATTCTCCTCATTCACAACTTGCTCACGGACTTGAGTCAATTTTTGCTCAATTCCATCTTTTGAGTTGTGTCCAGTAAGTTTAAAATATCTTGTTGGGGTCACAAAATGGCCCAAACCCCTTACCCGACCACCATGTTCGAGATTACCCAAAATCATTGTGAGAATGTCCTAGGTACCAGAAGTAGGCACCTCTTTCTCCTGAAGTTTGTCCTACAATTAAAACGCATATAATTAACCAAAATAATTATATTAAGTTCAAACTAATTAAATAAAATGAATTAAACACACTTACAATTTTTTTCACCATTTCTTCAACGGCCTCATCCATGAATCTTCCTTTTTTATCCTTACGGGCAAGCGTCAGTACCTTTTTCTTTTTGCTGTCATGACGGTTAGTAATAATTAAAGTCATAGTAATTTGCAAATAAATATTAAGTTCTAAAGAGGTTTAATAATCCATACCAACATTTCCTTCAATCTTGCATATCCCATACGAGAGATTTCGTGGTTATATTTATTCTGCACTTGGTTCAATTATTGTTATTCCCTTATTTTCTACAGTTGAACAATTAATAATAACTATGCCAAATTTTATAGTTAAAAAAATGAACGTGAAACTAAAACGCAAAGTAAATGATTTTATCAAAATTCAGGAGTATGACGAGATTTCATAAACTCATTTCAATGCAGTTGCTCGATGAAGTTATACTTGATAGGCGGTTGCCTTAACTTTTCGGGGTCGTCCAAATAAGGAAAAATAAAGTTTTGACCGAGGCTATACTTAAATTTACGCCATAGTTCGTCAACATCCATTAAGATATTCTATTGAGTGCTAGATCTATCACATATTGAGTCTACACAAAAAATAATTAATAAAGCTTTAATTTAAATCGCTAATAACAACTAAAAATAATTTATTAAAACGTGCAAATAATTTATTAAAAATAGCTTCGTACACCTTCTCTTTCACCTCTTTTGGAACATGGCAGTCATAATCCTTGTAAGTTATTGGAATAATTGAACGTACACAACTTCTAATAAAGCTTTTAAATTTGAGAGCATTCTCACCTACAAGTTGTCCCTTAATATTTGTTGTGATAACTTTTTTTTTCAAAATTCCTTCAATCACCTTTCAAGGTTGTGAGGTAAGTTGACCATATTTCCCTCTTCTTTTTGTCATACTAGTTGTTGTATCTATATTCAATCTAAGTTATCGATATTCAAATTATCATCACTCGAGTCTTCTCTATCCATATCTACAAGTTACAGAATAACACATTAATTATTCCTTCAAGTACACATGATACAGGAAAAAGAGTAAAATAATAGACCACATAGCCCAATAGGGTAAAGTTGAATGAATTAATTAATCAAAGGTGCACCTACGATATGATATATTGATCATCAAGTTCATAATCATTTCATATAACTCAAAAAGAAATTCATATAGGTAGTAGCAAAAACATTGTGTAGTCACAAAAATCCCAAGAAAACTCATTTGGATTTCTTAAGTCCATAGTCAATTCATACAACCCAACAAATTTAAGTAAACAAAGCCATGGCACAGATGTTAAACAATGGCAGAAATAACGCATAGATCATGGCAAAAATATCAAACAATGGTAGAAATTATATGATAAAAATATCAAACAATGGCACAAGTACATCAATGACAACCATTCTACAACTCAGAATATGGTCTGGGGGGATGAACTAACGCAGATAAAGAAGACAATGGCATAAATAATATGGAAAAAATGTCAAAGATTAAAAAAACAACAAAAGAAGAAAATCAAAGCAAAAATGTCATGGAATCAAATGATGGTAAAAGTGGCGTGCGACTGAGGGCAGACTTAAAAATAATGAAGATGACGGTGGTAGAGACGAGACGACAGTGGTAGGGTGGAGACAATGGTGGACGCAAAAATACGATGGTGGAAGGAGGCACAAATCATGGTACTACAAGATAAAGATGGTGAGGGAAATAAGTTCAGGTATGGGTAGGGGAGAAGATGAATTAAAATATAAAGTCACCAAGCACGACAGAGTATCGAGACACCGTCGTTCTTGTCGCTAACAAAGAGACGGGGTCTCGAGACCCTGTCGTCTGTTGTAGCAACTTACTTACGACGAGGTCTCTAGACCACGTCATGTTTTCACCATCTCACTTACGACGGGGTCACTAGGCCCAGTCGTTTTGTTCTTTAATTTAGTACAAAATGACGAGGTCACTAGACCCCATCGTGTTAGTTATGACGGAGCTTCAAAGCCCCGTCATTTCCGTGTTTCATATTGTGTAAAATGACAGGGTCTTAGTGACCTATCGTGTCTCTTTTTTAACGTGCGTCGAAAAGTGAAATCGTAGTAGTAGGTGTGTGTGTACACTATATATGTAGACGAAAATAGCTAGAGAATGAGAGATATTCAATTACTAATAAACTGGAGAGATAGATATATTAAATTACTATTAATTTTGAGAGACATATTCAACTACTAATAAACTGGAGAGATAGATATATTAAATTACTATTAATTTGGAGAGAGATATTCAATTATTATTAATTTAGAGAGATTAATGTATAAAAAAATAGATAGAGAAAAAATAATGAGTATGATAAATTTAAATTAAATAATAAGATGGGTAAACTAGTAATTAACTAAGTAGGGAAAACTATTAATTTTAATGAAATTTTTTATATCAATTATTTTTTAAAAAAAATACTATATTTGATATTTTTTATAAATTTATGGACAAATTTAATTTTGAAATTAGAAAGTTTCTAAATAGTATCATTTATACTTAATCAATGTCTAATTTTACAATACTATTCCAACAATATCCGTGATGCATGATGAAAAGAAAAACTTCTTTTTGTTTTTTAAGAAAAACATGCTTACGAGTGCATGATCAATTAATATGGTTTAGGAGAAAGTACTTTTTCTCAGATAAAAAGTTGAGCATTTTATTAAAAAAAGATTTATTTTGAGAGTAATCAAGATAAATTTAATAAACGCGGAGTTCAATATTAAACTTAATATAGTAAAACTCTCGGGTATAGTCACGAAATACTAGGACGATCTGATTCATATTATTTCATTGGTAACCTTTATTTTAGTAACATTTTTTGTTGTAAGTAAACGCATTCGGAGACGTTAAAGTCACAAGCATGATTTAAAAACTGATAAAAAATAATAACCCACATGGGGTACCTTAATCTTCATTTTAATCCAATTGACTCTCACAGTCTTAACCATGTGATTAGTTTGAGATTGACAGACTCGTCTTGGGGTTAATTCCATGATAGCTAGGACCCTAGGCCTACTCTTATTTAATTAGCAATAGGGTTAGGATGTATTCAAATTAATTAGGTATTAATCGAGTACTATTGCTTTTAATTATTTAAAAAACTGATCTTAGTAAGGTGAGAAAAATAGGGATTTTCTCACATGCAGCTGGATTAATCTTTCCATTTCTACCCAATGGCAAGCTGAATCTAATGATGGGGTTCTAGTGGTTTTGTTCTCAAAATTAAAGCTCAGAATGGGCCAAAATCCCACAGACTGCGGTGGGGGTCGTTGAATGGCAAACCTTTTAATCACATCACTTAGAACTTTTTGTTTTCTCTACTAATCACATCACTTAGAACTTTTTGTTTTCTCTACTAATCACATCACTTAATTATTACTTAACCTTTAGATTTTGAATATTGACTGTCACTAAGGACGTGAATTGCTAGTTTTCGTTGATTTGGACGGTTGAATAAAAGAATAACGACCCAAATGATTTTAGTATAGTATAAAAATTAATCCTTATTTCATTTTGTGGTTCATGTTATTATTAGAAATCTGAATTTTTTTCCTCAGTGAAAACGAATTTGACATCAATTTTCTATCTAATCAATTTTTAAGCTAGCACACATTGTTGGATTGAGAAATAAACTAGAAAGAAAGAAGAAGAAGATGATTATGCACTGAATTGAGATTTTCTATTAACCTAATCAAGCAGACTAATTACATATAAATAGACTATTACATGTTCAGCTTAACCAATATGCTTAACAACTAACAGAAAATGATAGACTCAACTAACATAAACAACTAGCTAAGAACTACTTAGCTTAACTCATTACTTTTAATATTCTCCCTTAAACTAAACGGGGATTGAACCACCTTTAGTTTGCCTCTTTGAGTAATAAACCTTAGCCCAGGAAAAGCTTTGGTTAATGTGTCTGCAACTTGCTCTTAAGTTAAAATGTGGCAAACATGGAGTTGTCGATTTGCAACCTTCTCCTTTATGAAGTGAATGTCCAATTTAGCTAACTGGTTTGCTACAATATTATCACACCAAATAATTGGACAACCAGAAAACTTGATTTCTAACTCACTAAGCATGGATTGAATCTAGAGAATTTCAGTGGCTGCCTAGGCAAAAGATCGATACTTTGATTCAATGTTTGACATTGCAACAACATGTTGCTTCTTAGAACTTCATATAATAGGATTTTTCACCCAAGAAAATAAAACATCCAAAGATTAAACGCCTATCATCAACACAACTAGCCCACTCTGCATCACTGTAGCCACTGATTTGCAAAGCCTTTACTGGTTTGAACAAAATGCCATGATTTACATTCCCTTTTAAGTACCTAAGGATGCGTTTACAAGCTCTCCAATGATCAGTAGTGGGACTTTGTAAGTATTGACTGAGTTTATTTACAGAGAAGGCAATATTAAGTAATGTTATAGTGAGATATTGTAATGCTCCTGCTGTGCTTTTGTATAAAGTTGAATCTGAAAAAGAGGTACCTCTAGTGGTTGAAAGTTTTGTAGAGTGGCACATTGGAGTAGGACAAGCCTTGGAATCTATCATATTGGTTTTGGAAAGAATATCTCGAATGTACTTACTCTGAGTGAGGTATAAACAAGATATGTCTCTATAGGCCTCAAAACCAAGAAAATAGTTAACTGATCTCAGTCTCTTTAAAGCAAATTTCTGGTTCAAATATGTAATAACATGATTAATAAGCTACGTACAATTTCCTGTAATGAGAATGTCTTCAACATACACCAATAACAGTACAATTTTATGTCCATTCTTATAAACAAATTGGGAGGAATCTGATTTGGAATTTTAAAAACCTCATGAGACAGTGTAGATTGTAGTTTCTCAAATCAAGCTCTAGGAGCTTGCTTCAAACCATAGAGAATTTTACTTAACCTAAAAACATAATCCTTCATGCCTGGTTGCTCAAAACCTATAGGTTGATGCATATAAACTCCTATAGTAGCTCACCACTCAAAAATGCATTGTTAATGTCTATTTGCTGAACATCCCAGTCAAATGTTACTGCCAAAGTAAGGATAATCTTGAATATTGCTGAAACTCTTTTGCCACGAGCCTTGCTTTGTATTTAAGAATTGAGTCATCAGGATTATGTTTCCGTCTAAAGACCCACTTATTCTAAATTATGTTCATGCTGCTAGAATTAGGAACAAGCTACCAAGTGTTGTTAAGCATCAAAGCATCATACTCTTCATGCATAGCTTTATTCCATTTTGGATGTTCTAGTTCTCTTTTAATAGATGTAAGTTCGATTTCTAAGTTACTAACAGTAGAGGAGAATTCCTTTGGTATAAGAATCCCATTTTTAGATCTTGTTATCATGGGATGATAAGATGAAGTAATAGACATAAAAGGAACAATTTGGTTTTGATGAAGCTGTTCAGTATCAGTAAACTATGCAGGTGTAGGTGAAACAAAAGGTGATGCATTATTTTAAGTATTAGAAGCGTAATGTAAAGGTGAAGTATCAATATCAAAAGGAGCAGAAAAAAGAGGAAATGAGTAATTGTCACTAGAAGACACATTGTGAGAGTCTGAATTTGATAACTGATTGTCTGCACTGTTATTGATCTAAGAACCTGAAGAAGAGCCTTCACCAATGCAGTGTAAAGATGAATCAATATCATAATTATGATGAACAATACACTTGACAAGGTTTGGAAACACATGAGTGGATGAAGGAGAAGTTTTGTTACTGATTTTTGGATTGTTTGTCAAAAATTGAAATGGAAATTCAGATTCATTGAAAGTTACACTAGAAGAGATATAAAGTTTGCCAGATTTTGGATCAAAACACTTATATCATTTGTGATTATCATAATAGCCTAAGAACACACTTTTTTTGTGAAAATTAAACTTGTTCTTGTTATAGGCTCGCGTGAATGGAAAACAGGAAGTACCAAAAACTTTCAAGAAGGAAAATTTAGGAAGTTTGGAGAATAAAAGCTCAAAAGGTGACTTATTTACCAAAATAGGAGTGGGCAACCTGTTAATTATGTATACTGCAGTATGAAAAGAGCCATCTTGGATTGAGCTAACAGGATTAATCTAGTCTCCACAATTTGTCTATGTTTCCTTTCTATTTTGCTATTTTGTTGGTGCAAGTGTGGACAAGGGTGTCTAAAATGAACTCCAATTTGAGTGAAAACAAGTTTGAGATTTCTGAATTCCCATCCCCAATCAATTTGAAAGCTTTTAATTTTTGTGTCAATCTATCTCTCAATGAATGTTATGAATTGAAGAACATTGTCTTTAGTTTCAGATTTCAATTTTATAGGAAAGATCTAACAAAATCTTGTAAAATCATCTAAAAAGCTAATGTAGTACCTAAAACTATTGGAAGAAAGAATGGAAGAGGGACCCATAGGTCTGAATGTATGAGCTCAAAGGGCTTACTGGTTTTAAGAGTAACAGAAGGAAAAAAGGCTTTGTGTGCTTTTCCATATTGACAAGCTTCACAGAAGGATGGCACATTAGATATGCATTTGATAGTAAGAGTTTTTAAAAGTAAAGACAAAATATGACTAAAAGGATGCCCAAAACATTGATGCCAAACATTAATGCAATTTAGTACACTAGAATTATTGGTAGAAGTGAAACTTGTATTGATTATAGCAGTGGTACAAGGAAAATTTTCAGAAATAGAAGCTTTATTCATGAACCTATCAATTTGTTTTACATTTTTCTGTAATGATTGAGTGAAGAAAGAAGAGATATTAGGCAAAGAAATAGTAGAAGTACTTGCTACATAATAAACAACAGCTTTATTTACAGAAGTTGATGACAGTGGCAGGTTAGAGTTGGCTTGCTTGAAAGTGAAGTGATATAATCCATCCTTAAGAATGCCTTGAATAAGGACCTTCCTGGTACTCTTGTCCTTAATAAAACGGAAAAAGTCATCAAATTCAACAGTGGCATTGTTATCTTTAGTAAGTTGTGACACACTGAGTAAATTTTTGGTAATTAGAGGAACACAAAGGATATCTTTAAGGGAAAAAGACATTGTTTGTGACTTATTACATTCATTAGTTTTTTTGAAGCAACATTGTAAATTGAAATGTTGGAACAACCCACATGAGAGATAGGTAAAGACTCACCATTGCCTACAACAACCTTACCCTTGCCTTTGTAGTCATTCTTAAGTGAAAGATTCTCAAGATCAGAGGTTATATGATTTGTGGCAGTCGAGTCCATGTACCATGAATTTTCATAAACAAATGAAGGAGAGGCAAAGTATGGAGAGGGTCCTTGGTTAAAAGTTTGTAGTGCTGCAATATCACCTTGATTCCTCGTATTAGTGGCATGAACTTAAGGATTAGCATTGAAATCAGGTTGCTAAAGATTTGATTCAAATCTGTTGTAACAATTAAAAGTTGAATGCCCAACTCTTCTACATATCTGACATGTAGATCTATAACCATTCATGCCTCTACCACGACCTCTTCTAAAATTGTTGCCTCTTCTAGAATTTTGATTACCTCTGCCAAAGGAATTACTTCATCGTCCCCTTCTTCCATTGAAATGAATAATATTTGCATTAGCACTAATGTTTCCTTGTTCAAGAAACACTAGCAACGAAGTTGTTTTGCTCGAGTCTCATCTTCTGACTCTGAAGCAAAAATTAAGCTTCTTGCAGTGTAACAAGATCTTGCATAGAAGTGATATTAACTACTACATGGTCGTAATCATTTCCAAGTCCTCTGAGTATGTAAAGTAACAATTCTTCATCACTAATGAGTTGACCACACGCTGTCAGATTATCAACTAGAGACTTCATTTTTAAAATATAATTATTAATAGAAAGAGAACATTTCTTTGTAGATTGAAGTTGAAACCGCAATTGCAACAATCTAGATTTTGAATTGGTAGTGAAAATTCCCTCAAAAATTGACCACACTTCTGAGGATGAACCACATCTTACCACATGACCTAGCATTACTTCTGAAATACTTGAGACAAACCAGCTTAATAAAAACTGATCCAGATGAAGCCAAGCTACAAATTCTAGATTTGAAACCATTGTTGATGTAATAGTATTATTATCACCAGTGGCAGTCTTGGAGACATATTGAGGAGGCCGAGCAACTGTACCAAGAAAATACTCCTCCAAACTATAAGCTCTCACATGCAACATAATTTGATAGCGTCAAAAGATGTAGTTATTCTGATCAAGACGTAGATTTATCGAAACTAAGTTCTTAGGAATCAAATTTATTACAGTCGATGAAACTTGTAAGGTTTAAGATGCAATTGAGTTCGAAGCCGTTATTAAGCTCGAAGAGAATGACAGAAAATAGTTAAGAAAAGAAAAATATAGTAGAATAGAGACGAGAAAGAAGAAGTTTAGGACGAATGAGCTAAAGCTCTGATACCATGTTGAATTGAGAAATAAATCAGAAAGAAAGAAGAAGAAGATTATGCACTGAATTGAGATGTTCTCATTAACCTGATCAAGCAGACTAATTACATATAAATAGACCATTACAGGTTAAGCTTAATCAACAAACTTAACACCTAACAGAAAATAACAGATCTCAACTAACATAAACATGTTGGTTTAACTTCCAAACTTTAGGAAATTTAAACTATTTAAAAATTAAATCTTCACGAATTAGTACCATTAAAAAAATCAGCAAGAGTAGTGTGTGAAGAATCAAATTTGAATATGTATAAAGTTCACGTTAATGAACTCTATAGCTTAATCTTCTGGGATAATAATACAACGCAGTCTTTTAAAGATAGAGCGGTGGAGTGGGCATTAGCCATTAGTTTGGGGCACATGGGTGAAGATAAAAAATAATAATGGCATGGCCGCAACAGACAGTCAAACTTTTGCTGCGAATAAGCTCATTTTCCAACTACTGTAACATGGTTTCGACTTAGCCATGCAACATGCATGCACAAAGAAAACACTCTTTTAATCAACACAACACTAAAACCTTAAACGTAGCCCAATTGTCACGATCGAATCCTTCAATGAGGTAATGAATAAGAAGTAATTGATTAAATAAATGGCTGATACAGTCAATTTATTACAGTCAAAATTCACTTCTCACTCTACTTAACACTATCAGAAAACTGTCTTTTTCCAGTGGAAAAAAAACCGTCAGTAAAAGCTTTATACTTTTAACTTTTTTCGGCCGTTTTAAAACTGCCAGGAAGTATAGGCGGTTATGGAATCTTTTGACGGCGAAAATAACCACCGATATAAATTATAAATTCTACATCTATACCGGCGGTTCTATAACCGTCATTATAGGTTCCGAATTATTTTTTTTTAAATTTAATGATGTTGTTACGCCTTCAATACAAAAGGCAAAACTACGTTGTGCAGGTTAGGGGTTATTTCACTCCTAACACGTGCGAGGTCTACCATTAGAAGCAGACATCAACTCCCTCTCATCTTTCTCACCTCCCTCTATCTCTCTCTCACTATCTCTCTCTCCGCCAATTTTCTCCTCCTTACTCCATCGTTCCTCTCATCTCCGGTATCTCTCTAACAACGGTTTGCTCTCCTTTTTTGCTCTCCTTTAAAACCCCATGAGATGCAGGATTGATCCAATCATACCGCCACCGAGTGTTGCATTCAGAGAATATATTTTACCTAAAATCATTGAAGAGAGGCATATACATGTAAAAATTCATTAATATATGTAGGAAATATCAACTAACCATCACGGAACCAATATACGACATAGTAAAATAGTTAAGCTATATGTATAATATACATATATGCCGCAAAACGTGTTGGTGTGTAGACAATCCCATTGGTTAATTTTATCTAATAATTTATTGATAGTAATCAATTGTAATAAGCAAGATATATATATATATATATAAAGAAACAACATCTTCCTAGGCAGTGTGTACTGCGATGACGTAATAATACATGTTGCATGAGATCAATACACCTGATAAAATACATTTATTTTTTTATATATTCATTTGTTACCTTTCAAGTTAGATCATATACGATATCAACTCATATCATTGCTGAATATTAGGCGCTGAATATTAGGTGCTGCATATCATTTTTAATTTAAAAAAACTCAAAATTTCAATATATATTCAAGGATTATTCTGTCACCGGCCGGATACCAATTCAACTTGTATCCACGATTAGAGCACCATATTTGATGTAAATAGAGAGTGATTCAAGAGTGGATACTCTCCCGAGTAACAAAAGTGACCCATGTTCAATCGTTAATGTAGCTTGAATTGCTTGCCGGGTCCTAGGAAATAGTCTATTACTGGCCCTACCCAAATGTGTGTGTGTGTGTGTGAGAGAGAGAGAGAGAGAGAGAGAGAGAGAGAGAGAGAGAGAG
>QANY01003011.1:571754-669888 GCA_003255025.1 Datisca glomerata | reverse complement strand
GAGAGAGAGAGAGAGAGAGAGAGAGAGAGAGTTCTTACCACTAAGTCAATAAGTCCAACTACTTAAGTGGCCCTCCATTCGCAACTAAGGAAAATCTAGCTACCCACATCATCTCCCATTGAGGCATTTCACAAACACTTTCAGAAAACAGAACATATATCCATAGCACTAAAATGGCCAGACCACAACAGCGATACCGAGGCGTTAGACAGAGGCATTGGGGCTCTTGGGTCTCCGAAATTCGCCACCCTTTACTGTAAGTCCACCTCAAATTCTAAACCCATCTGAACCATATCCCACTTCATGCACATTTTGGTATATTTTTTTCTCACAGTTCTAATACAGAAAGCCTAATTTTAAGCAGAAAGACAAGAATTTGGCTGGGCACATTCGAAACAGCAGAAGACGCAGCGAGAGCCTATGATGAAGCAGCAAGGCTCATGTGTGGCCCAAGAGCCCGAACCAACTTCCCATTTAACCCAAACATTTCTCTCTCATCTCCTTCAAAAATCCTCTCAGCTAATTTGATTGCTAAGCTACACAGGTGCTACATGGCTTCTCTTCAAATTGCCAGCCCATCACTTCAACAGCCACAAAAACAACCATTTAAGCTTGTTAATGCTTCCAATGGATTTCCTCTTGAAATGGGTAAGCAATCGGCAGAGAAGAGAGTTGTTGTATCTGAGGAAGAGCCAAAGGGGAATTGGGTAGTCAGGAAAGTTGAAGATGAAATCATCAATCAGGAGTTTATAGCTCTTGAAGAGGATCATATTGAGCAAATGATTGAGGAGTTGATTCATCATGGGTCTGTTGAATTATGCTCTGTTCAATTATCCTAAAAACTCTGTTTCTAGCAATGCCATCATTTTGCTAATTAGCTCATTTTTAGACACCTAATTTTAATATTTTTTTCCTTTTATTTCTTTAGTGTTAAAAGCCCTTTTTAGTACCTAGGGATGAGCTAGCACTTCCCATATATAAAAAGTCATCTTAACATAAATATAAAATTTACTCAGAACTATTATAAGTGTCGAATCATAATAATTCATTTGTGAGTTCAAGCGCGAGACATTCATAAATGTATGACTAAGATATCTCATATGCGACATGTTGATCCCACACAATAGTCTTAACGTAGGCATGGAACAAAATCTAAGTATGATGTATTATGTAGTAGACTCTAGCAATTCATGTTTTTTCATGAACAAAATTGATGAAACTATAGACGGTGTGGTACATTTACATATGAGAAATGTAAATGTATATTTATATATAGAGAGAGATGGGCGAGACCATAACGTCTTTTAGAGGAGGCAAATTTTCCAAAGCCATGTTATTTGGCCTAGTAAGAAAAAAAAATAGGTTTTATGGTTTTATATTATATTTTCACTTTTAATTGGAAATTTAAAAAAATGATTGAAAGTCAAAAGGGGTTTAGACATTACATTTGGATAAGATGAAAAATATTCTAGATATTGTAATAGGTGAAGACCAAAATAATTATAAAAGCAAATGGTATTAATTATTCTCCATGATTTAGTGATTATTAAGTAACTATGAGGTTTTTCTTGTAATTCTTATTTTATCCATTTATGGAAGAATTTTGGTTGAAAAGATACTGAAAAAAATGGCAATTTATTCATTCTCCCATGTTACTTTCATTTCTACCTTTCTACATTATTTATTAAATAAATCACAAACTCAATTATTTTTATATGATATTGATTTTAACCTTACTCCTTCTAAAATATCACTCTAAAATATATATTTAGGTTTATGTGCTGCGTGCATGATTTCTTTACTGCCTGTTGGGAATTAATTTTGTTCCCCACAATAAAAAAGTTGGTTAAATCATGGCATGAGTTTACCATCATTAATTGTTTGAATATTTGTGAGCATAGGGCCTACTTAAATTTCACCTGGCCAATCCACTTTCTTCTATCTCAAGTTACACCATGCAAAATCAATAATTTAATTTCAATATGTTCTTTAAAAAAAACTATTTTTAAAGAATTGATGCCGGTTACTTAAAATTAATTAATAAGTATCATTTAGTCATGTATGTTGTAAAATGGGTATTTTTGTAAATGGATAATTCATCAATCATTGATGGCATCAAAACTCTCTTCGATTTTAAACATTTATTTTTCCTTTTCATTTTCTTTCTTATTCCTTTTAAATTTTGTTAGGATTTATTTAAACACGCCCTAAGTGAAAATTAAGAGTTATCAGGGGTACTTCACTTACGTGTCAAATCTGTGATTTTCATTAGGGAAAAAAGAGAGTCAAAACCAATGATGGTGTGTATCTAAAGAATCTCATAATAGAAATGTTGTTAGGGCTGATAATCATATATGCTCTTTAACTTTTTCCATAAAATCCAAAACTTCATGTCTACGTTTCTGATTTATTTTTCTAAACGAGGATTTCATTTAATTTAAAATTTTTTCTGTCAAATGATTTATAAAATGCTAAGGATCAGGTAAAAATATGCCAAATTCCAAAAGGAAAATGACTTTACTATATAGGAGTGGAAGAAAAGCTTCGTTGGCCTACTTGAACAGCCAAATTATTTTAGTTTAAACACTCTATTGGAACTGGATCAACATAAAGGAATTGAATTTTAATGCCAATGAGAGCAAGGACTGTATATGCTGTTTACAAGAGTCATGCAATGGTACCATCAAATAAGTGGTGATCCGAGTTTTTTATAGGCAGTAATCTAATGACTTAGCTCAATATGGTCAACTTAGTCTTTAATTTGTTCATGCACTTAGATTAAAATGTTTGACTAGAAATGATAACTGCAAGCTTTATATTATAATGACAAAAATGACAAACCAAAAAACTTCGGAAATTATAGTGGATAGTTCATTTTTTTTCAAGTTGTCGCAATTAGCTGAAGAAAAAATATGTACAGTATCACAAACCTAAAACTAACCATAGTATAGAGTCTAGACTCACAATATATAAATATATACCCGTACTTATAATTTGGCGTTTTTGCTCATTATCTTACTTATAAATGTTTCAAAAGTGCCTAAGCGCCTAATTGGTAACAATAAGAATATTATGATATATTAGTGACAATGTTATATTAATTTGTTTATTTTGATGAAATGTGCAAAACAATGTTATAAATAGAAGAAACGATCATTTAAGGTTGTCAGATATAAAGATATCCTTATATTTTTCATACCAAACGAGTACATCTCTCACTTGTCCATCGCATCACATGTATTTTGGGCAAAGATTCTCTCATACCAAAGGCTAGGGTTTTGCATTTATTAATTCTATGCATAGATGATTTGATGGTGGTTATCCACTGGGTTAACCATATAGAGTTGTATATAATTGGAACGGGTAGTATCGAATTCAACCCGTGTTCATTAACCGTTATAGACATATGCATCCACCCTATCATGATGGATAACCACGGATGCCCATAACCGCGGGTTAAATTGAGATCTCATTTTAGAGCTTTAAACAGGACTAGCAACATTTTAATATATTAATACAAAAATAGACAAGTAGTTTCATAATAATAAAAAATAGCCAAAGAGAGAGGATTATGGATTAATTATGGAGAGAGAGATATAGAGATAGAGATAGAGAGAGAGAGAGTTAAATGAGGTATATCAGTAAAACATTAAATAGAAACACTATTAAATTTATCAATCTGCTAGATTAATTAAATTTTTCAAAAAGTGCTATATTTGATGCTTTATAAAACTTGTCACAAAATTGTATTCAAAATGCAAAACTTATATAGATTTCATCATTTCTACTCATTTTAACCCTAAGGACTTTTTCTATGGTTGGAGTGGAGATAATATGAAAACCCACATACCAAAAAGGAAATTGTAGCATATAGCGATTTTAAGCACCTTTTAGATAATGTTAGTGTTTTATGTATTCGTGCAGGAACAACAATTTTATTAATTTTAAGTATCACTACTTTGTTACTAAATCATTATTTTTCCATGTACCATGCTCTTTAAATTTTCCTAAATAGTCGATATCCTTGTATCTTAGGCGGTTACATGGTGTGATTTTTTTTGTCAAAGAGAAAAAAATGTATTAAACCAAAAAATATTACACTAATACAAGGGGCATACCACATGACTACAAACACTAAAGAAAATCAAATGTATCTAATAAATTACAACCCAAGATTCAACAATGTAATCTCCAAAATTTAGACCTCTACTTTTATCAAGGAAAATAAGTCTTTCCTTAACCAAAAGACAAATCTTTCCTAAAATTTTCCCTACAAACAATCCTATGTTTCTCTCGTGCCATAAACAATAAACAAAAGAAGAAAAAATAAGTCTAGGGCACAAGTTGCTATAATTTTTTCTACTGCCAAGAGAGTTAAGCCATGTAATAAAAGAAAGCCAATCAAAATTAGTTTTTTTTCAACCACATTTCTTCATGATAGGAACAAGAATATGTTTTGCAAAATCACAATCCATGAATAAATGAGAGACTAATTTCGAGTCATGCATACAAAATATACAACTTTTGGAGAGTCTGTAGTTCCATTGAGCCGCTCTATCTTTAGTACTTAGCTTATTGTTTAGAGCTAACTAAAGAATAAATGAGCACTTAGGAATATGGCCTGAAAACCAAGCAATTTTATACCAATGAGCTTCTGTAAGGTCACCAACAAGACTGTTATAGGTATGCTTTGTAGAAAAATCACCTTTGTCCCATAACTACCTATCCTCTTCATGTAAAATAGTAGGAACACAAATATTGTTAGAGAAAAGATTTACCAATCTTGTATGAGGCCAAAACCACTTCTTTCTCTAATCCAATTAGAAAGAGGAGTAGTAATGGACAAACTTGATTGTGAAATACAATTTCAGTCATATTATTGAAAGAGGGAGCCACCAGGAAGCCAAGGATAAGAAAATAAATATGTGGCTCTCCCATTTCCCACTTCAGTACTACAAAAATAAGTTATCTTGTCACTTAGCTGAATAAGTTTCCTTCAAGACCAAGAGAGATCAGAGAACATTTTCACTGTAAATATAGAGTGATTTTTAGTAGATTCTGAGAGCACCAAGCAACCTATAAGGAGTACACACAGTTTGCCATGCAACTTTTGCTACCCTTGCAAGAATCTTTCTACTAGTCCAAAGAAAATTTCTTAATACAGCATTAACTGATTTCATGACTTTCTTGGGCCAAATTAGAAGACTACTCCAATAGCTTTGAATAGAGACTAGAGTAGCTTTAATAAGTTGAAGTCTTCCTGCAAAAGTTAAATACCTATTTTCCCAAGCTTTAGCTCTAGTGACAATTTTATCAACTAGTACCTCACAATTCACCTTGTTCAACTTGGTAGATATCAAAAGAATACCTAGATATCTAACAGGCAAAACACCTTTAGTAAAGTCTGAGATGGACAATATATTAGTTTGTTCTTCATCTAAAACTATAGAAAAGAAGAAATTACTCTTCTCCACATTAGGTTTCAAACCAGAAAGAGCTCCAAAGAGTTCAATTCCTTCCTTAACCAACTGAACAGATTGAGAAGTACCCTTACAAAATATCAAGAGATCATCAACAAAACAAAGATTGACCACTTTATTCTTCTTGCACCTCCAATGAAACTGAAATCCATGCTTGGGAGAACACTATTGCATAATTCCTGTAAAAACCTCCATAACAAGCACAGATAAGTCAGAGGAAATATGGTCTCCCTGCCTAAGACCTCTACCTCCTTGAAAGAAACCCTGCAAGCTACCATTCAAATCAATGGGATATGTGATTTGAGGAAAACCCACAGTCATTAGAACCTGTCCAAGAAAGTGCAATCAACACTATCATAAGCCTTTTGGAGATCCACTTTGAGAGCACATCTAGGGGAGAGAGTTTCTATGGTAGCTTCTAATCAACTCTTCTGACAATAGTATATTATTAGAAATAGATCTCCCTGGATCAAATGTTGTTTGGTTTAACCTAACTAATTCAAGTAGTATGGATCTCAATCTATGAGCCAGTAGAGTGGTAATACATATATATATCATGTTAGAGCATGATATTGGTCTAAATTCAGTAACCCTAGTATGATTAGGGGACTTAGGAACCAATGTGATATCAGTATTATTGAACAACTTTAACAGTTCGCCAGAGTGAAAGAATTCTAAAATAGCTTCTGTTACATCTCCTGTGATATGCCAACATTTATTAAAGAAATTTACACTAAAAACCATAAGGCCCAGTGGCCTTTCTATCACTGAAATTAAAGAAAATGTTTTTTACCTCGTATGCAGTGAAAGGCTAGTCCAGATCCTCATGTTTTTCATTACTGACCCTGTGAGTGATGAAAGAGTCAAGGATACCCCAATCTTTACTTGGAACAGGCAACTTCTTTCCCATGAGGTCTTCATAAAAACCAGTAATCAGCTGTATCATGAAAGTTTCGAAAAGCTTCCTGTGCAGCAGTTTGAGCTTCAAAACAAGTAGGATTTACATCTAAAACTTGTTGTGCAGCTTTACGTTTAGCTTTGACGTCACTAATTCTTCCAAAAATGTTACTACAATTTGAGAAGTTAAACATTTTAGTAGCATATTTCACAGATTTCAACTTTCTGGACAACCTATACATAGCAGTATCAAATACTTCCATGTTCCATACATGCTGCACAGCTTTATAGAATCCTTCAACCTCAACCTAGAAATTAAAGTATTTAAAATTAGTTTTAACCCAAGGAGCAGTAGGGATAAACTAATGACTGCAAGACTATGATTAGAACAACCAGAATAGCCAAAGTAAGCTTTTGATCTAGTAAACACATCCTTCCAAGTTTCATTTACAAAAGCTCTATCAATCTTCATATGTATACTTGTATTGCCTACTTGATGATTCCACCAAGTATATGTAGCACCAGTGAAGGAGATATCAGTCACTCTAGTAGTGTTATGGCACTTTGCAAATTCCCTCATACCCTTATCTCAATTAGGAGATCCCCCTTTCTTTTCATCAGGATGAATAATTTCAATAAAATCACCACAAATAAGCCATGGTTTAAAAGATGAGCCAGCTTGTAAACAAATCAAATCTTCTCAAAGCTTTCTTCTAGCAATAACATTGGTGGCAGCATATACAAATGTATAAAGAAACCGGTCTCCCAAGTCCCTTTTAACCACCTTAAAGTGTATAAATTGATCGGTCATATGTAATACAAAAAGCTAAAAAATATCAGTATCATATGCAATCAAAATCCTCCCTAAATGATCCTTTGAGTAGTTATGGACAAAATTCCAGTTATGAAATATATTAGTAATAATTATAAAAAAGTGTTTCTCCTTAACTCTAGTCTCCAATAAAGCACAAAGTCTCAGATTGTATTTAACTACAACCTTCCTTGCTTCAGAATGTTTAAGGGTGTGGTTAAAACCCCTAACATTCCATGCTACAATGTTTACTGACATTAAAAAGGGTTAAGAGTAGGTGAAACATTCACCTAGTCACCACTCTTAAGTTTAGCTTATGCTTGGCTCATTCTTTGCTTTTGTCTCTTAGATTTAGAAGATGAAGAGCCATCAAATTCCTTCATCTCAACATGCATCTATACTATAGGACTATTCACCGCATCACATTTTCTAGGGCTACTTTCTCTAGTATCTTGAATAAGACTGGGCTCCAAGCAGGGTTCAGTAACCAAAGCTACATCATAGATCTCAACTTGAACATCATCATCTAAGTTTCCAAGAAGGTTAATATCTTGACCACTGGATTCTCCAACTTCCTCCTTTTTCCTTGTCACTCTCACCCACTCTTGTTTTGCAGGCTTGCTTTTCACTAGTTTAACTTCTTTAACTTGAGCTTTTTCCTTGCAGTCATGACCAAACACCTTACAAGTTGAACAGATTTTTGGAACCCCCATATATTCAACTTGTATAGTCAAACTCTCAATCCCAATTTCACTTAAGTCAATATTAATAAATTTAGGAAGAATTCTGAAGATACATCAATTTCGATACAGACTTTAGCAGAAGTCATCTTTCCTCCATTAGTAGTAACATAATCAACATACAGAAGAGTTCCTAAAATACCACTCACACTGAATAATCATTTTATAGTCCACAAGACAGGGGGTATATTCCACATCTTCACCCATATTAGAATCCTGGACATTTCCTCCTTTGTGAGCTTCACTCTAGGGGCCCATTCTTTATGGATAATGAGTCTACCTAACAAGAACCATGGTCCACCTTGCATAATAGCTTCATTATCATCTCTACAGGAAAACTTAAAGAAGAGAAATCCCTTATTATTCTCCGCCACCTCCTTTAATCCTTTTGACTCCCATAGTCGAAATACAGCTTGCTTCACATAGTTAAAGGCAGGTCTCTTTGCAAGAAAATGGCCAACAAGTGTATTATCCCAAGATTTTATTGATTCCTGTATCACCTCACTCTCTATCTTATATTTTCCAGTTCTAGCATCAACAATAGGAGTAGGTACAATGTCTTTTAAATCAAAATGAACGATTCTTTGTCAAACCCTATCCACCCATTTTGCTCTAGGCTCTTCCTTCCTCTGTTCTTCTTTTTCTTTCTGCAAAAGAGCTTTAACTTCTTTTCGACCAGCAATTAAACTTTGATACAATTCATTCTCCATAATGAACTCCTTATTAGTTTTAACATGATTGGAAGGTGAGGGTAAATGGGGAAAACCCTCATCTCCTCGAGATTCCCTTCAAAGTTAGGGTTTACTTTCCTAGAGGAGCCTTCAATGCTAGCATTGGAGTATTCAAACATGCTTTTTATGGCTGTCTTTGTCATCTTCCAAAAGAGGAAACTCGCTTACCTCATTAGGGTTAGGCTCATGCACCTTACGAGGACGTCCTGGACCTTTGCGTAGAGGTCCTACCTTCACCAAATCATCATTTTCTTGTCATTACTCCGGCTTTTGCAGTCTCCAACCAAAGCTTTCTCACAAATTCCTTCACGTTTGCTCTTTGCTTTCATCTTTAAACACTAAAGCTTACTCTATTTAGTAACTCTCCCAACTCACGCCCCAAAATAAAGTAAGATCAACATGAAAACCATAGATTTCGAGGTAAACCCTAGGAGAAAATGAGGTGAACGCTGGAGGGTTTAGAGAGAGAAGATCTAGTTAGAGAGAGAAGCAATAAAACTTACAGGGTGTGATTTTAACTGTGCATTAATTTAATTTTAGCGGCTATGCATGTAAATGATATGAATGTCTACACAAATGCTTTTACTAAATCTTTAATATGATTTTATTTGTTTGATAGAAACCCTTACGAATCAAGGATGGTTTTTTGTTTCTTACTATATATGGCTTTGCTGAAAAATTCATCGTCTGAGTCTTAAACAAGTGCCGGAGATTTGTCGTCGATTGAGTCTTTCTTTATCGGCTCACCGCTTAGCTAGATATAGTCTTACTTTATCTTCGGGTTCCTTTTGGTGGTTATCCCACCCATCTATCAACTCTGATGTTATTTTATCTGATTTGTCTTAGTTATCTCTCTAAACTTTTGCTTGTGAAAAAAAAAAAGAGTCTTTGGATCGCGATTGAAAATCGTCGTACTCTATCTTGCGGTGCTTCAATGGGTGTTGTGATATTGTTGAGAGAGAGATTCTTTGATTTGTGAATTTTTTGTTTTCTTTTTTATAGAGATAAAAAGGTCGGTATTTCTAGTAAGGATAATTGAAATCCCACCAATTTTGTTCATAACTTAACTGTTAATATTTGAATTTTAATCTCCTTATTTTTAAAGCTACTAATTTAGCTAAAGGGATATTTAGGATAAATTAGTTAATAACTGATTTTAAAAAATTGACAGAAATCTAAATTATTAAAATTCATGACAAAATCAAATACAATCTTCTACTTTGTCTAGTCACCTAATTTTCAGCAAAAAAAGCATAATCTATGAAATACGAGACGACCCAGTTATCAAAGTTTTCATAATTCAAGCTAGGCCCACTTCCCTTAATTTCCTGGCCCATATAACAGCTATGCCTACACTTGTGAACTTCATTAATACTCTTTTAGCTAAAAGAAAAATTGTTGCCCACAAAATGTAACTTCACAATAATTTAGTTGGAATAATCGTTTAACTGGTAGTTATATATCTTCTCAAAATATTAGATTTTAGGGAGAGCTACACAGATGACCCATTTGGGCCATCTGTGTAGTAAAATGACCGTTCAACTTTTAAATTACAAAAATGAAACAGCGAGTTTAATGGAATGGAAGAAAAGCGGTCATGCGTAGTATATATAGATTAGATATGTATGGTATAAGATTTAAATACTGATTTACTTTTGTTTATGAACATCAGAACAATCTGAAATATTGAACACTCTTATACTGACTATGCATAATGTGCACAAATAAAATATGTATAATATCTAATTTAAATATTAGTTTGTTTTTATTTATGAACACCAAAATAATCTAAAATATTGAACACTCTCTCACTGACTATGCGTAATGTATAAAAATTAAATATGTATGGTATTTAATGTAAATATCACCGCGTAGAATAAAATCTAAAAAAAGTGATGTCTAGCATAAAACAATCCAGGAAAAAGTGAAAAAAAAAACCAGAAACACCATCACGTAGAACAAAAATCACGAATTCGTAAAATAGAAGAATTTCTCACCGCGAAATCACATATCATTTAGAAACCGCTAGAAAAAAACACGATGAAAAATAAGAATAACAGGACGTGGGAGCTTAAAATCAAAATCTAATCATCCGAAATCACGATCGAAGAAGAACAACTTAAAAATCACGATCTAACCAAGAAAACGACAACTCGAAGAAGCAAAACCCGAAACCCTCAACTCGAAGAAGGAAACCCGAAACCACAGCCAAGCCTAAACTGCAGAAAATAAAAACCCACAGCTCAGCTTTAGGGGAAGATGGGCAAAAAAGAAAAATGATTTAAAAATTAAGAAAGATATAAGACACGTGTAAAAAGATGATCATACGTGCAAATTAAAAAATGGACATTTATGTAGAATAACCTTCAAAAATTGGTGAAAATGTACAATTTTCACTAGATTTTAAGCTCAAATGAGTCACATCCCAATACTTCATGTTATCAAAGAAAAAAAATGCTGATATATATTTTTTCTGAAATTGCTACCTTAATTGTTTCATGTTCACATAATTAATTGTTAAAGAACTAGTTATCCTAAAAATTTAAGCTATTGAGTTAAAGATAAATTATTTATTTTAGTTCTCTGTTAACCCTCTCCCTCGTAGGGGTGTGAAATTTCTTAACGAGATGAACACGTGAACATTAAAAAAAACTTGAATCTTGACATTTAATTTTTAAATAGGGGAGAGAAATTATTGACGCTAGAGTATGAACTCAAAATCTCTTACTTTTATGCGATGTTAAATTGTGAGTTATTTTAAAAACTCTAAACTAAAGTTCGTAATCTAACCTAACTTTGATAAATACTTATATAAACAAAAAAGTAATTCTGTGTCGATTAAGTAATTTATAAATTATAATTGATAAAGTGACGTGACAATCATTTATAAATTATTTTGTTAAATTATTTTAATGAATCATCAAAAATCAACTTATAAGTGATTGTCATATTATTTAATTACTTAAAATTTAATCAATTATTTAAATATTTTAAAATTATTAAAAAAATATGAATTTATAACACATCGCCAAGTGTCTTGGTACTTGAGAAAGTCAAGATTATAGCTGCATTATATTTGTTCCAAATTTCAACTTAAAGATGGAAGAAAACCAGAGATGATTATTAGATTAGATAGCGATTTTGTTTGGTTGTGGATTTGGTAGGAATAAGTTGGAAATTTGGAGCAAGAAAAGGCAAATAAGGATTAGGTCTAGAGTAGGAAAAGATTTAGGGCACATTTACATATGGTGGGGTCCCTTGAGTTTTCTCTAATCTTTGATTTACATTAATTCAACCCTCCATATAGGCATAAATACACTCTCAAAATTTGATCTAATCCACTTAACGGATAAATTTAAATTTGATAACCATATTTTGAGAAAAAAAATGTAAATGATTATGTTTTTTTAATTAGCATCGGGTCTCTAGTGTGTAGATCTCTGATTAATCTTGAGAGTGTATAAGTTATCAATTAGGTTTCGCACAAGTACACCGCGATTAAATCAAAGGATAAATCTTCAGATCGATGATCACAAGATAGCATGATCCATAGTTCGAGCTCGCGACCTGAGGGGAGCAAATCGTCAACCCATGGTGACCATTCACTTTATACCTAGTGATTATGATTATGTTTTTTCTTTTGTGAAAAAAAATCGACACTCCTTATAGTTTGTTGATATATACTTTATAATATTTTTATGCTTTGAAGAGAATGAAAAATGAACTTTTTGCATTGAAAAAAATCACACGATATATGAAGAAATATTGAGACTATGAGGGCTTACCTCAATGATCATAACTTTTTTTATGTGTAATTTATTGTCGAGTAGAAATCCCCAAATATTTTTTGAAAAAATATATATAAACTTGAAGATATTCATATAGATAAGGGTTATATATTGTTTAGTGAACATAAGAACCCCATATCTGATCTAGATTGTTGATTTAAAAATCAACCATCCAAATCATCTTTTAGTTTATTTATTTTATTTCTTCATGGTTTTCAATTTTAAGCTGATTTAGGGAATTTTTAAACATCTCAGATGGGACTAACATCACGTCCTCTCATATAAGAGTAGATCCATCAAATGGAGATGACTGCATTGGTTGTTAAGGATTATAATGATCTGACCACCATAATCCCTTATAATTAAACTGGATTAAGACCAAATGAGATGCATTAATTTTGTACAAACGATTCAAGAAACTACTGTTGCTAAGAAAAACAAAGTAAGAACAAATGGAGGTGTCTCTTGGTTATTCTGAGAAGAAAAAAATAGATGGGGATCAAGTTGAAGCTGCTTGTGGTAGAAGGGAGAGAGAACTACTTTAATAAAATATTTGCAAAAGGCTATGGAAGTACTTTTATTGTGGTATCATGATTGTAATTATCCTGTAAATTAAGATAATTTTCCTTTTCTGCTGACATTGAATTGCCTCTTTAAAAGGTCAATTATGATCGCAGGGAACTCAAAATTGTTGTTTGATTGAAATAATGAGAAAACTATAAGAGGGATAACACGAATTAAACGAACTTCGGTTCAGATCAATTATAAGAAAAATTTGTGTACTCCCATATTACTACAAGTTTGATGGATTTGGATCCTTGACGGAATGTTGAATTTGAGACGTCTAATTAGATCCGACAACTCAAGTTCAATGTTAAAAATTAAAAAATAACTTTAGAAATTGTTTGTCTTTTTCACTCACAATTTAACACGATCTTCAAATTTGATCAGACCATCTGATAGTGTAAATTGCCGTGTCTGCCGACCAAAGGCACACAATCCCTTTCCAATCTTGGTACTCCCTAGCTCAAATCACATATTATTGACTGTATAGGAGTGTGATGAGTCTGATGACATATAAGAGACTGATAATGATGATTTGGCTCTGTGTACAAAGACTGGGGAACACCAAGTCAGCGTCTGCTTAGTTGTTAGCAACATGCATGCCAGTTGATTACTTGTAACTAGGTGCTTGTAATATATAGTTATAATATTCTACCTCCATCACTAGGTGCTTAGGGTCACCGTTTGTTTTCTTACTTGATTAGGCTTCACGGGACAATAAAGTGGCCTTTCTTTTTTGTCTATTTCCATGATGATATGTAACTTAATATATGAGAAGTTCTTGTTTTTTTATGACTAGTTTATTTGTACGTGAAAAGTTTGAAATTGATTTCCCTAAAAATTATATGAAAAATAGAATGCACAAGATGTTGGTCGTAGTGGCGCGTGCGCGGCGAAAACGTGTGGCTCGAGGTCATTTAAAAATTAAATTTTTAATAAAGATCAAATCTTTTAATAAAAAAAATCTCGCGTAACGCCACGTTAATCAAATACAAAATCTTTTATTGAAAACTATTTTTCAATCACTCAGGATCCATTATATATTTATACATTAAATTTACAGCATACAAAGTTATGAATCATATACATCCTGTAGTCTATATCAAGCGTCCTTGTAAAACTGATTGATACTTCGTCCCACGAAACCGTTCCATCGATCAGTAAACTCTGAGATTCACAACAAGATCTTTCAAGTCAATTCTTAATGCACTAGGACGTATGTGGGCACGTAAAATATTAAAAGACACTTTTTCTGTTTTTAGATGTACTCAACACATGAGATCTAGAGATTTCTTGAGAATGACTTTAGTGAGACGTTTTTCTAAAAGAACATAATGATTATTCTTTAAGAGTATTGATTAACTATTAATAACATAGAAAAATTACTCTGACACTAATTGTGTTCTCAATTCAATTTTTTATGAACTGATGAACTTATTCATCAACTAAGGTCATTAGAATAATATATGTATATTTTCTAGATAATGATGTATCAGATATTTAGGAATAATTAAAAATTAATATTTAATTTCAAATTGTCCAATACAATGATACCCACTGTATAATGGTGCACAACTGCACTGCTACACCACACTGCAGCTGGTGTAAACCATCACAGTGTCTCACGACAATTTGTGTTACGCCACATTGCAGTGCCACGTGGCACTACAGTGTTACACGCCTACTACTGTAGTGCCACGTGGCACTACAGTAGTCCATGGTGATATATGATTCACAATTATTGATCGACACGTGGCAATTACTATAAATTAAATATTTATTTTAACCAGATAAATATTTAGATATCGGTTAATTCAAAATTAACATATCTGATTGTCTCTATCAACTAAATTATTTGATATTTCACAAATGACAAATTTAGTTGATTCAAATTATTATCTAATAATAATTTAATTATCTAGTTTCATAAATTATATATTCTGTCTCACTTATCGATAATTGAAAAAATAATCGATAATTATTTTTATATATAAATAATTCAATTAATTAATTCTTAATCAATTAATCACACATAATTATCTCATAATTATGTACTTGCCCCAGAATAAAAATTCATTTACAAACCAATCATTTTCTCATGTCCTGAAATATTAACACTCTAGATTGCGTAGTATAGAGGTGACTTGGAGACCATGAACCTATAATCCTAAGCTCCAATAAACCAAATTATAATTAATTTTAATTAAATAATCTTATTTATTAATTCTATTATTACTCCACTATAAATATGAAATTGAACTCTTAGTGATTATAGAATGTATTTATGGAATATTCTCATGTAGTCCACTGATATAATCATTTCATGTACTTTTGTCATCAAATTATTGGTTCGTAAATTAGAGCTTGTAAAAAATATCATTTTACCCCTCTAAATCCTCTTGATCCTTAAGTACCATCGATCCACGAATGAAAACGAGTGAATCAAAAGATCCAGTAAACACGCATAGGAATTCGTGACTACTCAGATTTACATATGAACATCGAATTGATGTGTATTAAATCTTTATGATAAACGACACGATGATAAAGATATTAATTCACATCGGTCCAGTCATATATAATTTCATTATATAAAGTACATTCACTAAGATATCTATACACATCAATGATCCAGATCTAGATCACACGCATTCATAATGTTTAGTGAACCGTACTAGCAACCATTCATTAAAGATTACATACTCTAATATGCTGCTGACAATTATATTCATTATCTATGACCTTAATCCTCTCGTACCAATACAAGATCATAGTTTCATTAATGAATATGAAATTTTCAGATATTTATATAAATGATTTAACAATAATTTAAAAAGAATAATTATAAGAAAAATGTAATTCTCATTAAATTTCATATCAAAATGTCAATACATGATTTGAGGGCATAACCTCCAATAATATCCCACTTGCCTTAAAGTAAATGTAGCATTTCTCTTAATCACATGTCACGCACGTGACCCTCAAATGACTTCGCAGGAAGTGTCTTTGTAAAAGGATTAGCTAGGTTCTGTTCTGACGCTATCTTCATAACAGTCACATCCCCTCGATATATCATCTCTCTTACAAGATGATATTTCCTCTCTATGTGCTTCCTCCTCTTGTGACTCATCGGTTTCTTAGAATTCAATACCGCCCCACTGTTGTCATAGTACATGATCAATGTCTTGTCGATATCTAGAATTACTTCCATATCAGTATAGAACTTTCTGAGTCATACCACTTATTTTGCAGCTTCACAAGCCACTATATATTCGGCTTCCATAGTAGAATCTGCAATGCTGGATTGTTTAATACTTCTCCAGAATACATGTCCTCCACATAAGGTGAATACTAATCTAAACGTCGACTTTCGACTATCTCTGTCTGATTAAAAATCAGAACTTGTATATACAGTCGGGTCCAGGTCTCCACCTGAATAAAAAAATATATAGTTTTCCATTCTCCTAATTTAATATCCCGACATTTCGTAAATGGATATTTTTTGTAAAATTGATTTAAAAGATAAAGTGAATTTAAAATTTGATTTTAAAAAGTGATTATTTATAATTTTGGTAAAACAATTTTAATTATATATGATTTAGTTTAAAATTAAATTTAAAAAGAGTTTTTTTGCTTCTATCTCTCCCTTTATCTCTATCTAACTAAGATCATATGCTTATGTATACCCTAGTATTACCTTAACCCTATTTTTATCCTTGATTCGACAATCTCACCCCTCAATTGAAACCCACTCACACTACATGCATATACACACTAAGCTAGCCCTAACCTAATATATATCCCAAATCTTCATCTCTCCCTGTTGATCTCTCTCATGCAACCTCTCTCTCTTCCTAGCCCCTCCTCTGGTTTTCTTCTTCTTCAATTCGTTGTTCATTGGTCCATTGTCAAATTCAGGTAAATCTTATTCTTCATCTTTTTCCTTATTCTTTCTTCATTTTTTTCGTTACTCCCTCTCTTGACCCAGATTTTCTATTTCAGAATTGTTTTTGCCAATTCTGAAAATTATCTCCAATTTCAGCAAATTGTTTCCTTTCCGTTTTCGTTTGGGAGCCCTCATCGTGCCCCCACTTCTTCTTCATCTTCATCCTTCTCTGTGTTTGCCATTGAAGCATCTCGGTGAGTTCTCTTCTTTATCCATTTCTATTTAGTTTGTTTTCTTTTTCTCTCTCTTTGTTTTTCTCTCCTCCACCTTTGTTTCTCTCTCTATAATTCGTGCCTCTGTTCTTTCGGTCTCTCTCTCTTTCATTTTCATCTCTGTTTCTCCCCTCTCTATTTTATTTTCCATCACTTTCTCTAATTTTCTTTCTTAATGGTTGCTCTTTCTCTCTCTCTCTGTCTTTCCCCTTCCCTCATTCTCCTTCTATTTCTCTCCCCCAATTTCTTTCTTCTTCTCTTCTTTCTCTGTCTTTTCCCTCTCCATATGTTTCCACTTCTCTCGCCCTCTGTTTCTCTCTCTCTATCATCTGTCACTCCAACTCTTTGTTTCTTCCTCTACCTCATTTTGATTATCTCTATCTCTGTCTCTCTCTGCTTCTCTCTATATCCCTCTCTCTCTTCCCCTCTCAGATTCCCTCACTGTTTTTCTTCCCCTCTTGTTTCTCTCGTCTTCTCATTTTCTCTCTTTCTTGTTCTGCATGTTATCATGTTTGATTATGTTACATGTATCAGTATGTATTAAATGATTAATTATTATCATACGTTGGATTCTGCAAGTTATAAGGTTAATCCATACAAGTGGTAATTAAGCAAGATATGAACTTAAGCACGACCCTTAGTTAACAAGAAATTAGGACTGTTCACATTTTGTTCTGTTAAACGAATGGGGTGTCATCTGTTCATGCTTTCGTCACACATAGTGTGTCATCTGTTCATGTTTTGGTCATACATTGGGTGTCATCTGTAAATATTTTCTGTCACTCATAAGGTGCCATCTTTTCACGTTTTCCGTCACCTATGAGTGCCATCTGTTCTGTCATCCAATGTGTGTCATCTGTTTCGTTGCCCGATGTGTGCCATCTGTTTCGTTGCCCAATTCATCATATTTTTTCCCATTAACGTGTGATCAATTTTGATTAGGTTGTTAGCTAAAGGATATGCCAAGACAATATATGATTAAGATTGTTAAATGATTCTATTTGAGACACGTGTTATCTTCGTGCTATGTTAAGCCATGTCATGATCAAATATGTTACTTTATTTCATTTATGATATATGTAAAGTTCAGTTATGTTATGTCATGATTGCATTTATGACATGTGGATGCATGTTATTATGTGAGTTTGCTTACTGAGTATTTTAAAATACTCATTCTCTCACAGTTATTTATGATGCAGGTGGTGATGGCGAGCAACATGAGTGGGAGACTGCATTAACCTGTTAGATCAGAGGAATTTATGATTTCAGTTTTTGATTTGATTTAAAAAATAGGAAAACATTTTCTGTTAAACTTGGTTATTTAAATAGTTTATTTTACGTTATGATTTTCTACGAATTATTATGAGTGAAAGTTTCATGAATTATGGATTTCAAGTTTTGACTTTATTTCAGAATTTAATTCAGTTTTTCGAGATTTTATTAATTATGCATTAAGACACTTTATCGCTTCCACTATTTAATGATTAAGATTCTGATCATGGATAAGTTTAATATTTCCGCTATTTAAGATCAGAGTTTTTCCATCATGGGTAAATTAAGAATTTGAAAATTTGAAAATTTTCTCAAAATTAGGGTTTGTTTCGAATTGAAGATTTCAAAATTGTGAAATTACACGTATGTTTAACCCTCGGGGATCAAGGCGTCACAGTTTGGTATCAGAGCAATGGTTTTAGATTCTGTAGACTTTTCATAGTGAAAAATATGGCATGTCACCTACTCGGCTCCTCCATCACCTTACAATTCAGGTACGCATGATATGTATGTTTTAATTATTGATTCAGTATGACGAGCTTTAGTTTCATTATGACATGTTTGTTACGTATATGTTATATTTGTGCAATAAGATTAGGCCTTTGGTAAGTCTTGAATTTTGGTGGGTAGTAGAGTAATGGCTCCCCCTACGAGAAACAACAATCATGCACCGGTTGATCCTACTGGGAACCCTCTGGCAACCATGATCGAAATGTTTCAAGAATTTTTGGAGTTGTTGAGGCAGACAGCGATGATTCGCCCAACTCATCTACATCAAATGCAAGAGGCGACAACGGTCAACGTGCAGCTGATCCACACCTTCAGGAGGCTGAACCCGCCCGAATTTGACGGTTTTTCGTCTGATCCATTGTTAGCTGACGATTGGATTGTGAGATTAGAGTAGATCTTCCAGTTTATGATGTGTTTTGAGATTCAAAATGTTGTTTGTGCAACTTTTATGCTGACGCGGGAAACTCGAAAATGGTGGGAGCTCACACAAAGAGCTCATGATGTTGTGCATAATCCGATGACTTGGGATCGGTTTAAGGAGCTATTTTTCGAGAAGTATTTTCTGATCACCATCAGAGCGAGCAAGAAGGCTGAATTTCTTAGGCTAGTGCAGGGTAATAGGATTGTTGCTGATTATGAGAGGAAGTTCGAGGAATTATCTCGCTACTCCACGCATTACATTGATAGCCAGATCAAGAAGGCACACACGTTCGAAAGGGGATTTCATCCAGAGATAAAGGGTTTTGTGTCACTCCACAAGCATACCACTTATGCAGCAGTGGTTGAAGCAACATCGTTAATGGAGCAAAATCCTCCACCAAGAGAGCTGCCACGGAATGATCGCTCGTCGCAAGAGAAAAGAAAGATTTAGGATGACCATATTGAACAACGAGATGCAAAGAAACAAGTTAGAGGTTCTCATCCTGTTTGCGTCACTTGCAACTCTATTGATCTCTCTCATGCAGCCTCTTTTTCTTCCTAGCCCCTCCTCTATTTTTCTTATTCTTCATTTCGTCGTTCATTGGTCCATTGTCAAATTTATTTTTTCTTTTTCCTTATTCTTTCTCCATTTCTTTCGTTATTCCCTCTCTTTACCCAGATTTTCTATTTTAGAATTGTTTTTGCCAAGTCTGAAAATTATCTCAAATTTCAGGAAATTGCTTCCTTTCCGTTTCCGTTTGGGAGCCTTCATCGTGCCCCCACTTCTTTTTCATCTTCATCCTTCTCTGTGTTTGTTGGTGAGTTGTCTCCTTTATCTATCTATATTTAGTTTCTTTTCCTTTTCTCTCTTTGTTTTTCTCTCATCCACCTTTGTTTCTCTCTCTATAATTCATGCATCTGTTCTTTCGGTCTCTCTCTCTCTTTCATCTTCATCTCTGTTTCTTCCCCCTCTATTTCATTTTTCATCTCTTTCTCTAGTTTTCTTTCTTAATGGCTGCTCTCTCTCAGTCTTTCCCCTTCCCTCTTTCTCCTTCTGTTTCTCTCTCCCAATTTCTTTCTTCTTCTCTTCTTTCTCTGTCTTTTCTCTCTCCCTTTCTTTCCCTCTATCTCGCCCTCTGTTTCTCTCTCTCTCTATCATATGTCCCTCCCACTCTTTGTTTCTTTCTCTCCCTCTCTTTGATTTTCTCTATCTCTGTCTCTCTCTATATCCCTATCTTTCTTCCCCTCTCAGATTCCCTCACTGTTTTTCTTCCCCTCTTTGTTTCTTTCTCCTTCTCATTCTCTCTCTCTCTCTCTCTCTCTCTCTCTCTCTCTCTCTCTCTCTCTTCCCCATGTTTTCTCACTTTCTTGTTCTGCAACAGGGTCTTGCACCCAGTTTGTTATGTCTTGAACCGGATCATCCCGAACCGAACTGGCTTAGTTTAACGAGACCAGTCTGAACTGGCCTAGTCGATGAAATCGAACTGGACTGGTCTGAACCAGCCCGGTCTGAACCATTTGACCCAAAGATTTATCATTTGACTCTAGACCCAATATATTATTTTCCGACCTCGCTCAGACTCGCACTGTTTTAATTAATTCTCTTTTATTTCATGATATTAAAAATGTGTTTATATTGCTTTTTCAAAACAATTTAGTGATTATATTTTTTTTTGGATTTCAGATCATTAATTGTTCAATTCATTCTTCCGCTTTAGGTAAGTGGGCTTACATGATGGTGTGACTCCCGTTGTGATAAATGTATATGATTTGTGTAAGTGAATTTATATCGTAATGTGACCTATGTGTGATAAATATATATGTTTTGTGTAAGTGAATTTACATTGTAATGTGATAAATGTAATACGTGTTATTCTCATCAGCTTTAACTGTCTATAATCATGTTATGTTTATATATATGTTTGTGTAAATTGACTTATATAACGATGTGACTCTGATATTATAATTGTATCATGTATTTATTATCTGTTTAACTATTTTTTTATAATTATTATATTTCGTTAACACTTTGGTAATTGTTTATTATTAAGTTATTAATTTGATTATCATAAGATAAATATTTGGGGATGACTAATTTTACGATAGTATGTTATCATGTTTGATTCTGTTACATGTGTCAGTATGCATTATATGATTAATTATTATCATACGTTGGATTCTGCAAGTTATAAGGTTAATTCATTCAAGTGGTAATTAAGCAAGATATGAACTTAAGCACGACCCTTAGTTAACAAGAAATCAGGATTGTTCACATTTTGTTCTGTTAAACGAATGGGGTGTCATCTGTTCATGCTTTCATCACACATAGGTTGTCATCTGTTCTTGTTTTGGTCATACATTGGGTGTCATCTGTAAATATTTTTCGTCACTCATGCGGTGCCATCTGTTCACGTTTTCTGTCACCTATGATTGCCATCTGTTCTGTCGCCCAATGTGTGTCATTTGTTTCATTGCCCGATGTGTGCCATCTGTTTCGTCGCCCAATTCATCATGATGTGTTTCAGTTAACGTGTGATCAATTTTGATTAGGTTGTTAATTAGGGGATATGCCAAGACAAGATATGATTAAGATTGTTAAATAATTCTGTTTGAGGCACGTGTTATCTTCGTGCTATGTTAAGTCATGTCATGATCAAGTACATTACTTGATTTCATTTATGATATATGTCAAGTTTAGTTATGTTATGTCATGATTGCATTTATGACATGTGGATGCATGTTATTATGTGAGTTTGCTTACTGAGTATTTTAAAATAATCATTCCCCCATAATTATTTATGATGCAAGTGGTGATAGCGAGCAGCATGAATGAGAGACTGTCATAACCTGTTAGATCAGAGGAATTTATGTTTTAAGTTTATGATTTGATTTAATAAATAGGAAAATATTTTCTGTTAAAACTTGGTTATTTATGTAGTTTATTTTACGTTATGATTTTCTACAAATTATAATGAGTAAAAGTTTCATGAATTATGGATTTCATGTTTTGACTTTATTTCAGAATTTAATTCAGTTTTTTGAGGTTTTATTAATAAAGCATTCAAGACACTTTATCGCTTCTGCTATTTAATGATTAAGATTCCGATCATGGATAAGTTTAATGCTTCCACCATTTAAGGTCAGGGTTTTTCCATCATGTGTAAATTAAGAATTTTCAATTTGGAAATTTTCTCAAAATTAGGGTTTGTTTTGAATTGGAGATTTCAAAATTGTGAAATTATACGTATGTTTAACCCTCGGGGATCTGGGCGTTACACCTAAGATACTTGAGAATGTGCTTTACTACAATCTAGTGTTTCAAACCTGGATTCGATTGATAACGACTGACAATTTCCACTACATAACTGATGTCCAGTCTCGTACACAACATGACATACATGAGACTTCCAACTGCTGAAGCATATGTAACCTTTCTAATATCATCTTCCTCCTTAGGTGTCTTAGGATATTGTTCCTTAGAGAGGACAATTCCATGTCTAGTTGGTAGTTGACCTTTCTTGAAATTCTCCACAGAGAATCTATCTAACTTTTATCAATATAAGATGCCTGGGAAAGTGCTAAGAGCTTGTTCTTTCTATTCCTTAGGATTTGGATGCCTAGAACATAGCTCGCCTATCCAAAATCTTTCATTTGGAATTTCTCAGCTAACCACTTCTTTACCTTTGACAAAGTTTCTACATCATTCCCAATAAACAGAATATCATCAACATAAAAAACTAAAAAAATCACCATCTTATCCTTGATATATTTATAAACACAGGATTTGTCAACATTTTACTTAAAGCCATAAAATTTTATAATCTCATCAAAGGTAAGATTTCAAGATCTAGATTCTTGCTTTAATTCATAAATGAATTTAAGCAACTTGCATACTTTCTGATCTTGCTCATTTTGTACGAACCCTTCTGGTTGCATTATATAGATGTTTTTTTTCTAGGGAGACATTCAAAAAAAGCTGTCTTGACATCCATTTACCACATCTCATAGTCAAAACTAGCGGCTATGGACAAAAGAATGTGAATGGATTTTAGCATGGCCACAGGGGAGAATGTCTCTTCATAATCAACTCATTCCCATTATGTATAGTCATTGGCTACTAACCGTGCCTTGAAAGTATCTATTTTTCCATCTGCACATCTTTTCTTCGTGAAGATTCATTTACATCCAATGGGCCTGACATCTTCAAGTGGATCTAGAAGTTCCCAGATGGAATTGATATACATATATTTCATTTCGCGGCTCATGGCATCTTGTAATTTCTCATTTTCAGGATCATCCATTACTTTTTCATAAGATAATGGATCGTCCTTATTAGCCTCTGATACTAGGACATGTGCCTCTAGTTCGTAACAAACTGGTTATCTCACAACCCTTCCACTACGACGTTGCACCTTGGTTTCCTTTTGTAGTAACTGTGGTTTCTCTGGTTTGTCGTTTAACAGTAGAAATTGAAGGTGGTTTGATCTCATCAGTCGTTAATTTCTTAAGAACTACTTTGTTTCGAGGTTTGTAGTTTTTCATATAATCGTGTGCAAGGAAGGTGGAATTTGTTGGTATAAACACCTATTGATCCTTTCTATAAAAGTGTCCACATCTAGTCTCTAGAGCATAGCCAACAATATGCATACTTCAAACCTTGAGTCTAACTTTTCAGTCTTGGATCTAAGAACGTGAGCTGGACACCCTCATATACAAAAATGATGCAAACAAGGTTTGCAATCATTCCATAACTCTAAAAATATATTGATTACAGACTTAGAAGGCACTACATTCAAAATGTAGCCGTGTGTAATGCATATCCCCAAAATTTAAGTGGTAGTGAGGAGTAGCTTAATATTAACCTAACCATATCCAATAAGGTACGATTTCTCCTTTCTAAAACACCTTTTTGCTGTGGCATTCCAAGTGTTGTGAGTTGAGATAAGATTCCATACTCTAGCAAGTAATCCTTGAATTCTAAATCCAAGTATTCACCACCTCGATCTGATCGAAGGGTTTTCAATGATTTACCTAATTTCTTTTCAACTACAGCTTTGAACTCTTTAAAGTTTCTAAAAATTTCAGACTTTCTTTGCATTAGGTAAGTATAACCATATCTTGAGTAATCGTCAATATAAGTTACGAAATACTCATACTCACCTCTAATTTGTACATTGATTAGTCCACAGACATCACTATGCACTAGCTCAAGTGGTTTCTTAACTTTTTTGGCCCTTTTTAGGGAAAGGTCTCTTGGTCATTTCACCCTCTAAACAGGATTCACAAACAAGAAGAGTTTCAACGTTTAGTTCTCAAAGCACCATGCTCTGTTAACCTGGTTAACCTATCAAGATTAATATGTCCCAACCTAAGATGTCAAAGATATGTGTTATCATCATCATGAGAAACTCTTTGTTGTTTGTTACTTTTAGGTTTTGCTACTTTAAATAATTCAGAATTATTTAATGCGTGTTCAGTCAGTTTAAGTATATACAGTCCGTTTATAATTTTAGCATGACAAATATCGAGCTGATTGCAAGGATGGACCCGCTTCTCTCTTTGAAAAGCCAGCCTTCACGGGCCGTACAGCAAGGTGGCANATCTTGCATATCCCCTTCTGCGGAAGAACGAATCCGTGCTCGCTGCTTGTTAGGAGTAGGTTTCTAGCCTAACAACTGGAACACTTCCTGTCCGAAAGAAAGGTAGTCTATCAATGAATTAGCGTAGAAGAGAGAGTTTTGATAGATCTGTGCTTTAGATGCTATATGGATCAGTTCGGTATCGACCTGTAAAAGAGAGATACATGCGCTTGGTCGAGACTCGTTCTTTAGAAACTATAACATTTAGTCAGGGGGCTGGGAGCCTCCAGTGGTCTACTCAAAGATTGAGGTGGGTCAGATCCATTCGCTTAAGCGGGACTCTTTCTTAGGGCTTGAAAGGGAAGTAAAGCTGCACGCAATCCATAGAAAGCAAGATACATAAAACCCTTCTCTTCATACGCAATTTAGAAACCTTCCTTCTCTTCCATTTCATAAACAACCACCATCTCCTCCATAGAAGTTCTTGGAATGACTCTGTCTCACACTCGTGAGAAAAGCAGTTGATTGACTCGCGTACTACGCTTTGCTTGACTAAGAGATTGAAACCCTATCTTTTTTCCCGTAGCGGTGCCATCCTTATAAGATAGATGAAGGCGCTCCACCTTCTTTAAGGAAGAACGTCAAGTAAATCACGGAGCAGGTGAAGGATAAACTGATAAGCCAAGAGATCAAATATCGATGATCAGGCCACGTTGCTTACAAATAAATTGATCACAACTACGATGAACAAGGTAATTCAATGATCATTCTAAGCGTGAAAATAGGCCTTTTAACGAAAGAATTTCTAAGATCACGATCAAAACAGGCGAAGGAAGCGAAGCCGTATGAGTGCCAGCCCATCCATCCGCTTGAAAGCTGCAGGAACGCTTTCGACCCCTGCCCATGTGATAGTAGGTCATATCCATTCCTCAAAAAGCCAAAACGGATCTTGTACAGGAAGGCGGTCCTAACCACAATCGGTCAGTACGAACAACCAAAGATCGGTCAGTCATCCTCAATGGCCCGCACCACACCGTTGGGATAAGGATCATTAAGGTCAGTCCTGAATGAGATAGATGAAGGGCTCGACTAGAAAGGTTTGAGCAAGTGTTTCAAGCTAGTCCCCTCCTTCGCCAGTGTAGCAGTAGGCTTTTTAGCAGCGTAGCTCACGGAGCAGGTGAATCCGCGAAAGTTTAAGTAAGGACTGGACCCTATTCTATAACCGGACTTGATGAAATAGGTCATTGAGTCAAAGAAATGCGTTTGATAAGCATCGGCCCAGCTTCTTTCATCACGAGAAAGGGGTGAACCCTAGATAGATATCAGAAAATGCTCTTTCAGAAAGGAGAATTCGTAGACCCACAAGAGAAAGTCTAATGCCCGTTTCCACTAGCAAGTCAATTCTAAGCACGAAGAATGGAATGCCAAGTTTTGTTCAATTCCACTAGCACCTTCTTTCTTTCCTTTTCCTGCCCTTCTTCCTTAATCAATAACTTGCCCTCCTCGTCATGTCATAACAAAGCTTCTCGACCAGTAATGTAATAAAAAGGATGATCTACCAACTTGAATAGCCATCATAGAACAGAGACAGATAGAAAGGTAACGTATAATAAGTTCACTGAATTCACGTAGAAGAGAGTTGGCATGCACGTTTTGTACAAGATGAGGAAGAATTTACATAATCTATATTTGATTTGGTACCTGCCCCTCTGCGATTTGGCATACCCGCTCATGCCACCCACTAAAAGATTTTCTGATGATACGATACGAGATGAGAGAGACGAAGAAAGAACATCTAATAATATACTGGGGCTGTCACTCCTTGTTTTCTTTCAATCTCTATCTACCGAACATGGATGATACGAGATTTGATACACGGTTTGGCATGCCAGATTTCATGGTAACGTATAATAAGTGAGTTGGCTCATAGCTATTTTTATCTCTCCGGGTGACTGGATCGCCCCGGCATAAGCGCCGTACTCCAATAACGGATCCTTTTGTAGGTGAAGGGGCAGGTGTGCCCCGGTCTAATTAAGAGTTTCGCTTCTGTATTAGGATAGTTATAGTTATCTAGTCCGGTCTTATTAGGATATATATTAGCAGTAAGTCCCCGGTTACTCGCTTGAAAGCGGCCTTCAGGCCTCCTTCCCCCGCAACTACAGAACTACAGCATTAAGAACTGAACTAGAACTGCCAAGCTATTTTAGAATATAACTGCTGTTCCCGTCCTGCCCGCCTATAAGTAGAACTATATAGGTAAACTCTAAACCAGGAATTCCTCCTATTCCAATTCTCAAGTCATACGATTTTCATACGGATTTGTGCCCGGATCTCCTTCTTTTGTCTTTGAGCCTGCCTTTAGGTAGCTATAAAGGGCATGGAAGTCCCCCTTCTTCTCAAGCAGGAAAGCCCTATTATTCTTATTCTAATGTCCATTGGAGCTTCTCTTTTCTTCCCGCTATCTGGCTGTTCTATTTACACGTCTGTTCCCCAGTCTGACTTTCTCATGCCCGGGTATCTTTCTTTTATCCTTTCTACTTCTGTTACAGTAGCTATAGTTGTAATGGCAATTACAAGGTTATGCAGGTCTCCTTCTCATTGAGTAGCCTATACTCTGGAATTGAAGTAGCGAAATTGGCCTTAGCATAGAACGTTTACCGCTTGCCTTACTAATAATCGGGAATCTGAACAGGCAACTATGAGACTAATTTCCCATTGTTCCGAGCAAGTTACTGCGTACCTGAAGTAAGTGTGCCCATCTTGGTCTCCTTTCTTTTTTCTTTGCAGCTGCCATAAAAGTCAAGCCAACTATTATAACAGGAATCTCACCGCCTGCTCCCCTTATAAGATACTCGCTACTAAGGTTATGAAAGAAGGCAGCTAAATCAGCAATAGAAGAGAACTCCAGATCTATGAATAGCCAACAAAGAGCCTCGCTTGATTACTGGAACTAAACAGCAAGCTGCTCCTACCTTACTTATCGAGAAGGAGTACTGGGACTGAGTAGACGGATTGTAGTTCTCTTTCCCCTAGCAGCCTTTCCTGCTTTCCCGGTTGCAAGGTTTCGAGCTAACTACAGATTCTTACAAATAATAAACTCTTTATTGATAAAAAAAAGCTTTTAATGACTGTTCTTGCAAAAAAGAAAGAGAAATCAATTGTTTTGAAAAGCCAGGAATATAATAAATATTGTTCAAAACCAAATAATTATATCAAAGAAGTAAACAAACTGTCCCTAATGCTTTAACTTACACGAGCACACCACTGCCAATTCTTAAAATGACCTCGCCTTCAGCCAGCTCCCTTGACAGATCAAGCATCTGTAAAGAAGAACATACATGGTTAGTGGCTCCTGAATCAAATATCCATGATGACAAATCATACTCCACTAAGCAAGCTTCAAGTACTAGTAAATAATATTTACCTTTCTTTTTCAGCTCAGAGAGATACTTATTACAGTTTCTCTTCCAATGACCTCCGACCCCACAGTGGAAATATTTTCCCTTGGGATTGCTGTCTTTCTTATTCTTCTTGACTTTTGGTGACGTCTTGGCTTTCTTCCCTTTTTTTGTTCTTACCTTGTCCTTACCATTGTTCTTCTTCATTTTCTTATTCTTAACAATATTAGAAGAATTCTTTTGCTCAACAACATTTGTCTCGCCCTCTTTGATCATTCTAAGGTTGAGTGACTAAAAAATCTACGGTTCATTCAATAAACGGGTGATGTTGAATTGTAATTTATTCATAACATAGTTAGTCGTGAACGCAGAAAAAACTGGTGTGAGGGACTCAAGTATAATGTTAACTTGAGTTCGCTCACAATAGTCGCGCTATATACTTCTACCTCGTGCATTATATTGATCATATTCAAAACATATTCTGACACAGAAGTGCTTTTTCTCATCTTAGTCGTCATATAGCTCCTAGTGGCCGTACGATGACTTTTGATCAGACTGTTGCGCAAACATCCCTTGTGGAGATTCCATAATCTCATAGGTAGTCTCCATGCTTGTACCATTTCACCTTGTTGTTTGATATGATCCAAGCATCATATTTCTCCTTAACATTCTAAGGGGTATTAACAGCGGGCTCCTCAGGACATTTCTTAGTAAGAACGAATTTGTGGTTCTCACAAATCAACATTAAGTTCATATTTGATTTTCAACATACGAAATTATCACCATTCAATTTTTTTCAAGAGCAAATAAAATAGTAACAGGGTTGCCATGGTAGACATAATAATGATAACTGGAATTTAAAACATACAAGATTCAATATAATTGATAAATATATAGAATTAGAAAAATAAACGTGATGCATGAATACAACATAATATATACACAAATTTAACAATTACTAATCACGATAAAACAATCTAGCGATTAATGTGCTGCTTTAGGGTTAGTCAGATTAACCTCAGACTATTTATGAGACATTCTCATCATCATTAATTAAAACTTAAAATATCTCATATTTTCTCTTTTAACAATAAGGTATCGCTTGTTCGGTAATGTAATATCCCGATCTTTTGTGAATGGGCATTTTTCGTAAAATTGATTTAAAAGATAATGTAATTTTAAAATTTGATTTTAAAGATGGATTATTTGTATTTTTTGTAAAATTATTTTTAATTAGATAAGATTCATTCAAAGTTAAAATTTTAAAAGTGTTTTAGTTTATAATTTTAAAACTCACTCACACCTATATGCATATACACACTAAGCTAGCCCTAACCTAATATATTTATATTTGATCTTCAACTCTCTCCTCTCCCTCGCAACGTCTCACCCCACGCAGCCACCTGCAGGCCAACAATCCTTCTTCTTCTTCGTTGGTCTCCCTCTAAACGTTGGCCGCTACAAGCTTTGAATTTGGGTAATCTTCTTCTCCTTTTTTTCTAGATTTCTTTCTTTTTATCTCTTCCTCTCTCTATTTTTGTCTCTCTCTTTCGCTCGTCCTTGCCTCGTCTCCCTCCCTCTCTGTTTTTGTCTCTTTCTCTCAGATCTCTCTTAAACGCAGCCCATGAATTATTCTTCAATTTTTTGGTAGCCCCAACGAAAACCTACTGTTTCTCCTTTTTCTTCTCTTCTTTCTCTGTCTTTTCTCTCTCCCTCTGTTTCCTTCTCTCTCGCCCTCTGTTTTTCTCTCTCTCACTTTTTCTATCTTCTGATGTCTCTTCCTTTTTGCATTTTCTCTCATTTTTCTCTCTCTGTCTCTCTTTGCTTCTCTATTTATCCCTCTCTCTCTTCCCCTCTCTGGTTCCCTCTCTGTTTATTTCTCCTTATTCTCTCGTTTCCCCTCTGTTTTCATCTTTGATTTTGTCTCATCTCTGCACTTCGTGGAAGTCTTTCGCCATCTTCACGGACTACTTCCAGCGCTGTCATGTCTTCATGTCGGTAAGTTTATGTTTCCTCTTCGTCCCCCTCTCTCCGTTTCTCCCAGTCTATATTTTTCTCTATGTTTCCTTTCCTTTTTCCCTCTGTCTCTCTTCTTTTTCCTTCGTTTATTCTTTGCTTCTCCATCTTTTACTTCATATTTCTCCTTTTGTTCTTCTCTCGCTCTCACTTCTGCTTATCTTTTCCTTCCCCCCTATTTTATCATTTTCTCGTCGTTCTCCCCTGTTCCTTCCTTCCATTTTTCTCATTCTGCGGGTTGATTATGCCATGAACCAGTTCACTTTACCAGGACCGGTCTGAATTGGTCCATCAGATAAAACCGATTCGGCCTGGTCTGAACTGTTTGACCCAAAGTTTTATCATTTGACTCTGAACCCGATATATTATTTTTCGACCTCGCTCAGACCCCTTAGTACCATTTTAATTAAATCACTTTTATTTTATGATATTAAAAATGTGTTTATATTGTTTTATTTCAAAACAATTTAGTGATTGTTTTTTTTTTGGATTTCAGGTCATTAATTGTTTTATTCATTCTTCTGCTTCAGGTAAGTGGGCTTACGTGATGGTGTGACTCCCGTTGTTATAAATGTATATGCTTTATGTAAGTGAATTTATATTATAATGTGACCCATGTGTGATAAATATATATGCTTTGTGTAAGTGAATTTACATTGTAATGTAACCCACGTGTGATAAATGTAATACCTGTTATTCTCATCAGTTTTAATTATCTATAAGTATGTTATGTTTATATATATGTTTGTGTAAATTGACTTATTTAACGATGTGACCCTGATATTATAACTGTATCATGTATTTATTATTTGTTTAACCATTTTTTGATAATTATTATATTTCATTATTAATGTGATTATCATGAGATAAATATCTGAGCATGACTGATTTTACGTTAGTATGTTATCATGTTTAATTCTGTCATATGAATCAGTATGCATTATATGATTAATTATTGTTATACGCTGGATTCTGCAAGTTATGAGGTCAATTCATTCAAGTAGTTATTAGCAAGATATGAACTTAAGCACGACCCTTAGTTAACAAGAAATCAGGACTGTTCATGTTTTATTCTGTTAAACGAATGGGGTATCATCTGTTCATATTTTGGTCATACATTGGGTGTCATCTGTAAATGTTTTTCGTTAATCATGAGGTGCCATCTGTTCATGTTTTCCGTCACCTATGAGTGACATCTGTTGTGTCGCCCAATGTGTGTCATCTGTTTCATCGCCCGATGTGTGCCATCTATTTTGTTGCCCAAATTTGTAATGATCTGTTTCAGTTAACGTGTGATCCGTCCTGGTTAGGTTGTTAACTAGGGGATATGCCAAGACTTTATGATTAAGATTGTTAAATGATTCTGTTTGAGACACGTGTTATATGCGTGCTATGTTAAGCCATGTCATGATCAAGTACAATACTTTATTGTATTTATGATATATGTCAAGCTCAATTATGTTATGTCATGATTGCATTTATGACATGTGGATGCATGTTATTATGTGAGTTTGTTTACTGAGTATTTTAAAATACTCATTCCCCCACAGTTATTTATGATGCAGGTGGCGATGGCGAGCAACATGAGTGGGAGAGTGCCATAACCAGTTAAATAAGAGGAATTTATGTTTTCAGTTATGATTTGATTTAAAACTTAGGTAAACGTTTTTTGTTAAACTTGGTTATTTAAGTAGTTTATTTTTACGTTATGATTTTCTACGAATTATGATGAGTGAAAGCTTCATGAATTATAGATTTTAAGTTTTGAATTTATTTCAGAATTTAATTCAGTTTTTTGAGGTTTTATTAATTCTGCATTTAAGACACTTTATCGCTTCCGCTATTTAATGATTAAGATTCTGATCATGGATAAGTTTAATGCTTCCGCTATTTAAGGTCAAGAGTTTTCTATTATGGGTAAATTAAGAATTTCAATTTGAGAATTTCTCAAAATTAGGGTTTGTTTCGAATTGGAGATTTCAAAATTGTGAATTTACACGTATGTTTAACCCTCGGGGATCAGGGCATTACAGTTTGGTATCAGAGCAATGGTTTTAGATTCTGTAGACTTTTCATAGTGAAAAATATGGCATGTCACCTACTCGGCTCCTCCATCACCTTATAAGTCAGGCAAGCATGATATGTATGTTTTAATTACTGGTTCAGTATGACGTGCTTTAGTTTCATTATGGCATGTTTGTTACATATATGTTATATTTGTGCAATAAGATTAGGCTCTTGGTAAGTCTTGAATTTTGGTGGGTAGTAGAGTAATGGCTCCCCCTACGAGAAACAACAATCATGCACTGGTTGATCCTGCTACGAACCCTTCGGCGACCATGATCGAATTGTTTCAAGAATTTTTGGAGTTGTTGAGGCAAGCATCAATGACTCGCCTAGCTCAACTACAGCAACCTCAACAGGCGACAACGATCAACGTGCAGCTGATCCACACCTTCAGGAGGCTGAACCCGACTGAATTTGACGGTCTTTTGTCAGATCCATTGTTAGTTGACGATTAGATTGCGAGATTGGAGCAGATTTTCCAGTTTATGATGTGTTCTGGGATTCAAAAGGTTATTTGTGTAACTTTTATGCTGACGCGAGAAGCTCGAAAATGGTGGGAGCTCACACAAAGAGCTCATGATGTTGTGTATAATCCGGTGAATTGGGATCGATTTAAGGAGCTATTTTTCGAGAAGTATTTTCCGATCACCGTTGGAGCGAGCAAGGAGGCCGAATTTCTTAGGCTGGTGCAAGGTAATAGGACTCTGGCTGATTATGAGAGGAAGTTCGAGGAATTATCTCGCTACACCACGCATTACGTTGATAGTGAGATCAAGAAAGCTCACACGTTCAAAAGGGGACTTCGTCCAGAGATAAAGGGTTTTGTGTCACTCCACAAGCATACCACTTACGCAGCGGTGGTTGAAGCAGCATTGTTGATGGGGCAGAATCTTCCACCAAGAGAGCTGCCACGGAATGATCGCTCGTTGCAAGAGAAAAGGAAGCTTCATGATGACCATTTTGAACAACGAGATGCAAAGAAACAAGTTAGAGATTCTCATCCTATTTGCGTCACTTGTAACAAAAGTCATGTCAGACAGTGTTATCGGAAGATTAATGCTTGCTTTTAGTTTGAGAAAACTGGGCATTATCTCAAGGATTTTCCGTTGAACAAACAAGGTGAGAACGATAGCACAACAATCAACATGAATAAAGGAAAGGCATTCGCTTGACACATTAGGAAGTGGGCGATTAAACTGCAGTTTTTGTAGGTATACTTCTTGCTTTTGGGAATTCAATCTTCGCGTTGATTGAACATTGATTTTGTTTTCTTCATTTGTGTTTTGTGTTTTACCGTTGGTTGCGTTTTGGATTCTTTTTTTGTTATTTTTAGTGTTTTAAAAATGTGGCATCTTTCTTTCGATTTCTGTTTAGTTATTAATGTGATTATCATGAGATAAATGTCTGAGTATGACTAATTTTACGTTAGTATGTTATCATGTTTGATCCTGTCATATGAATTAGTATGCATCATATGATTAATTATTGTCATACATTGGATTCTGCAAGTTATGAGGTTAATTCATTCAAGTGGTAATTAAGCAAAAATATGAACTTAAGCACGACCCTTAGTTAACAATAAATTAGGATTGTTCACGTTTTATTCTGTTAAACGAATGGGGTGTCATCTGTTCATGCTTTCGTCACACATAGGGTGTCATCTTTTCATGTTTTGGTCATACATTGGGTGTCATCTGTAAATATTTTCCATCACTCATGAGGTGCCATCTGTTCACGTTTTCCATCACCTATGAGTGCCATCTGTTGTGTCGCCTAATATGTGTCATCTGTTTCATCGCCAGATGTGTGCCATCTGTTTCGTCACCAAATTCATCATGATGTATTTCAGTTAACGTGTGATCAATTCTGATTAGGTTGTTAACGAGGGGATATGCCAAGATAAGATATGATTAAGATTATTAAATGATTATGTTTGAGACACGTGTTATCTGTGTGCTATGTTAAGCCATGTCATGATCAAGTACGTTACTTTATTTGATTTATGATGATATATGTCAAGTTCAGTTATATTATGTCATGATTGCATTTATGACGAGTATATGCATGTTATTATGTGAGTTTGCTTACTGAGTATTTTAAAATACTCATTCCCCATAGTTATTTATGATGTAGGTGGTGATGGCGAGCAACATGAGTGGGAAACTGCCATAACCAGTTAGATTAGAGGAATTTATGTTTTCAGTTTATGATTTGATTTAAAACTTAGGGAAATGTTTTCTGTTAAACTTGGTTATTTAAGTAGTTTATTTTTACGTTATGATTTTCTATGAATTATGATGACTGAAAGCTTCATGCATTATAGATTTCAAGTTTTGACTTTATTTTAGAATTTAATTTAGTTTTTTGAGGTTTTATTAATTATGTATTTAAGACACTTTATTGCTTCCGCTATTTAATGATTAAGATTCTGATCATGGATATGTTTAAGCTTCTGCTATTTAAGGTCAAGATTTTTCTATTATGGGTAAATTAAGAATTTCAATATGGGAATTTCTCAAATTAAGGTTTGTTTCGAATTGGAGATTTCAAAATTATGAATTTACACGTATGTTTAACCATCGGGGATCGGGGCGTTACAGGTCAAGTCACAACTATCTACATGAAATCTTAATTGTAACTTTGTGATTGCAACCCATTATATCATATTCCATAACTTCATTTACAACATGTCGCCTTAAAGTCGGTCAAAACTAAACTATATCACTTCCTCATATCTTCTTAGGAAGTTCAACCTTGGTATTGGTACAGCTGGAAACCTTTTTTTAGGGTTATGAAAACAAAACCATCTTGAGACCTTTACTGCACCTCCCGGTGTTGTACTAATTTTGGAGATCATAGCTTACATTGACATGTCAACTTTCTCTCTCACTATTTTAGGATTATGTGTTTCTATTTTAACTAATTAATTAATTTCAAATTAATCATTGGTTAAAATAATAAACCTATGAGTATTTAATAATAAGTTATGTCAATCTCATTGGTCTAAGTTTATTAATCTTTTAAAGCGCCTAAGTCATAATTAGATGAATTTAGATTAACTAATTAATTATATTCATCAAACTTTAATAAAACTTTTTTACTAAAGTCGGTTATCCTAAAGATTACTATGACCCTTAGTGTTATGTGATTAAAAAGTTTTAACTAATTAAAACCTAACAATTCACATGCAATTTATTTCATAAAACAAAAATATAAACATAATAGGACAATCATAATAAATCATGTTTCTACTGATGAGATGTATGATCAAATGAAACTGTGTGAGATTTTTATTTATGATATGTGATCGACTAATACATGGACATGCTATCAAACATAATATTTAAATAATTATTTAACAATTAAATAAAATAATAATGGACCGAGTGATTATTGGGCATTTCTAAAATACAACCTTTGAAATTTAGAAATAAAATTATAAAGCGGACTTCAAAAATACACATTTCTGTATTCTCTTCTGCATGTCCATCTTCATAATCTTCAAACTTTGAACAAAATCCTCTTTAATTAGAAAAAAATATTTTTTAATCAAAATTAATTTATATAATTATACTTTTAAAAATAGTTGACTTTGACTTAGTCAAATAAACATTTTATTCGATTTGATCAAACTTGGGTCAAACTCAATCAACCTATTAATTTCTAGTTTTCATAAAATTAATAATTAATAATTAATTTTAAAATTAAATTAATTTCAAAATTTAAAAGGATAATTGATAAGCTTAGGGTTATCATAAAACTCTACAGCGATAGGGTTGGTTGGTATCAAGACTTGTGCAAAAAATTTCTAAATGTGACAACAGTTGCCACCAACCACTATCACCGCCAGATCAGGAGCCGGCCGCTAGCCGTCGCCGCCGATTTTTTGAGGACGTCGTTGGAATAGTAATTTCGACGACATTGCCGGTAATCATTAATCAGCCGCGCCAGCGCCGGAAATCTAATTTCTAGTGTCGGCACTGGAATTCAAATTTTTTGTGCCGACGCCGGAATTCTAAAAGAATTCCTATTTCTTTAATTTTTCTTCCGTCGTTTGTCTCGTGTGTTCTTCGTCTTCTCACGATCGGAATAATTACAATAAATATTAAAAATAAAATTATAAAACTTCCTACGCCCCAAAACGACTTACACAAGATCTAAGGAAAAATTAAAAAAAATAAAACATAACCCAATAATCACCAAATAATTAACGATATATTATTTTTCATACATTCAAAAAATATAACCCATCTTATACATATTTCATATTATATTTATAATGCAAGAAAACTCACACAACATTTAATATATAAATATATAAAAGACCATCTGATATCACTTGTTGGTTGTCGCGGCACGTGCGCAACGGAAGCATGTGGTTCAGGGCTTCCAAATAAAGATCGAATCTTTTATTAAACAAAACTTGCTTAACACAACGATAACCAAATAATTTTTTATTGAAAACTATTTTTCATGCAGTCAGGATCCATTAAATATTTATACATAAAATCTACAACATACAAAGTTATGAATCATATGCCTCTTGTAGTCTATATCAAACGTCCTTGCAAAACCGATCGATCATTCATCCCACGAAACCGTTCCAACAATCAATAGACTATAAGATCCACACCAAGATCTTCCAAGTCAATCCTCAGTGCAGTAGGACGTGTGGACACATAAAATATTACAATACACTTTTTTTTATCTCTAGATGTAATCAACACATCAGATTTAGAGATTTACTGAGAATGATTTTAGCGTGACGATTCTAAAAAAGGACGCGATGCTTATTCTTTCAGAGTTTTGATTAACTATTAATCACATAGGAGAATCACTCTGACACCAACTTTGTTCTCAATTTGATTTTTTGTATGAACTGATGAACTTATTCATTAACTGAGGTCATTAGAATAATGTATATATATTTTCTAGATAATGGCGTATCATATATTCAAGGATATTAAAAATTAATATTTAATTTCAAATTGCCCAATACAGTGTGACTGACTGTATAATGGTGCACAACAGCATTGCCACACCGCACTGCAGTTGGCGTAAACCATCACAGTGTCTCACGACACTGTGAGTTACACACGCTATTACCGTAGTGCCACGTGGCACACAACAGTTCAGAGAGATTTATGATTCTCAACCATTGATCGACACGTGATAATTATTACAAATTAAATATTTATTTTAATCAGATAAATATATAGATATCAGTTTATTCAAAATTAACATATCTGATTATCCCTATCAATTAAATTATCCGTTATTTCACAAATAACAGTTTTTGTTGGCTCAAATTATTATCTAAAAATAATTTAATTATCTAATTTCATAAATTAGATATTTTGTCTCACTTATCGATAATTGGAAAAATAATCGATAGTTATTTATATATAATATCTGAAAATTATATTTATATTTATATATATAAATAATTCAATTAATTAATTAATTAATCACACATAATTATCTCATAATTATGTACATGCCCCAGAAAAAATTATTTTACAAGTTAGTCATTTTCTCATATCCTGAAATATTCACATCCTAGAATGCGTAATATACATGTGACTTGAGGACCATGGACCTATAATCCTAAGCTCCAATAAACTAGTTTATTAATTAAACTCTTTAATTAAATAATCTTATTTATTAATTTCATTATTACTCTACTATAAATATGCAATTGAATTCTTAGTGATTATAAAATGTATTTATAGAGTATTCTCATGTAGTCCACTGATATAATCATTTCATTTAGTTTTGTCCTCCAATTATTGGTTCGTAAATTAGAACTGATCAAAATTACCATTTTACCCCTCTAAATACCTCTTGATCCTTATACACCATTAATCTACTAGTGAATGACTAATTTATAATTTTATTATAAATTTGAGCTCAATAACCATTCAGTTCCAGAATTAACAATTAAGGGAGCCAATATACGATCCGTTAGTAAAACTTGAATTTCAAATATTGCATGATCATGTTCTTAGCCATCCACATCATTGAATCTCCAAAATAAAAGTCACTAGCTAACCCTTAACGAGAGGATTAAAAAATCTAGTAGACGTGCATAAGAGTTCATGACTACTAGGGATTCAAACGGATCTACATACGATCGTCGAATTAATGTGTATTAAATCTTTATGATAAACGACACATTTATAAAGATTTTAATTCACATCGGTCCAGTCATATATAATCTCATTATATAAAGTACATTCACTAAATTATCTATATACATCAATGATCCGTATCTAGATCACACACATTCATAATGCTTAGTGAACCGTACTAGCAACTATTCATTAAAGATTACATACTTTAATATGTCGCTAATAATTTTTTCATTATCTATGATCTTAATCCTCTCATACCAATACAAGATCATAGTCTCGTTAATGAATATAAAATTTTCATATATTTATATAAATTATTCAACAATAATTTAGAAGAACAATTATAAGAAAAATATAATTCTCATTAAATTTCATATCAAAATATCAATACACATGCTTTGAGGGCATAACCCCCAACACAAGAATCAAAATATGACATTAGTATAACGTGTTTATTAATAATTAAAAATTAGATTATTGAGAATAAGAATGATTGTTTGTGTTTACTAAATAAATTAATCGAAATTAAAATATATGACATTACTAAAATATCTTTCAAGGTAAATAAGTACTATTTTCTTAAATAATTATTTTGAGGATATAATAGACTTTTCATTATCCATTCTTGATAAATAAAAAATATAGAATTACATTACCACATAGCATCTAAGAACTTCATTCCATGCAGTTAGCGGAATCAATTCTGGTGAATGTGCATTGGCCCAAAAAAAATTATTACATCCACATATTAACAAACGTTAGTTTTGAAATATAAAAAAAAATTACATGAATTACTTGGGAAAAAATCTAATCAAAATTTCCTGTAAGAATTGAAATATTATTTTGACAACATAAATAACTACAATCACTACTATAAATCCTAGGGGTCAACAAGGTTCGGTTCGGTCGGTTAGTAGGTTAAAATCGAATGGAACCGAACCAAACCGTGAATGTCAAAAGAACCAAACTGAAATTCTAGTTCGATTCGGTTTGATATTAGTAATTAAAAAAATAATTTTTTAAATAATTTTTAAATGATATTATTAAAAAAAAATATAAAATCAAAAATTTTTATCATTCAATTCGGTTCGATATGAAATTATATATAAAAAATATGAATTTAATGTTTCGATTCGATTTGATTTTAAACACCCCTATTAAATTCATGAAGATTAAGGAGATGTCATTATTGAATAATAAAAAACATTATGAGCAATGCCACGTAACATTGTTTGTTACGACATGGCACTGTAACGTGATTTTTTTCTCATTTATTTATTACGTGTAATATCATTTAACATTATCAACAATAACAGTGTGCAGCGCTTATGCTAAATTGATTTTTTTCATCTTTTGTGGACATTTTTTCTTTTATTTTTATATACTGGTTGAATTTTATAATGACTAATCTTTAAAACTTCAGAAACATTATAAATAGATGAGATTATCCCCACTAATAAGAGACCTTATTCACGCAACAACCCTAGTGAAAAATGTTACGTAGTTTATAGATATATACTCTATGGTATATAGTAATATACCGTGTTATGCATATTCACCTTAGTATATTTTAATATACTATCAATATATCATAGTATATATTTCATATATTTTTATATATCATTAGTATATCATAGCATATCTATAGTATATTTTTATATACTAATAATATATTTTCATACACCATCCGGTACTATACCCTTCCCACACCCAAGCCCGACCCTTCATTTTTTTCTTCATAATCTCGCTTGAAAACTAGAAATAGAGGGAGGAAAAGAATGGTTACATAAAAATCAGATCTGGTTACGGTGAAGGAAGGTGTGATCAAATCTGGTCACGGCGGTCAAGGAAGCCGCGACTAGATCTGGTCGCGGTGAACAACAGAGCCGCGGTCGACAACCGCGTCAATTGTACGGCTGGTGATTCTTCGATATCTAGTCATTTATATAAATTACACAAAATTCTAAAAGGAAGAAGAAAAATGAACATAATCACGCAAGCCTGCACGAAAGATAAATTCCAAGTTTATACCTCGAGTTATGAATTGCCAAGCCATTTATATCGTGAAGAAGGGTGTGAAGAAGAAAGGAAAAAAAATATAAAAACACATAACAATTAAAATAATGACATAAAGATAAAATAACAAAAAGAATATTAACTACCTGATTTTTATCTTCTCAATTTTAATCGTATGTACAAAATAATAATAAAAAGATATTATATAAAAATAAAACTAAAAATTGATTTAAATCTCTAATTTTCTCTATTTGACCAAAATAAACAAGACCAAAACCAAGAGAATATAATCTACTAATCGGTCAATATAAGATAGTAGTTTTCTATTAGTCACCCCCTTTCATATCTCTTCTTCTAAAGTCCAAAACCCTTTTCCCATTTCACACAACTCTCTCTCTCTCTCCAATGTCCCGCCATTCCTCCCCATTCCGCTCTTGCTTCCGCCCCTCCACAGTCACTACCCCCACCGACCACCGCCACCCTCCTCCGCCGCTTCCACCTCCACCCCCTCTCTCTGGCCACCCTAACCTTACAACCTGCCTTTACCACACCCACCTCGCCCTCTTTTCCCTCACATGGTCTCGCACATGTCTGTCTCGCTCTCTCCTTCTCCAAATTAACTCAAATCCTCACCCCTTTGAATCTCCTTCTCACTCCTCACATCCTCTCTCATCCTCTTATTCCTCTTCTTTCCTCCTCCATACTAAGCCCTTCATTTTCTGGAAGAAACATGGCTCAAAGAAGCTCTGTTCCAATATTCGCATCTTTTGGGACCTCACGCGCGCCAAATTCTCATCTGGGCCGGACCCCCATTACGGATTCTACATCGCAGTCGTTGTCGACGGCGAAATGGTCCTCCTGGTTGGCGATTTGATCAAGGAAGCCTACAGCAGAACTAAAGCACTAAAACCCAAAACCCCCCAATCGCTCCTTCTTATAAAAGAGCACGTCGTCGCCCACAAAATCTACTCGACAAAGGCGAGAATCGGAGGCAAAATCAGAGAGATTCAAATAGATTGTGGATACAACGACGAAACCAGGCTCGGATTTAGCTTCGACAACAAACGGGTGATGGAAATCAATGGGCTAAAATGGAAATTCAGAGGCAATGAGATAATCGAAATCGATGGTGTCTCCGTTCAAATATGTTGGGACGTGTATAACTGGGTTTTCGAGGAGGAAGGGCAAGCGATTTTCATGTTCAGATTTGGGGAAGAAGGAGAAGAGGAATGTGAAATGGTGGGTAAGAAAGATGGGATGGTGGTGTGGGCCCAACAGCAGGATTGGAATGGGAGTGAGTGGAGCAAAATAAGGAGTAACTTGTCGTCGTCGTCGGTTTCAATGTCGTCGGTGGGTTCGTCGTCGGGGAATTCTTCGGTAATGGAGTGGGCTTGCGTGGAAGAGAGCGAGCTTAGCTCAGGTCCTTCTGGATTTTGTTTGCTAATATACGCTTGGAAGAGATGAAGAAGAAGAAGAAGAGATTGGTAAATTATGTTTGGTAAAATTGCTTCGTCTTACTAACCCCATTTGTTCATGAATGAAAATTATAGAAAAAAAACCAAATTTTGTTCAACATTCATAGGTGCAAGAACGAAAGAAAATCAAAATTACTGTAATTTTTTTCCTCTTGTGGGAATATTGTATTGTATTGTATCGCATCTGGTTCCTACATACTCGTAGAATGCCAGACCCAGTGGTTGAAGATTATTGAGAATGCGAATCGGAAAGATTAATTGTACTTTGTTTCAATTTGGTAGACGGAAAAGGAAAACCTGGTGATGCTTTGGATTCTGGTAGATTTGATTGGTACTGTGTTTGACTACAGAACAACATACATGTGACTCATCTACAATATTTTACTGTTTTTTAAACAGTCCCAATGTTCTTTTTCACAAAATTTCATTCCTAACAACTAACCACTGAATCTTGTGAATTTTTTTAATGCAAAATTACTCTACTCTATTATTTAGTTTGTCTAAATTACACAAAAATTACATTTATATTAAAAATTAAACAAACCTCCCTTATGTCAAATTTAGATTAACCTTGTATTTTTTGTATAGGTGTCCATGTAATGTAAACAAATTAGAACATATATTAAAGTGATTTTTCATTGTTTTTTTACTATCGTGATAAGGATAGTTAGGTAGTTATTTAGTTTTTCCTAAACAATGATTATTTGGAAGAATAGGATGTAAATAATAAAATATTTTTTTTTATCAAAGTTATAAATTTTAATGACTGAATTAGAAGAAATATGACTTAAATTTATAATCTCTAAAATATGGATGTGAAGTTTAAATAATTGTGCTAAGTCTTGTTTTTATAATAAATTATGATTCAACACACGAGAATGGTTTATGCTGAAAATGAAACTTTGGAATTTTATTTGATAATAATGAGAAGCAGAAGCTTGGCAGTTTCATTGGTCTAAGATCGAAAGGAGATGAATTTCTTCACTGCAATTGGTATCCATAATATTCGGCCAAATGAACCATTTGCAATTTGAACTTGATTTCTTCAAAGGAAAATGGTACTCAATAGGGAAACATATTACTTCTTGTTGAGGTAGGGGTGATTTGATCAACTGATCTAGATTTTTCATGGAAAAGAACTGCACAAGACAACTGAGCATGAAAAAATTGAGATGGGATTTTTTTCTTTCCTTTCTAAAGTCAATCTAAACTGTTGATATCTGAACTAATGACTCAAATTAAACATGACCATCTCTAATTTGTAAGATGATTTGAGTCCACTCAATCTTTGGGGAAATAGATTGATGTGCTTAAAGCATTCTCAAAGTCGTTAAAAGTTCAAGTTGGCAATACTAGTGTAGTGTGAATATGTTGAACATTGACCACATTTATTTGATCAAGTTAGATGTCGTTGGATTTAAAAAAAGTCAAACTATATATAATTAACACACCACTTAACCAGATAAAGTCAGTGTAAAAACTTATCTACTTAGAGCCTTAAAATTTTCACTCTTAAAAAATGTACAAGTAACTAAATTCTGTGAATTTATCAAACAAAAAACTTTCCAACAATGAATTCAAGTTGTACTTGTACTTTATATTACTTTTGGATTTTAAAACAACCATAAAGAGTCACAATTCAAGAGATAGTCAACAAGAAGACTGGATGCAGAACTGTTAAAAATTGGGCAGATACGATGAATGAGTCAACAGCAACACACGCAATTAGCCAAATCCATTGTCCATAGCTCTTTTCTGGTCAGCTATTGTTTGCTTTGAAAGAAAATCGACTTTGCAAATATATAGTGGAACGAGTCAATAATAAGAATTAAAAGTTGATTTTCAATCTCTTTCTTAAAAAGTCAACTTCTATGGGGTTCAGGCCCAGAATATGCAGCCTCCTAGTAGTAGTGGCTTTGGTGCCTTGCCAACTTAAATATAATCTCAACCAACTTCAGTCAAATGGAAAATATTATTGTATCTTCTCACAGCAAAGCTGCTTCGGCAATATTTAATGACTAAATTTTCCAATATGAGCAGCTTTGTCTGGTGCACCAGTTCTCTTCCTACCCCAATGTTAGGTGAGTCTACGTTCATTTCTTATAATTATTCAACACCAACTAGACCAAGAAATAATGATTTCAGAATCACAGTTGACTAGGTTGTAGACTTAGTGAAAATGGATTTAAGAAACAGAAAAAGAACACAATTTTTTTAGAATTTTGATTAATGTAAATAATCCAGAAGATCAGATGGGCAAGAGTGAAAACTTTGCAATTTCACTATCTTCTGTTCTCAACAAAATTCTAAAGTAAGATTTGAAAACCAATTTACCATTAGAGCTTTAGACTCAAGCTTGAGGTCGAGGAAGAATGAATCAAGGACGCAGATGGAGGAAGCAAGCATCTCTGTCTACTACTTTTGCCAGTAGAAATTTTAGGACAAGATATTAATGTTGGAGGTAGATTTGAAGATGAAGTGAACTTAGTTGATTGGCTTCTCAATTTCTTCTTTTCTCCATGGCATATTCTATCCTCTGATCTTACTCGCCGAATCTTTGTTTCATTCAAAGTTGCAGGCAGAACACAATTGCATAGAAAACCTAAACGGTAGATATAGAAACAATGAGCCTGGTATACAAATATTATGCCTCATTCATATACTAATGTGGGAAACACGAACAAGCTTTGGTAAATAAAATTGTCACGAGTGGGAAACAATCAACCAATAAAGAGCTGACACTTGGTCTAAAACTTGACCAGTCTATAATTATTCATTTTAAAAAGTGACCTCTCTGTTGATGATTATATATTCAGCATAGAAAACAAACAGTTCAATATTGTATTTGCTCTACTATTTCTCAATTCTACATTTTTCGTGTACCTATATCGTCTCTCATAAACAAACATTCTCTGTCGTTAACTTTCATCTCTCCATCCTCTTCCCAACAAAGAAGCAAGGATGCTTGATCATTAGAAACAAACAATAAGAAAACAATGCAACAATGATTTGAAGAATTTCTTACCGAGTCGGGCGAGTCTGTTGATCCAACTAGGGATTGGTTTTCCTGTTAATTTGAGACACACATCGTCACAAAAGTGGTTGCAATTTTTCGTTATTAGATGGTATGTGCTTCCACAGTAGTCTTCAGCTAGTTTCTCCATAAACGCATGAAGCTCTTTCGGACTTAGATTGGTTCTTCCAATAAAAATTGACTTTCTAAATGTGAAACCAGGACACTTCTTTGGTTCCACTTCAAATATCCCAGTTGTTAGATGTTCATGAGCCCCGAAGGCATATTCAACTCCATGAACTGCAACAAAATTTCCTCTTAAATAAGATATAACAAATAAGTACTAATACAAAAATATTAAGAAAAGAAAAACAGAAATTTAGTAGGGTAAGCTAGATAATTGATTATACTAATTGATATAATGAACAAACTGTCTTTGTTTTGCAAGTAAACGGGGAAAAACATAATTTATTTTCACACTGAATTATCAGCCCAGTCAAATGCTATTGAATTCGGTCAAATATAGAAGTTTTTGTTTATCTTATATACCAAAACATCCAGTAACACATTCAATTACGTAATGGCTATCATTTCCCATACGTACATAAGCTGCAATTATCGGATGTTTGGTTACCGAGAAAATGGGAGGAATGAGTAAAAACGTAACCTCAATCCTGGACTAAGCAAACAAGTTAAACTTCATCGGTGCAGACTACAACGTTTCTTTCGCGATACTAAACCACAAAATTCGATTCAGTGTGTAGATTTTTCAGCTAGCCAGATTTTCAAGAAGTATAATCAAAGCAAAATATGACGTAAGAATTATCATAATTTCCATAGTGTTATTAAGCAGCAAAGAAAGACAGCTCTCGTTTCTCTTCCTCATTTGCCCTCACTTTCTTAGAAACCAAACAAACGACAAACTTACAAAATAACCTCAGAATAGTTCTCACCTTGCACGCCGGAATGGTAGATCCCAAGGCCGAGCCAGTACGCGTACCCATTCATCGACGTTAGATCATACACATTCAGGTAAACCGGCACCGTCCCTGTCTTCTCCTTCCTTGACGTGAATACCATCTTACAGAACATTTTCAGCCAGTAGAATGATAGGTATCGCCAATGGCGGATTTGGGTTGGGAAATCAAGAGGAATGACAGGGGGGATTTGGGATATTACCCGAATGGATAAAAACTTAGGGGATTTTTCTAAACAAGCTTCTTCGTCATTTTTTTAATGTAGTTTTGGAAGAATTTTCGAGCAACCAACCTTAGGAACTTCCGGCGGCCGAAAGGGAATTTGCTGGGTTAGTCATATCTATCTATTTTCGTGCATCGTGGAGTCGGGAGTGGAGTTTATTGTTATGCCATTAATACGGTATGGTCCTCTCTAGTCTCTTCACCGTATCTTTTAGAAACTAGTCTTTTCACCGTATAATTTTATTAGTCAATACATACGTATATTATATTTGCAAATAAATATGTTATATTTTAATTATGATTATTATTTATAATCATATTATGTTTATGTAAGTTAAAAAATATATTTAATATAATATTTTATTTTAAATTTATGTGAGTAAGATAAAAAAATTATTATGTTGTTATTTGTTGATATATTATTATTCAATCAAGTTGTACAATGTCACATTTATATTTTTAGAAATAGTATATAGTTGAAATGTGCTCTCAAAACTAAAAGGAAGAGAGGCATCATTAAAGTTAATTCATCTATTTCGTATTTTATTTTTAACTTGATTTTAATTTTTCATTTATATTGCAAATTTTATTTATAAGTTTTTGGTAACTATATTTATGTAACATATTGATTATACTAACATATAAAATATAATATAAATATAAAGTTTTTCAAAGTGTGTTACAATTGAATTACATTTTAAATTATATTATATCAGTTTTATAGGGATAATTTATTTTTCCTCTACACTAAAAATAATTTAGTACAAGGTAGAGTTTTCTCTATATATCATTTTTAGTAACTTGCTAAGATCAATAAAAAATATCAATTAAAATTATTTATTAATTATTTTTTTAAATGTATTAAATAGATGAATGAATTTTAAAATTAATGTCTACTTGATCAATTTAATATAATTTTAAATATAACAAATTATTAAATGTCACATGTAATTTATAAAATTATTTTAGGTAATACACTAATAATAAATATATAAAATTATCATAAAATGATTCTCATCTCCTCCTCATTTTTAATAGATTATTATTATTTTAGATTATAGGTTTATTTTATTTTTTTCGTAGAATTTCACAGCGAGAGCGTCGGAGAGTGTGACATTTAAATTTCATAAAAGACAAAATAGGGTGAAACTTTTCTCCTCTATTTTTTAGAAGGAGGATGTAGTTTTTTTTTTTAAGTACTTACTAGAACTTGTACGTGATAATTTGCAACTAAAAATAATAAGAAAACTAAAAAGTATCAGCTAAAGAAGTTCTATCTATGACATATAAAAACAAACTTGGATAAACACTTTTGTACGATAATATTCTTATTAATTTTTTAAATTATCTTATTTATCTATCAATTAATATGATAGGTTCTATATGTTTTCTTTTAAAATTAATTAAGATCCATCCTTATAATAATAAAAAAAAATTCGCACCATTTTATATTATTATTATTATAATTATTCTCTCTTTGTTTCATGCACGCTTATAAAGTCTCATACAATTTCACTAATTGTATTTTATATTTTCACTAATTTTACCTTACTTTTAAATTATAACCTTTGAATTGCACCCTTTCAAAAAAAATTTTGAATTGTATTTAGTTAGTTTTTTACTCTAAATTCATAAATCATAATATATTTTTTTATTTCAATGAGTTTTGTCTTATCATTTTGAGAAATATTATATTCATCATTAACCATTAATTTAATTCATTGAGCTAAGTTCTACTAGTTATATAGTTTAGAAACATCATTGAAATTCTAATAAGAAAACTTGAAATTTTTTTCTTAGAACACTTAATTGAATTATTTAAACTTAATTTTTGAGCCATTTACTGATTGTAAATAAAACAAATGACGAAATTAGAAAACTTATTAGTCCCTTTCAATATTATAAGGGTAAAGTTAGAATTAGGCTTAAACTACTGTGGGTCATTTAATTTGTGGGTCATTTAGTGATTGTAACTCAAAACAATGATGAAATTAGATAACTCATTAGTCCCCTTCAATATTATAAGACAGTGTTATAATTGAACTTAAATTAGTTGGACAAAAAACGTCCAACAATGATCTCCTGACATCCTCCCTTTTAATATGGAACATATAATTATCATTTTTCAACCATTTCTTATATATAGTCATATCATATTGTATCCTACTATATATAAACTTGAGGAGTTATAGTAGTTTTTTTGTTGTTGTTTTCAACTATTTCTTATCTATGGTAATTGCCTCGTCTTTTTTTTATAACTTTTCTAAATTACCATTTAACTTAATATTAAATGACATCATAGTAATTAAGTTATTTAATTATTAGTTAATGGACATCTTTTTATATTTTAAGTTAATAACTTAATGGCTGCTCCTTTTAAATTATATTTTGTGGTATTAATTCTTAAAATGTGTATTGCACGTGATAAACTAAATAATAAAAATTTAATAAAAATAATGTCTCAAAAGGTAAAAAAGTACTAAACATACAAATGTTTATAGAATTCATAAAAACATATTAGATTTTATTCATATATATAGTTGCTTCAAATTCTAGTGTTTTAATAATAAATTTTAATTAATAAAATTACAGTTGATTTCTTTTTCTGTATCTTTTATGTGTATTATTTTAATTTTAAACATATTAAGGTATCTTATCTTAATAAATTTATGTTATACTTGATTATATTGAAAATATTTGAGTTTAATATAGTATAACAAACGATGATATACAGACATAATTAAAAATAAAAATAATACAATGTGTTACTAAATAGTTATTTAAGGCGACACACAAATATAATAAAATATTTATTTATTATGTACATACAAGACAATTTGATAATTTCATACTTTTGACAATATTGTTTAATCTTTATCTTTAATATAATAAAAGTGAGATGCGAATGAAAATAACTTTTAGACTACTTTGTCTACTCCTTATTTTATAATTTTAAAGTTACCCTTGAATCTATTAATAATGCATCATTAATTCTAATTTTTTTATTTTCTTATTTCTCAAAATAATGTATCTCTTAAGCAAACGTTTTATTTTTTTTACCATTTTTAATTTAAAATCTATTTTAGACATGAGAAAATATTAAGTTATTTATTCGTTAAGATATATATTAGAAAAAATCAATCAAGAATCAATAAAAGAATAAAATATTTTTTTAGCTGATATAGATCAAAGAAATAATATACTAAAAGAACCAAACTGAAAAATGTAGAGAGGATATTCTTATAGCATAACTAAATTAATTAAAAATATTTTGGTAAGTAAAACTTATGAAATGCATAAAAGTTATAATTATAGTTTTCTAATTTAGTAGTATGTAATCTTAATTTTTATGAAAGACAATTGAGAAAAACTAAGATTACGATTAGAAAGATCTTTCGAAAGATTTTTCGCCTTTTGATCACATTTATATAAACTATAGATACAAAGTGTAACATTATAGTTATCTAAGGCGACATGTGAATAATTTAAAATATTTAGATATTTAGTAGGTACAAGATAATTAAAAAAAATAGTTTTGAGACATTGTCCAAAAAGTTAAACTGTCACTCTTAACCACATTTATATATTATCGATTAATTATGAGTAATTGTCATAGTATGACATGTGTACTATATATAAGAGTCGGGATGTTGGTAAAATAAATTTGTACAATTTTAGCCTCACTTTATTTATAACTCTTCTAAATGGTAAAATTAGGTATTTAAAGCTACTTTATGTTTTAGTTTTAGTTAATGTCATTTTTTTTACAGATATGACCGAAAATAAGGAAAAATATATTAGGTAGTTAAGATTATGAATGCTATTTTACTGTTATGCCCTTAATATAACCGATTTCTTGATTTAGGTTTTCTCTTTCTCTTCTTTCCTTATCGTGACTTTCTCACAGGTTTCCTTCAGCTTCTGGCCGAATTCAATCGAGCATTTGATTTTAAGCTTCTCGATTTTCATATTTTGATCATCTTCTTCAATTCGTTTATTCCTTCACGACCAAAATTGTAGGATATTTTTTTGGTTGATTTTGGTTTCATTTCGCGGCCAAAATTGTTTGATTTGAGTTTCTTTTTATGACATTGTTGAATAATTTTTGGTTAACCGAAAATGATCGATTCGGTCGGTTATTTATGATACCTCGATTCGGTTCAGTTCAACATTTCTGCCGAACTGTAAGTTCGATTCGGTTTGAAAAACATGTGTTATTGAACCAAATCGAAGAATAAATAAAATAAAATAAATCATATATATTACTGATAAATTATATAGAACAATAAAATCGGCGTTCCAATGAAATGTTCAAAGCCACTTAGGGTAGGACACCTCAGATTGGTTAATTGGTCATGAATATCCGAAGTAACGTTACTTGATATTCCTATTGCTACAAGAGAATTATTCAAGTAAGAAAGTAAGCAAAAATAGCAACACAAACCATTCACTTGGGCGGTGAAGAACAATAATTAAGCAGGTATTAAACAAGTATTAAACAGTAAAATACCCTACCAAGTTTGGCTTTGATACCAAAAGAGGCAGAATTGCATACAATTTATCGGTAATTTAAAGACATGATATTAAGACAAGCAAGATAACAAAAGTAAAATTGTTTATTGGAGTAAGATTAAAACTTACAAGATTGAAGAAATTTAATCTGTAACGATTAATTAGTGCTCTCCCTCACTAATTAACGTTGAGAAAAAAGAAGAAAAGATTATAAAAGAGGAGGGTACTTTGTTTTCAAAACAAGTTTTTCTCTCAAAATCGTTAAGAGCGACAACAAGTTCTAAGAAATAAATGTGAGAGGGCAGCCTATTTATAGGCAAGGAAAGTGAAGTTCACCAGGAACCCATAACTTACCTGTACAAATTCTTTTCTACAAAAGTAAAAATATTTTACATTTCTACTTTTGACTAATTAAAGTAAAAGAACAAACAGTTGTCTAATTATTTGACAACTAGTATAATAATTACAGAAAAAATACAAATTACAAAGATTTATTGATAATTGTAAAATCATTGTTGCGATTCCTTGATAATTGCTATCTTAGATTCTTATGCTTTGATTATTGATTGTTGGAGAAGTCATTATTACCAATGTTGAAAATCATCATAGCTGTTACATTATGCTAGAGAGCCATCATGACATTTGAAAAAAATAATTTGATTTTACTTGTAGAGATAACCAAACCATCTTGCTATTATCTCAGCAAACAATTTAAGGTGTTTCTAATGTTGACTAATTGATTTGAAAAAAATAAGAACATCATCAATGTAAATAATTGAGAAGTCAGTGAATTGATTAAAAATTTCATTCATTATATATTAGAATTCACTAGGAGCATTTTTAAGACTAAAAACATTACATTCCATTTGTAATGACCAAATGAAGTTCCAAATGCAGTTTTGTATTTATCATTTTCGAACTTAGAAAATACAACAGAATCTTCAAGTCGGTTGATTAAGTCCCTTTTATTTGCTATAGGATATTTTATCCTTCCAAAACATTGTTAAGGGGCTTGTAATTAATTACTAACAAAGGAACTCCTCGTTCAATTAAACATAAAAGGCCGAGTAAGACCAATGAGATTTGCTAATTCTAATAATATTTTTATTGAGCAGTTCTGTAATTTCTTTCTTACAAAACTCAAGCATTTCATAATTCATCTATATTGGTCGTGCCTTTGTTGGGATATTCTTTTCATCAAATCCCTTACTGTAAGGTAAACTAACTGTATACTGCTTTCTGTGCTAGATATCATTGGGAATGCAACACATAATTCTTTACAATTTTTTTGTTCAAAAATTTTAATTTGTTTTTTAAGAGCAGGATTTTGAAGTTATTCTTCAAGTCTTTTGAATTTTATTTCATCTTATAAAAAATATAATTATTTTTTTTACAAGAAATTAAATTCACAGTTTTATATATAGAATATTATTTTAAAGTTTTCAATTTCTCATTGTGAGAAAATGAAAGGAGTTTGAATTTGATGGTTTTATCCATGGGATAAGTAATTATCCTATAATGCACTGTTGTAAAATGATACAGTAGTGAAATGGATGATAAACTCAGAATAATTTTGTCTGTCATATTTTTTACTAAGACAAAAGATGGTTTAAAACATACATTGTCTTGACAAGTATGAACTTTAGGGATTTCATAATTGATATGCATTATAGTACCATTTGTAGATGACAAAGATTTTTTTATCTTCTTGAAGTATTTGGTAGGAACGAATTCTTCCTGCATACAATTCAAATCAGCTTCTGAATCAATAAGAGTTTTTGAAGTGAACTCAAAATCTTATATTATTATTCTGACAATTATGTGCAATTTTTTAATTTTTATGTGATTATAGATTTGAATGAAGTTATCATCATCTTAAATGTTGACAATGTTGGTTGTTACGGCGCGTGTGGAGCGTTGCCATTTTAAAAATAATAATTTTTTTAATAAAAAATCAAATCTTTTAGTAAAACAAAATTACGCAAAGCTATGATAACCCAAAAAACTTTTTATTGAATTTTTTTAATCAGCCGGGATCCATTATATACTTATATACTAAATTAACAACATATAAGGTTAGAAATCATATACCTCTTGTAGTCTAAATCAAGCGTTCTCGTAAAATTGATTGATTTTCCATTCCCATAAAATCGTTCTAATGATCAGCATACTCTGAGATATATACCAAGATTTTCCAAGTCAATCCTCAATGCACTAGACGTGTGTGTGTGTATGTAGAATATAATGAAGACACTTTTTCTATCTCTAGATGTACTCAACACATGAGATCTAGAGATTTTACTTATCAGTGTCTGACACTAGGAGATTTTGTTCCCACGAAATCGTCCTTATCAGTGTCTGACACTAGGACATGTGTCTCTAGTTCGTAGCGAACCGGTCGTCTTACAACCCTCCCACTACGACGTTACACCGTGATTTCCTTTATAGGAATTGTGGTTTTTCTAGCTTGACATTTATAAGTAGAAATTGAAGGTGGTCTGATCTCATCAACCACTAATTCTTCGAGAACTACTTTGCTACGAGGTTTGTAGTTTTGCATATAGTCATGCTCAAGGAAGGTTACATTTGTCGATACAAACACCTTTTGATCATTGTCACTATAAAAGCACCCACCTCTAGTCTCTGGAGCATATCTTACAAACATGCATATCTCAAGCCTCGAGTCTAACTTTCCAGTCTTGGACCTAAGAACGTGAGCGAGACACCCCCATCTACAGAAATGACGTAAATTGGGTTTGAAACCATTTTATAACTCTAAAGGTGTTTTGCTTACAGATTTATAGGGCACTACATACAAAATGTAAGTTCTTGTGTGTAGTGCATATCCCCAAAATGTAAATGATAGTGATGAGTAGCTTAACATCGACCTAACCATATTGAATAAGGTTCGGTTTCTTCTTTCCGCAACACTATTTTGCTGTGATATTTCAGGTGCTGTGAGCTGAGATAAGATTATACACTCCAGTAAATAAACCTTGAATTCTAAATCCAAGTATTAACCACATTGATATGATCGAATAGTTTTCAATGATTTATCTAATTATTTTTCATCTTCAGCTTTGAAGTCTTTAAACTTTCCAAAAGTTTCAGACTTTCTCTGCATTAGGTAAGTATAACCATATTTTGAGTAATCATCAATAAAAGTTACAAAATACTCATACCCGCCTCTAGTTTGTACATTGATCGATCCACAGACATCACTATGCACTAGCTCAAGTGGTTCCTTGGCTCTTTGGCCATTTCCAATGAAAGGTCTCTTGGTCATTTTACCTTCTAGACAAGATTCACAAACATGAAGAGTTTCAACTTTTAGTTCTATCAAAGCACCATGCTTTGTTAACCTGTTTAACCTATCTAGATTAATATGTCTCAACTTAAGATGCCATACAAATGTGTTATCATCATCATGAGAAACTCTATGTTGTTTGTTACTTTAAGGTTTTGCTACTTTAAATAATTCAAAATTATTTAATGCGCGTTCAGTCGGTTTAAGAATATACAATCCGTTTATAACTTTTACATGACAAATATCGATCTATTCTTTGAAATAATAAACTCTTTATTAATAAAAAAACTTTGAATAATTGTTCTTGTAAAAATGAAAGAGAAATCAAAATTCTCAAAAATCGATGAATATATTAAATATTGTACAAAATAAATAATTATATCCAAAAAGTAAACGAACTATCCCTAATGCTTTAGCTAACACGAGCGCACCACTGTCAACTCTCAAAATGACATCGCCATCAGCCAGCTCCCTTGACGATCAAGCATCTGTAAAGAAGAACATACATGGTTAGTGGCTCCTGAATCAAGTATCTAGGATGACAAGTCATATTACACTAAACAAACTTTAAGAACAAGTAAATCATATTTGCCTTTCTTTTTTTGCTCGGAGAGATACTTATTACAGTTTCTCTTCCAATGACCTTCAACCCCAGAGTTGAAACATTTTCCCTTGGGCTTGCTGTCTTTCTTATTCTTCTTGGCTTTTGACGATGTCTTGGATTTCTTCCCTTTCTTGTTCTTACCTTTGTCCTTTCTATTGATCTTCTTCCTCTTGTTACTATTAACAGTGGAAGAAGGCTTTTGCTCGACAAATTTGCCTCACTCTCTTTGGTCATTCTAAGGTTGACCGACTCAAAAGTCTGTAATTCATTCAATAATTGGGTCATGTTGAATTGTAACTTGTTCATAACATAATTGGTTGTGAACTCAGAAAAAGCTAATGTGCGCGACTCAAGTATGATGCTAATTTGAGTCCATTCATCAATGGTCGCGCATGTATTTCTGTCTCGTGTAGGTTATGTTAATTGTGTTCAAAACATGTTCTCGCATAGAAATATCATTTCTCATATTAGTCGTCATATAGCTACTAGTGGTCTCATGACGACTTTGATTAGACTGTTGCCCAAATATCACCTGTAGAGATTCCATAATCTCATAGGTAGTCTTCATGCTTTCATGTTTGGTTCTCAGAACATCATTCATGCTCACAAGCATATAGCACTTCGCCTTGTTGTTTGATATGATCCAAGCATCATATTTGTCCCTAACATTTTTAGGAGCATTAGCAGCGGGCTCCTCAGGACATTTCTCAGTAAGAACGAACTTATGGTTCAAATCAGCATTAAGTTCATATTTGATTTCCAATGTATGAAATTATCACCATTCAGTTTCTCAAGAGTGAGTAAAGTAATAATAGGGTTGCACATGGTAGACATAATAATGATAACTGAAATTTAATACATGCAAGATATAATTGATAAATATCTAGGGTCGGTCAAAACTAAACTACATCATTTCCTCATATCTTCTTAAGAAGTCCAAGTTTGGTATTGGTACAGCTCGAGACCTTCCTTAGGGGGATGAAAACAAAGCCATCTCAAGGCCCTTACTGCACCTCATGGTGTTGTACTAATGAAGAAGACCATATGTTATATTGACATGTCAACCTTCTTACACTCACTATTTTAGGATTATGTGTTTCTATTTCAACTAATTAATTCATTCTAAATTAATCTATGGTTAAAATAACATCTCGATGAATATTTAATAATCAGTTATGCCAATCTCATTGATCTAAGTTCATTTAATCTTCTAAAGCGCCTAAGTCATAATTAGGTGAACTTAAATTAACTAATTAAATATATTCATCAAACTTTAATAAAACTCTTTTACTTAAGTCGGTTATCCTAAATGTTACTATAACCCTTAGTGTGGTGTGACTATCAGTGTGGTGTGATTACCAAATTTTAATTAATTAAAATCTAGTTGTTTACATACTATTGATTTCATAAAATAATACATATAAACATATTAGGACAATCCTAATAAATCATGTTTATACTGATGAGATGCATGACCAAATAAAATTGTGTAGGATTTTCATATATGACATGTGATCGAGTAATGCATGGACATGTTATCAAATATAATAATTAAAATAATTATTTAACAATTAAATAAAATAATAATGAACCTAGTGTCTATCGGGTATTTCTAAATTACAACACTTGAAATAAAGAAATAAAATTACAAAGAGGACTTCAAGAATACATATTTTCCAAATATTGTCTTCTCCTCCTGATGTCCATCTTCATAATCATCAAGCTTTGAACAAAATTCTATTTAATTAAGAAAAAATATTTTTCTTAATTAAAATTAAATTCTACAATTATCTATTTAATAATAATTGACTTTGACTTAGGCAAATAAAGCACTTTATTTGATTTTGTCAAACTTAGGTCAAACCCAATCAACCTATTAATTTGTAATTTTCATAAAATTAAAAATTAAAAACTTATTTTAAAATTACATTAATTTCAAAATTTAAAAAGATAATATATAGAGATATGGTTTGTCTAGAGTGATAGGGTTCGTTGGTATCAGGGTTACTGCGAAACTTCCCCAAATTTGACAATAGTTGCCACCAACAATAGTACTCTACTACCGCCGCCCATCACCGCCGGCCAGCCAAAGCCGCCACTGGCTGTCGATTTTTCAGCGACGTTGTCGGAATAGTAAATTCTAACGACATTACCAGTTTTCAAAAATCGGTTGCGCTAGAATTCTAGAAGACTTCATATCCCCCCCGTTCGTCTCATGTATTCTTCATCTTCTCGTGATCGGAATAATTACAAAAAATATAAAAAAAATTACAAAAATTTCTACGCCCCAAAATGGCTTACACAAGATCTAAGAAAAAATTAAAGAACAAAGCCTAACTCAATAATCACCATGCAATTAATGATATATTATTTTTCATACATTCAAAAAATATAACCATCTATTCATTCATACACATCTTATATTATATGAATAATGCAAGAAAACTCACACGTATTTAACATATAAAATATATAAAGACCCCTCTGATACCACTTGTTGGTCGTCGCGGCGCGTGCGCGATGGAAGCGTGTGGCGCGTGGCCATTTTAAAAATTAAATTTCTTAATAAAAATTTGAATCTTTTAGTAAAACAAAATCGCACAACGCTACAATAAAAAAAATTATTGAAAACTCTTTTTTCAATCAGTCAGGATTCATTGTATATTTATATATTAAATTAAAAACATACAAGATTAGGAATCATATGCCTCTTGTAGTCTAAATCAATCATACTCGTGAAACCAATCGATTTTCCATTTTCATGAAGTCGTTCCAATGATCAGTAGACTCTGAGATCTACACCAAGATATTCCAAGTCAATTATCAATGCACTAGGATGTGTGTTGGCACGTAGAATATAACGAAGACATTTTTCTGTCTCTAAATATACTCAACACATGAGATCTAAATATTTTACTGAGATTAACTTTTGTGAAACGATTCTATAAAAGGAACGTGATGATGATTATTTTAGAGATATTGATTAACTATTATCTAATAATAATTTAATTATCTAATTTCATAAATTAGATATTATGTATCACTTATCGATAATTAAAAAATTATCAATAATCAATTATATATATTAATTCTGAAAATTACATTTATATATATATAAATAATTCAATTAATTAATCACACATAATTATCTCGTAATTATGTACTTGTCTTAATATAATTTTTTTACAAGTTAGTCATTTATCATGTCCTGAAATATTCACACCATAAACTACATAGTATAGAGGTGACTTGAGGACTATGCTTATTTATTAATTCTATTATTACTCCACTATAAATGTAGAATTACACTCTTACAAATTATAGATTATATTTACAAAGTATTCTCATGTAGTCCACTGATATAATCATTTCACGTAATTCTGTCATCCAATTAGTGGTTCATAAATTAAATCTTATCAAAATTATTATTTTACCCTTCTAATTACTTCTTGATCTTTAAGTACCATTAATCCATTAATGAATGGCTAATTTATAATCTTATTATAAATTCGAGCTCAATAACCATTCAGTTCAAGGAACCAATATATGATCCGTTAGGAAATCTTGGATTCCAAATCTTGTAAGATCATGTCCCAACCATGCATATAATTGAGTCTCCAAAACAAAAGTCACTTGCTTATTTTACAAACAAACATTAACGAGTGAATTAAAAGATCCAATAGACATGTATATGAGTTCATGACTACTTAGAATTTAGATTGAACTACAGATGATCATCGAATTAATATGTATTAAATCTTTATTATAAATGACATGTTGACAAATATATTAATTCATATTGGTCCAGTCATATATCATCTCATTATATAAAGTACATTTACTAATATGTCAATCCACATCAATGATCCAGATCTAGATCACACACATTCATAATGCTTTGTTAACCTTAATAGCAACCATTCATTAAAGACTCCATACTTTAATATGTTGCTGACAATTTTATTCATTATCTATGATCTTAATCCTCTCGTACTAATACAAGATCATAGTCTCATTAATGAATATAGAATTTTCAGATATTTAAATAAATTATTCAGCAATAATTTAAAATAACAATTATAAGAAAAATGTAATGCTCATTAAATTTCATATCAAAGAGTCAATGCACATGTTTTGAGGGCATAACCCTCAACACACAACAGGTTCTTCAACCTCATCATCAGAAAATGAGAATTTACTAGGTTCTCCTAGTTCAATGGATTCATGATTTTTAAATAAATTCTTTATTTTTAAAAGATTTAATTCTTTTTTTATTTTTGTGTTTGAGACTTTTAATTCATTTATTTCATTTTTAGTATTTTTTATTTCCTTTTAAAGTTCCTTAAGAGTAAATTCTTTTTATTTTCCTTTAAATTTGTTGAATTTTTCAAGGGTTTGTAGAAGACTTGTATCATTATTATTAGACTTAGTATTTTCTTTCTTTTGAATTACCTTCCTAAGTCTTTCAAGGTATTGTTGTTTTAATTCATAATTTTCAACTTTACTAATTGAATCTAACAAAAGATTTTATTATTTTTCATTTTTATTTAAAACATTAATAGAAATATTAAGAAAATCACTGTCAGAACTTCAAGAGATTGATTCGTCAGATTCAGGAGATTCAAATTCTCCTAAATCTTTATTACTACTTTCATAATAATTTATGGTTTCTATAATTCTAAACAATTCTTTTTTATCTTTGTCAGAGATTTTTAATTGAATTTTATTTTTTACTTGACAAGTGTTGAAAAAATGACCATTCTGACCAAATTTAAAACACTTAATTTTATTTTAATCAACAAATTTTTTATTATACTTTCTGCATTAATAATTTTTATTCTTAGAAAAGTATTTATCAATTTTTTTTTGTTTTTGTGAAATTTTTTACTATAAAGTTTGTAAATTCTTTTAGGATTAAGATGAGATTTTTTCCTACTTTTTTAGGAATGAGCAACAGTAGGTAATCCATATTACTCACAGAAATTGCCTAATTCATATTTAACAGTTTTCTTTTTCATTTTAATTTTTTTTATTAACTTTCATGTCTATACACACTCTTAGACCTTCCAAAATGGTCAATTGCTATCATCCCTGGACATTACTCTGGACAAAAAAGTTCATTTTTGTACCTGTCAAAGTCACTTAGGGTAGAACACCTAAGATTGGTTAATTGGTCATTGATACGCGCGGTAACATTACTTGGCGTTCCAATGAACTGTTCAATTATTGTGTGGAAGAGTGTATTAATGGCATCAATCATTGTTTCCTGAACCTCTCCAAGAATTGGGGTTCCTTCAACATCAATCTTTATTGCTATAAAAATGATATTTTTAGATTCTTCAGTGAGATGATTTTCTCTACAGGAATGAATCATTCTTATGAATCCTGTGACTAAAAGCTTTATTACCTCATTGTGAAGTAAATTGTGTGTGGCGATGTAACTATTGGCTACCATAGCCATGTACTGTAATTTGTTTAGGACTTCCTGTTCTGAAAGCCCATCAATATTTCATTCATATATTTTTCTACAGAGACAGAAAATTGATTAACTAAAGAAGATTCAATAATTTGAATATATGGAGGAATAAGCATTTTATGCTACTTCCTTTCCATATTAATAATTTCTAAATTTCCAAATTTTTCTTCAATATTGTGAATGGTTGAATATTCATGAATTTCGAATGATTCATAGGTGGAATCTGACCTATGACTTTCTGAATCAGGACTACTGTCTTGGTTATCTTAACAGAAGAATATGACTTAACAGATTTATTCTCCAATTCATGAAGCATTTTATCAATCTTTTTATTGAGGGGGGAAATATTTAAAGTAGTTTTATCTGGAAGATTTATTAAAAGAGTTTCTCAGATTCATTAGATTTAGGTTCATGAAGATCATCAACCTTATTTTCAATTTTATCTAATTATTTTTCTATTGTTATTAAACTTTGATTAGTGTAATTAAGTTGTTCAAAAACTTTTTATTGGGTTCTTCTTCCTTTGAAATCTTAAAAGGAGAAGGAGTGATTAAATTTTCTTATGATTAATTATAATTTTCTCACAAGGGGGATGGCTAGCAATCACCCAATGGAGTATTCTTTGTCCCATTTGATCTTAGAAATAACTTTAGCATTATTTTCATAAATATCCTTGATATGATCAAGGAAAGCATATCAACTCTAAATTCTTGCATGAACATCTTCCATTCAGCAATGATAATTGTTCTTTGATCCATATTGTATGTCTCTTTGAACCTATTATGTCTATTGAGATTGATTGGTCATTCACGTGTTGGGTTAAGCCCTTCCACAGGTTTGTATTATTGGCTTAATGTGCCTAGATTCAAAACTAAAAGTTGAGGATTAACAGGAGGTAAGGCTCCTTGAAAACCATAGGTAGTTGGTGATTCAGATTCATCAGATTATTCAATCTTATTATCAAAGATTGACTGACTGACTTAGGAATTTGTGGTTATACCTTTAAGTCTTAAATTTTTATTATTTTTATTTTTTAATTCTTGTTCCAATTGATGGATTCTAAGATCTTGACTATCATTGATAGTGGATTCAAAAAAGAAATTACTAGGAGTGCTAGATTGGCTAAAATCCCTAATAGGAGGATAAGAAATTGAAGATTGAAAATTAATATTACTAGTACCATCCATGTACTGCTGTATATAATCAATATCTTCAGATCGCCTAATGGTTTTATGGACTCTAATATTAGCATTACTTTGGCTAGATTGTGTCAATAGGATTTGATATTTTAGACTCTTATTGATGGCTTGAAAATTAAATTGATTTCGGTGACTTTGTAATGTATTCTAAAAATCAAAGCTTGGGGTTGGGCACGTTCAAAGATTTGGTAACTACTAGTTTTGATATACAAAGTTAAGAATTTAAGAATATGTAGGTCTGTTAAACTAACAGAAAAATCTTAAAAACAATCAAAATGGATTGGACCATTACAAAGTTAAGATTCAATTAATCCTAAAATACTATCATTAAAATTTGTAAATCTTGCATCTCGCAAGGCTAACAAAATATAGGTATTTAGGCATCTCATTATGAGTGGTTTAACTCCAATCTGGACTAAACCAAAGAAAATGAAATTATATCATTCTTCAATGTGATGTTTAATTGCATTAGGAGAAAGTAATTGACAAGTTTCACGCTCTTTCTCAAAAGAATATATTTTTTCAATTATTTTTACATGATGTTGAGGTTTGAAGAAAGCAACATACCATGTTGATTTATAAATTTCTTTGCTAGGGATTTTGGGTATATTCCATGCCCTATGATTTACATGATCATCTCCTGAGTATTCAAAATGTTCTTCATTAATTATGTCTGATATTGTATTTATCGTAAACCTATTGCTAGAAGAATAATTATTTCTAAATAATCTACTCATGATTCAAGATAACTAAATTATTCTTATGATTGAAAATTTCGTCATGTATTTTGATTTTCAAACTTGCTATGACTTCTACAACCTCCTAAGAAGCTTAACTCTTCTTCCATTTTACTTTACAACTACCCTCATTTACGTATCTAAAATGTCTTATTGGGGTGCCAAAAGTAAACCTATTAGAAACTGATACATCAGATTCACATATTAAAAATCAAAGATTATAAATAAATAATCAATTATAAAAATAACCAGCCATTTAGGTGAAGAGTCAGATTAAATTAAAATAATTATTAAAGTAAGCAACAATATCAACACAAACCAGCCACATGGGTGGTGAGGAACAATAATTACGTAGGTATTAAACAGTAAAATATCCTACCAGGTTTGACTCTGATACCAAAAGAGGCAGAATTGAGTATAATTTATCAGTAATTTAAAGTTAGGGTATTAAGACAAGCAAGATACCAAAAGTAACATTACTTGCTTACTTGAATAATTATATTTATTTAATCCGGCTCTCCGCCCAAGTGGCTGATTATTTTTGGAACAAATATAAGTATTCAAATATTAGGTTGTAGAAGAAAAATAATTATGCAGAGTATTAAAATGTATTTGAACAGTAAATTACCCTACCAGGTTTGGCTTTGATACCAAAAGATGTGAAATTGCGTATAATTTATGTATTTAAACCGTGCGAAATTACGTTTAATTTAAAGACACAATACTAAGAAGAAAGAATTCAAATATCTATTGAAAGAAAATAACAAATACAAGTATTCAAAGTTTGATGAAGTAAGATTAAAACTTAAAAGATTAAAGATAATTAATTTGCAATGATTAATTAGTGTTCCTGCTCACTAATTAATGTTGAGAAGAAAGAAGAAAATATTATAAAAGATGAGGAAGAAGAATGCTTTATTTTCAAAACAAATTTTTTTTCTCAAAATCGTTATGAGCGAAAACGAGTTCTGAGGAACAAATGGGAGAGAACATCCTATTTATAGGCAACAAAAGTGGTGTTCACCGGAAACTTATCACTTACCTACACTATTCTTTTTCTACAAATGTAAAACATTTTACATTTTTACTTTTGAAAAATTAAAGAAAAATGATAACCAATTGTCTAATTATTTGACAACTAGTACAATAATTGCAGAAAAAGATAAATTACAAAGATTCCTTGATAACTGTAATCTTAGAATTTGCGTCTTCATTATTACTTTAGTCTTGAAAAGTCATTGTTGCCATCCCTTGATAATTGCTATCTTAGATTCTTGTACTTCGATTATTGATTATTGGAGAAGTCATTATTACCAATGTTGAAAATCATCATAGTCGTTACATTATGCTGGAGAGCTATCATGACATTTAAACTTCTTGATATCTTGATTATTCCACCAATGGTATTTTGCCAAAACTAAATTTTTTTATTTATTCATTATCACTGAGATTGATGTCATCAAATTGGTCTTGAGAGTCTTGAAATGCATTATAGTCTTAGTGTTGAGGAACGCGACCCTTTAGTTTATTTTGGTCCTTCAATTTTTGAGAGGTAGCCTATATGGATGATTGGGCTTTTTGGATTTTTAGTTTAATTGGGTGACTCTACTCCACAGATGATCAGAGTCAGAATTGTTATTTTCCTAAAAAAGAATAAACATTTTTTAGATTAATTCTTGCTTCAATTTGGATTTAGGATTTGTGGCCTTTGATTTTCCCTTTGAAGAGAGTTTGGATTCTTTGGATGAGTTTGAATCGGATGATTTGGTTTGTGGATTAGGGTTAATGGGTTCAATAATTTTTAACGGAGCCTGGGTAATTGGATTTGTTATCTTTAACTGAGGGTGAATATTTGTAAATTCATCGTTAATGGAGGCAATGATTTTTTGGAGATTGAATTTATCCCAACATTTAACATAATATTATCTGGTAACGATTCCATCTTCAACTGAGTATTGTCATTATTAAGTTCCTGAGTATTTTATATTTATTCGAAAAGTAGAGTAATTGGGGAAAATAAGTCTCAATTAATGAGGGTCAGCATATTTTCATAAATAAATTAAAACCTTGTTGGTAATCAATTGGAAATAATTCTAAGACAGAGCCATGAATGGAAAACCTTCTTAAGAATTAATTTGGAAAAATAATTTTGAAATTCTTATAAAAAATTAAAAATCACGAGTTGGAAAGAATCACTATTTTGATAAAGGAATTTTTTTTCAGAGATTCATTAGATTTAGATTCATGAAAATCATCAACCTTATTTTTAATTTTGTCTAATTGTTTTCTTATTATTATTAAACTTTTATTAGTGTAATTAAGTTATTCAACAACCTTTTTATTTGGTTGTTCTTCCTTTGAAATCTTAAAAGAAGAAGTAGTGATTAAAGATTTTTTATGATTAATTATAATTTTTTCAGTTGGGGATGGTTAGCAGTCACCCAACTGGAGTCTTGCTTGACCCATTTGGTCTTAAAAATAATTTTAATATTCTTTTAGTAAATCAAGAAAAACCATAGAAACTCTAAATTTTTGCATGAACGCCTTACATGCAGCAAGGATAATTTTTCTTTGATTTATATTGTATGTTTCTCTGAACCTATTGATCTATTAAGATTGGATGGGTCATTCATTTGATGAGATAAACCCTCCTAATTAGGCTTGTATTCTTGGCTTAGGGTGCTTAAATTTAAAACTAAAAGTTGAGGATTGACCCGAGATAAGGATCCTTGGGAATCATAGAGAGTTGGTGATTCAGATTCGTCAGATTGTTCAGTCTTATTATCAAAGATTGGCTGACTGACTTGGAAATTTGTGGCTATACCTTCAAGTCTTAATTTTTTTTTAATTCTTGTTCCAATTGATGGACTCTAAGATCTTGACTATTATTGATAGTGGATTCAGAAAAGAAATTCCTAGGAGTACTAGATTGGCTAAACTCCCTAATTAGAGGATTAGAACTGGAAGATTGGAAATTAATTTTAATAGTATCATCCATGTACTGCTAGATATAATCAAAATCTTCAATTGAGTGTTGAATTGGAGTGGGTTGATTTTCATTGGTTAAAAGTCAATTTGTAGGCAAAGTAATATCAGACCACCTAATGGTTTTAGGGACTCTAATATTAGAATTACTTTGACTAGATTGAATCAACATGTTTTGAATTTTTGGACTTCTATTGATGGCTTGGACATTCATATTTATTTTGGTAATTATGTAATATATTCTAAAACTCAAAGCTAGGAGTTGGGCAGCTTCAAGGATTTAATAACCACTAGTTTTAATATTCAAAGTTAATATACAATTAACAGATAAATTTGGAAAATAATCAAAATGGATTGGACCATTACAAAGTTAAGATTCAATTAATCCTAAAATACTATCATTAAAATTTGTAAATCTTGCATCTCGCAAGGCTAACAAAATATAGGTATTTAGGCATATCCTTGTGAGTGGTTTAACTCCAATCTGAACTAAACCAATATGAAGGAAATTGCATCCTTCATCAATGTGATATTTAATTGCATTAGAAGAAAGTAATTGACAAGTTTCATGCTCTTTCCTAAGAGCATATATTTTTTCAATTATTTTTACATGATGTTGAGGCTTGAAGGAAGTAACAAACCATGTTAATTTATAAATTTCTTTACTAGGGATTTTGAGTATATTCCATACCATATGATCTACCTGATCATCTGCTAAATATTCAAAATGTTCTTCATTAATTATGTCCGGTATTATGTTTATTGTAGACCTATTGCTACAAGAAGAATTATTTCTAAACAATCTACTCATGACTCAAGATAACTAAATTATTCCTATGAATAAAAATTTCATCATGTATTTTGATTATCAAACCTGCTATGACTTCCACAACCTCCTAAGAAATTCAACTCTTCTCCCCTTTACCTCTACAACTATGCTACCCTTGAGATTTAAGTATTTAAGAGGTCTTATAGGGGTGCCTGAAATAAACCTATTAGAAACTGATATGTAAGATTCACAGATTAAAAAATCAAGATTACAGAGAAATAACCATGCACAAAAATAACCAGCCATTTGGGTAGAGAGGCATATTAAATAAAAATAATTAAGCAAGTAAATAACAATGGCAAAAATAACTAGTCACTTGAGAGGTGAAGAACAATAATTATGAAAAATATTATAAAGTATTGGAACTGTATAATACTCTAACACGTTTGACTCTGATACCAAAGGAGGCAGAATTATGTATAATTTATGTATTTAAACAGTGCAAAATTTTGTTTAATTTAAAGATACAGTATTAAGAAGCAAGAACTCAAATATCTATTGAAGGAAAATAATAATTGATCTTCACTGTTTAATAGTTGTTTAATACCCGCTTAATTGTTATTCTTCAACGCCCAGGTGACTGATTATTGTTGCTATTGTTGCTTACTAGCTTACTTGAATAATTATTTTTATTTAAGTATAATCCCGCACTGTTTAAATTCACAGATTAAAAAATCAAAGATTATGGAGAAATAATCAAGCATAAAAATAACCAACCACTTAGGCGAAGAGTCAAATTAAATAATACAAGTATTCAAATTTAGACGAAGTAAGATTAAAACTTACAAGATTGAAGAAAATTAATTTGCAACGATTAATTAGTGCTCCTGCTCACTAATTAATGTTGAGAAGAAAGAAGAAAAGATTATAAAAGACGGGAAGAAGAATGGGAAAGGGCAACCTATTTATAGGCAATGAAATGAGAGTTCACCGAGCAACCATCACTTACCTGCAATATTATTCTCTACAAAAGTAAAAATATTTATATTTTTACTTTTGACTAGTTAAAGTAAAAAGACAAATAATTGCCTAATTTTTTGACAACTAGTATAATAATTACAGAAAAAGATAAACTACAAAGATTTCTCGATAATTGTTATCTTGATCTTCGTGTCTTCATTTTTGGAAGTCATAATTGTTGTCTTGAAATGTCGTTGTGACTATTGGTGTATATTGGAAAGTCATTGTATATTGAAGAGGGTTTTGATTCTGGTTTGAATTCTTTGGATGAGTTTGAATTGGATGATTTGGTTTGTGAATTTGAGTTAATGGGCTTACTAATTTTTAATGGAGTCTGGGTAAAAGGATATTTTGCCAATATTAATTGAGGGTGGATATTTGGAAATTCTTGGTTAATGGAGGCAATGATATTTTGGGTATTGAATTTATCTCACTATTTAACATAATACTGTCTGGTGAAGATTCCATATTCAACTAGAGTATTGCCATTTTAAGATCCCCGGTATTTTGTATTTATTTGAAAAGCAGAGTAATTGGGTAAAAACACCTCATTTGATGAGAGTTTGTATATTTTTAGAAATAAATTAAACTCTTATTGAAAATCGATTGGAAATAATTCTAAGACAGGACCGTGAATGGACCATCTTCTTAAGAACTAATTTGGAATATAACTTTGAAATTTTATCAAAATTTAAAACCCATGAGTGGAAAAAATCACTATTTTGTTGCAGGAAAATCATGTCTCAATCATCAATATAGTCAAAATAATTATATTATTTTATTATTTGAAAGAATCTTGAGATCTAAAGGATGAGCTTTTAAATCCTCCATGGTTATGATTTTGAGAGTATAGAAGGAATGATAGAAGATCCTTCCTTCAGAATTTTGAATGGACTGATATTTATGGATTTACTTTCTAAGAGAATGTCTATATAGAAACTAAGATTTTTGTCTCTGTGGCCAGGGACGAACTGGTAATCAAGAAGAAAATTGGCTTTTGCTATTTCAGCAGGATTTTTCAAATGAGCAAATGGGGGGCTCAATATGAAAAAGATTTTTGCTAGGAATTTTTCTAAAATAAGAAGATAGTATTTTTGTGTTTGTAATTGGTTGAATGATTGAGCATTAAAATGTTGAGAAATTGAGAATGTGTCAAATTGGTTGACTTGGATTGATTGATAATTGGGTCTGATGAAACCAAATATTATTAATTGGGCTTGGTTAGGAGTAGAAGACTTCTATTTAATTTGGGCCTTAAGGGTCAATTGTGGAATCGAAAACTCCTCTATAATCGATCCATCCATCATACTCACACGATTTTTGAAAAGTGATACTGATTCTTGTTGTTAAGGACTCTACAGCATACCTATGACTTTTTTAAATCCGTCAAGCTTGACGAAGAAAGTTCCTTCTGGTATAAAAAATTCTTTGATTGTTTTATTAGAAAATTTAATTTTAAAAATTACTTATCCCAATAGGTCTACAGTTAAAATTTTTCTGTCATCATAACATATTTCATTATCTTTATGAAATCGATTTTTTCACATTCTCACACCATTGAATTAAAGCTGAGTTGAAATCATGCTTCCAACTTCTTCCAAAAATCTATCTAATTCATCAATCCATGCATTTCTTGGATATTCAAATCCATCATGGCCATGAATGAGAATTTTGAGCAAAAAGCGGTTGGCATGCCATTAAGCTTCTTGATTTTAATGATATCTATACAGCTTCAAAAGAATTAGATTTTTAGGATTTGAGATCTGTCATTCCATTATTAAGGTAATTAATTGAATCATACAATTTAATAATAAATTTCAAGATAATCTATTAAATCAAAAATTTCTTTTAAAAATTGATTGCAATTTACAAAACATGTTTTGTCATTACTTCCAAACAAAGTTTTGTCAGGTAACAGTCTACTTTTCGCATTTTTATTTCAATATTAATTTATTCAAGACATTAATAATTTAATTCTTGATTTCCTTTCTCATGAATTTATGCAGAAAACCATTTCAAAATTCTACCATGGAGGAATTTGAGAATTTTGACCTACTAGAATACGGAAAGGTAAAATCTAGAATACTCAACCAATTTTTTTTAAATCATTCAAATCAAGAAACTTAATTGCAGGCCAGACACTTTTTGCTCAGGATTCTCATTCATTAATTATAATCATAATGGATTTGAATATATAAGAACTGCATAAATTGATGAATTAGATAAAATTTTAGAAAATGTTGGGTTGAAGCATGACTTCAACGCAACCTTAATTCAATGGTATGAGAAATGTGAAAAAACAGGTATTCGCAAAGATAATGAAATCTGTTATGATGACAGAAATTTTTTAACTGTGAACCTATTGAGACAAGTAATTTTTAAAATTAATTTTTCAGATAAAACAGTCAAAGAATTTTTTATACTGGAAGGAACTTTTTTTATCATGCCTCACAGATTTCAACAAAGTCACAGGCATGGTGTAGAGTCCATAACTAAAAGAATCAGTCTCACTTTCAGAAATCGTGTGAGGATGATGAATGGTTCGATTTTAGAAGAGTCTTTGACTTCACCATTGACCCTTGAGGCCCAAATTAAATAAGAGTCTTATACTCCTAACCAAGCCCAATTAACAATACTTGGGTCCATCATACTCAATTACCAATCATATCGGGTTAACCAATTTGACAAATTCTCAAATTCTCAAGCTTTTAATGCCCAACAACCAATTATAAAATATCAAATATTATCTTCTAATTTCAGAAAAATTCCTAGCAAAAATCTTTTTCATATTGAGCCCCAATTCGCTCATTTGAAAAATCCTATTGAAATAGCATGATTAATCCTATTGAAATAGCATTAGCCCATTTTCTTCCAGATTTCCACTTTGTCCCTGGCCACAGAGACAAAAATCTCAATTTTTATAGAGACATTCTTTTGGAAACTAAATACATAAATATCAGCCCAATAAAAATTTTGAGGGAATGATCCTCTATCGTTTCTTCTATATTCTCAAAAGCATAACCATGGAATATTGGAAAACCCAACCTTTAGGTCTCAATATTTTTTCAAAAAAAATATAATTATTTTGTCTATATTGATATTTGGCATGATTTTCCTGTATCAAAATAGTGATTTTTCTCACTTATGGGTTTAAAATTTTGATAAAATTTTCAAAATTAGTTTTTCAAATTGGTAATTAAGATGGTGGTCCATTCATCCCTGCCTTAGAATTATTTACAATCGATTTTTAACAATGTTTTAATTTATTTCTAAGAATATACAAGCCCTCATCAGTTGAGGTTTCTTTTCCCCAATTACTTTGCTTTTCAAATAAATACAAATATCATAGATCTTAAAATGGAAACACTTAGTTGAAGATGGAATCCTTGCCAGATAATATTATGTTAAATGGTGGGATAAATTCAATACAAAAAAAATCACTGCCTCCATTAACCAAGAATTTGCAAATATCCACACTTAATTAAAATAGGAAAAAAATCCTTTTACTCAGGCTCCATTAAAAATTAGTAAGCCCATTAACCCAAATTCACAAATCAAATCATCCAATTCAAACTCATCCAAAGAATCCAAATCAAAAGTCACAAAGCTCAAATCCAAATTGCAGTAAGAATTAATCCAAAAAATGCTTCTCCCTTTGAACGACAATAAAAATTCTGACTCGGAATCATCTATAGAATCAAGTCACTCAATTTAACCAAGAATCCAAAAAGCTCAATCATGCATAAAGGCCACACCTCAGTAATGAAGGATCAAAATAAACTAAAGGGTTGCGCCCTACCACAATGAGCCTATGTCGCATTCCAAGGCTCTCAGGACCCATTTGATGACATCAATCTCAGTGATAATGAGTAAGTTAAATAATTTACCTTTGGCAAAATTCCAATGTTGAAATAATCAAGTAATACTAAAGATACATCACGATGACTCTCCAGCATAGAGATGATAACTATCAAAGTAAACAATTATGACTTCTCCAACAATCAATAATTGAAACACAAAAGTTCAAGATAACAATTATCAAGGAATGACAACAATGACTCCAATATACAGTAAGACATTTCAAGACAACAATTATGACTTCCAAGAGAGAAGACACGAAGGTCAAGATAACAATTATCGAGTAGTCTTTGTAATTTATCTTTTTTAGGAATTATTGTACTAGTTGTCAAAGAATTAGGCAACTATTTGTCCTTTTATTTTAATTAGTCAAAAGTATAAATGTAAAATGTTTTTACTTTGTAGAAAAGAATAGTGCATGTAAGTGATGAGTTCTCGATGAACTCCACTTTTCTTGCCTAGAAATATGTTGCCCTCTCCCATTTGTTCCTCATAACTTGTTTTGCTCTTAACGATTTTAAGAGAAAAACTTATTTTACAAACAAAGCATTATTCTTCCTCCACTTTTGTAATATTTTCTTCTTTTTTCTCAACATTAATTAGTGAGCCAGGAGCACTAACTAATCATTGTAAATTATCTTTCTTCAATATTGTAAGTTTTAATCTTACTTCGTCTAAATTTAAATACTTGTATTATTTAATTTGACTCTCCGCCCAAGTGACTAGTTATTTTTATGCTTGATTATTTCTCCGTAATTATTCAAGTAAGCAAGTAAGCAACAATAACCAGCCACTTGGGCGGTGAAGAACAATAATTAAGCAAGTATTAAACAGTGCCTGCAGTGAAGAACAATTGTTATTTTCCTTCAATAAATATTTGAATTCTTTCTTCTTAACACTCTGTCTTCAAATTAAACGTAATTCTGCATTGTTTAAATATATAAATTATATGCAATTCTTTCTCTTTTGGTATCAGAGCCAAACCTGGTAGGGTATTTTACTGTTCAAATACTTTTTAATACTCTGCATAATTATTGTTCTTCATCGCACAAGTGGCTGATTATTGTTGTCATTGTTATTTACTTGCTTACTTGCTTAATTATTATTATTTAATCTGACTCTCCACTCAAGTGGCTGGTGATTTTTATGCTTGATTATTTCTCTGTAATATTTGATTTTTCTAATATATGAATCTGACGTATCAGTTTCTAATAGATTTACTCCAGGCATCCCAATAGGACCTCTTAGATACGTAAATCTCGAGAGTAGGGTAGTTATAAAGGAAAATGGGAGAATAGTTAAGCTTCTTAGAAGGTTCTAGAAGTCATAGCAGGTTTGAAAATCAAAATACATGATGAAATTTTCAATCGTAGGAATAAATTAGTTATCTTGAGTCATGAGTAGATTATTTAGAAATAATTATTCTTATAGCAATAGGTCTACAATGAATATACTACCAGACATAATTAATGAAGAATATTTTGAATATTTAGCAGATGATAATGTAAATCATACGGTATGGAATATACCCAATATCCCCAGTAAAGAAATTTATAAATCAACATGGTATGTTGTTTCCTTCAAGTCTCAACTTCATGTAAAAATAATTGAAAAAATATACGCTCTCGGGAAAGAAAATAAAACTTGTCAATTACTTTCTTCTAATGCAATTAAACATCACATTGAATAAGGATACAATTTCCTTCATATTGGTTTAGTTCAGATTGGAGTTAAACCACTCATAAGGATATGGTTAAATACCTCTGTCTTGTTAGCCTTGCGAGATATAAGATTTACAAATTTTAATGATAATATTTAAAGATTAATTGAATCTTCACTTTGTAATGGTCCAATCCATTTTGATTGTTTTTCAGATTTGTCTGTTAGTTAAACAAACCCTCATATTCTTAAATCCTTAACTTTGAATATCAAAATTAGTGGTTATCAAATCCTTGAAGGTGCTCAACCCGTAGCATTGATTTTTGGAATACATTACATAATAACCAAAACCAATATGAATTTCCAAGCCATCAATATGAGTCCAAAAAATCAAACCATATTGATTCAATCTAGTCAAAGTAATGCAATATTAGAATCCCTAAAGCCATTAGGTGGTCTGATAGTACTTTGCCTACAAATTGGTTCTTAACCAATGAAAATCAACCCACTCCAATTCAACGACCAATCGAAGATAGTGATTAGTATATAGATGGTACTATTAAAATTAATTTTCAATCTTTCATTTTTAATCCATAAATTAGGGAGTTTAGCCAGTCTAGCACTCCTAGGGATTCCTTTTCTGAATTCACTGCTAATAATGATCAATATCTTAGAATCCAATAATTCAAAAAAGTGTTAAAATTTTTAAAAATAAAAAATTTGACCTAAAGGCGTAACCACAAACTCCCAAGTCAGTCAAGCGATCTTTGATAATAAGACTGAACAATCTGATTAATCTGAATCACCAACTGCCTATGATTCCCAATAAGCCTTACCTCTTGTGAATCCTTAACTTTTAGTTTAAAATTTAGGCATCCTAAGCCAAGAATACAAGCTTGATCTGAAGGGTTTAATCGAACACACGAATGATCCAGCCAATCTTAATAAACGTAATAGGTTAAGAGAAACATACAATATGGATCAAAGAAAATTTATCCTTGCTGAATGGAATGTGTTCATGCAAGAATTTAGAGTTGATATGTTTTTCCTTGATTATATCATGGATATTTATGAAAAGAATATTAAATTTATTTCTAAGACCAGTTGGGTGAAAGAAGACTCTAATTTGGTGACTACTAGCCATCCCCCACGTAAAAAAATTTTAATTAATCATAATTTTTTTAATCACTGCTTCTCCTCTTTAGATTTTAAAGAAAGAGAAACAAAAAAAGGTTGTTGAACAACCTAATTACACTAATCAAAGTTTAATAATAATAAAAAAATAATTAGATAAAATTGAAAATAAGCTTGATGATCTTCACGAACCTAAATCTAATGAATCTCTTAAAAAAAATTCTTTAATAAATCTTTAGATAGAAATTCTCTGAATATTGTTCTCCCTCAATAAAACTATTGATAAATGTTTTAACAATTGAAGAATAAATCTATTGAGTCATCTACTTTTGTTGAAATAATTAACCAAGATAATAGCTTTAATTTAGAAAGTCATAGGCCAGATTCCTCCTATGAATCATCCATAATACATGAATCTTTGACCAGTCACAATATTGAAGAAATATTTAAAAATTAATAAATTGGAAAGGAAGTGACATAAAAAGCATATTCGTCCAGATATTGAAATTACTTCATCTTATTTAGTTAATCAATTTTCTTTCTCTACAGGAAAATTATAATGGAATATTGATGGGTTTTCAGAAGAGGAAGTCCTCAATAAATTACAGTAAATGGCTATGGTAGCCAATAATTATATTACCATACACAATTTGCCTCACAATCAGGTTATAAAACTCTTAGTTACAGGATTCACAAGAATGCTTCATTCTTGGTGAAAAAAGCATCTCATTGAAGAATATAGAAATACCATCCTTACAACAAAGAAAATTGATGCTCAAAGAACTTCAATTCTCGGAGAGGATAAGGAAACAATGCATGATGTCAGTAATACCTTGTTCTACACAATAATTGAACATCTCATTGGGACGCCAAGTAATGTTACTTCGTGTATCCATGACCAATTAACTGATATTAGGTGTCCTACCCTAAGTGATTTTGACTGGTACAAAAATATATTTTTGTCTAGAGTGATGTCTAGGGATGATAGTAATAAGCCATTTTGGGAAGAAAAATTCATAAATGGCTTACCAAATTTGTTTGCCCACAAAATTAGAATAATCCTTTGTGATGACCTAGGAAACATAGACTACAAATTAAAACCTTATTGAAAATCGATTGGAAATAATTCTAAGACAGTGCCATGAATGGACCGCTATCTTAAGAACCAATTTGATAAACTAATTTTGAAATTCTTATCTAAATTTAAAAATCACTGAGTGGGAAATTCACTATTTTGATGTAAGAAAATAATGTGTCAAGTATCAATATAATAAAAATAAGATCTTTTTTTATTTGAAAGAATTTTGAGACCTAAAGGATGGGCTTTCCAATCCTCCATGGTTATGATTTTGAGAATATAGAAGAAATGATAGAAGATCATTTCTTCAAAAATTTTTATTGGGCTAATATTAATGGACTTTGTTTCTATGAGAATATCTCTATAGAAACTGAGATTTTTGTCCTTAAGGCCAGGGACAAAGTGGAAATCTGGAAGAAAATGGGCTTTTGTTATTTCAACATGATCTTTCAAATGAGCAAATGGAGGCTCAATATGAAATAGATTTTTGCTAGGCATTTTTCTAAAATAAGAGGATGATTTTCTGTATTTTGTAATTGGTTGATTGACTAATTGTGCATTAAAAGGTTGAGTAATTGATAATTAGTCAAATTGGGTTACTAGGGCTGATCGGTAATTGGGTCTGATGGACCAAAATATTATTAATTGGATTCCTCTTTAATTTAGGCCTTAATGGCCAATTGTGCAGTCGAAGACTCACCTTTGATTCTAGCTTTTAAGGCCTGGGGCCTAGACCCCAACTTGACTACCCTGCATGAATTCACGAGTAAAGAAGTCAGGATTTGAATTATTAATGTTTTGAATAAATTCAATATCAAAATAAAAAATACTCAGGACTGCCATCGAGTAAAAATTTGTTTGGAAGTCATATTTTAACATCTTTCTCCAAAACATGTTTTGCAGATTTATAGTTTATTTTCCAAAGAAATTTTTGATTTAATAAGTCATCTTGAAATTTTTGTATACATAAAACAACGGCTAAAATTTCTTTTCAAATTGTATTATAATTTATTTGTGATTGAGTCCAAATCTCAGATGTGAACTTGACCATTTGTTTAGGTGATTTCTGGATAAATTTTTGCTGTAAGATATCTTCATATCCAAGTTTAGATGCATCAGTTTGGACAATTTTAAAAAAAAAATATTAGTACGGATACCAAGACAAGGAATTGCCTTAACATGAATTTTAATTTTCTTAATTAAGTTGGTGTGGACAGTTGTCCAAAGAAGAGGATTTTTCTTCAGCCTTTCAAAAATAGGCTTGCAATCAATTCTCAAATTATTATAAAAACCATATATGTAATTTAATGATCCTGAAAATCTTTGCAATTGAGTTTTGTCAAGGATTTCATCAGGAAATTTATGAGTAAATTGTATGACTCCATCAATTGATTCAATAATGGAATGATAGATTTCAAATTTTAGAAATATAATCTTTGATTGAAAGAGTTTGATATTACTTGCAGAGATAACTATACAATTTTGTTTTATTATCTTAGCAAACAATTCAAGATGTTTCCAATGTTGTTTTATTGATCTAGATAAAATGAGAACATCATCAATATAAATAATTGAGAAATTAGTAAATTAATTTAAAATTTCATTCATTACATTCTGGAATTCACTTGGAGCATTTTTAAGACCAAAAGATATTACATTCCATTCGTAATGGCCAAATGAAGTTACAAATGCAATTTTATATTTATCATTTTCATTTATCTTGATTTGCCAAAATTCAGATTTCATCTCAAACTTAGAGAAAACAATAGCAGCTTTAAGTCTGTTGGTTAATTCCCCTTTTTTGGTATATGATATCTTATCCATTCCAGAACATTGTTAAGGGGATTGTAATTAATTACTAATTGAGGAACTCCTCGTTCAATTTCACTGACTTTTTGGACATAAAAGATCGAACAAGACTAAGGAGATTTGCTCCTTCTAATAATATTTGTATTGATAACTTCTGTAACTTTCTTCTTACAGAACTCATCTAAATTTGTCGTGCCTTTGTTAGGGTATTCTTTTCATCAAATATCTTAATGTAACGCAACTGAGAGTATGGTGCTTTATGTGCTAAAAAGCATTGGGAATGTCAGTAGATAGTTCTATACAAATTTTTTGTTTAAATATTTTAATTTATTTTTGAACAACAGGATTTTGAAGCTGTTCTTCAATGTTTTTTGAATTTTATTTCATCTTACAGAAAACATAACTTTTTTTCTTTACAAGAAATTCAATTCATGGTTTTATAAACATAATTTTGTTTTAAAATTTTTAATTTCTCATTGTGAGAAAATGAAAGAAATTTGAATCTGACAGGTTTATCCATGAGATAAGTATTTATCTCATCATGTTCTGTTGTAAAAGGATACAATAGAGAAATGAATCGTAAACCCAAAATAATTTTGCGTGTCATATTTTTTACTAAGATAAATGATATTTTAAAACATATATTGTCTTAGTAAATATGAACTTTAGAGATTTCATAATTGATATGCATTCTAGTACCATTTGCAGATAATAAAGATAGAAGTACTTGGTATGAACGAATTCTTCCTACATACAATTCAAATCAGCTCATGAATCAATAAGAGCCATTGAAGTGAAATCAAAATCTTGGATTATTATTCTGACCATTATGTACCATTTTTTAATTCTGATGTGATTAAGGATTTGAAAGAAGTTATCACCATCTTGAATGCTGACAATAGGTTCTTCAACCTCATCATCAGAAATTGACGATTTACTAGGTTCTCCTATTTCATCAGATTCATAATTTTTAATTAAATTCTTTATTTTTAAAAGATTTAATTATTTTCTTATTTTTGTGTTCGAGTCTTTTAATTCTTTTAAATTTTTAAATATTTTTTTTGAAGTTCCTGAAAAGTAACTACTTTTTCCTTTCATTTAATTTCGTTGTATTTCTTGCAGTATTGTTATTAGACTAAAAATTTTCTTTCATTTGAATCATCTTCCTAAGTTTTTCAAGGTATTCTTGTTTTAATTCAGGGTTGTCAATTTTACTAATTGAATCTAACAAAATATTTTCTTGTTCATCATTTTTATTTAAGACATTAATAATTTTCTGCAACAACTATTTTTACATCCCATAAAGATGTTTGGAGAATCACTGTCAGAGCATGAAGAGTTTAATTTTTCAGATTCTGAGAATTCAAATTTTTCTAAATCTTCATTACTACTTTCATAGTAATCTACTGATTCTATAATTCTAAACGATTCTTGTTTATCTTTTTCAGAGATTTTTAATTGATTAAATTTATTTTTTTACTTGATAAATGTTGAAAAAATGACCATTCTGGCCACACTATAAACGCTTAATTTTACTTTTATCAACAAATTTTTAATTGAATTTTTTTCTTGAATTATTTATATTCTTAGAAAAGTATTTTCCAAAATTTTTATTTTTGTTTTTGTGAAGTTTTTTCCTATAAGATTTGTAAATTCTTTTAGGATTAAGATGTGAGTTTTTTCTTCTATTTTGGGAAGGAGCAATAGAAGGTGATCCGTTTTACTCACAGAAATTGCGTAACTCATATTTGGCAGTTTCTTTTCTTTTTTAATTTGCTTGTTAATTTTCATATCAATAAACATTCTTAAACCTTCATTTTGTATTGTAGTGATAACTGTACCATAGGTGAAACTAAACCCTCATCGATTGAGGCTTCTTTTCCCCAATTACTCTACTTTTTGAATAAATAAAAATATCTTGGATCTTAAAATGGCAATACTCAGTTGAAGATGAAATTCTCACCAGAAAATATTATGTTAAATGATGGGATAAATTCAATACCCAGAAAATAACTGCATCCATCAACCACGAATTTGCAAATATCCATCCCAATATGAAATTGATAAACCCTTCTTTCAAAGCTCCATTAAAAATTAATGAGTCCATTAATCCAGATCCACAAACCAAATCATCCAATTTAAACTCATCCAATTCAAACTCATCCAAAGAATCCAAACCATCTTCAAAGGGAAAATAAAAAATCACAAAGCCAAAATCCAAATCGAAGCAAGAAATTAATCCAAAAAATGCTTCTCATTTTGAAGGACAATAACAATACTGATTCTGAATCATCTGTAGAGTCAAGTCACCCAATTGAACCAAAAATACAAAAAGCACAATCATCCAGAAAGGTTATCTCTCAACAATTGAAAGACTAAAATAAACTAAAAGATCGCGTCCTACTACAATGGGCCTATAACGCATTTCAAGACTCTCAATACACATTTGATGACATCAATCTCAGTGATGATCATCAATAAATAAAAATAATTTACCTTTGACAAAATGCAATGTTAAAATAGTAAACAAATCTAGTAATTTTGAAAAATATATCATGATAACTCTCCATCATAATGAAACAATCATGATAACTATCAAAATGGACAATTATGGCTTCTACCAACAATCAATAATCGAATCACAAGAATCCAATATAGCAGTCATCAAGGAATGACTACAATGACTCCAATATACAGCAATAGTCACAATGACTTTTCAAGACAACAATCATGACTAAAAAATAATGAAGATGCAAAGTCCAAGATCACAATTATTAATGAAACTTTGCAATTTGTTTTTTCTGCAATTATTGTATTAGTTATCAAATAATTTGGCAACTATTTATCTTTTTCTTTAATTAGTCAAAAGTAGAAATGTAAAATGATTTTACTTTTATAAAAAAGAATAGTGCAGGTAAGTGATGGGTCCCCGGTGACTCCACTTTCCTTACCTACAAATAGGTAGCCCTTTCTCTTTTATTCTTCATAACTTGTTTTCACTCTTAACGATTTTGAGAGAAAAACTTGTTTTGAAAACAAAGCATTCTCATTCCTCATCTTTTGTAATCTTTTATTCTTTCTTTTTAATATTAATTAGTGAGTGAGAGTACTAATTAATCGTTATAAATTAATTTTCTTCAATCTTAAAAGTTTTAATCTTACTTTATCAAAATTTGAATACTTGTATTTGTTATTTTGGTATCAAAGCCAGACCTAGTGGAGTATTTTACAGTTCAAATACTTGTTATTTGATATATAGTATACTAAGTAATTTTTACAAACCCTAAGCATTGCACAATTTCTATCCATGCTTCCTCTCTTCCTCTCCCCTTCGAACTCTCTCCTCTATTTCCCTGAGTTCACTCTCTGTTGGAAAAATCCACGTCCACTTTCTACTTCCCTCTCTATTGGAAAAATCCACCGTCTACTTTCCTCTGCTTCCCTCTTTGTTCCCCTCTGCTTCCCCATTGCATAATTTCTAAACCATCATCTTCCTCACTCCTTCTCCCCTTCAAACTCTCTCACCTCTATGCTTCCCTCATTGTTCCCCTTTCATTCCCTCTATGTTGGAGAAAGAAACCATCCCCGTTCCTATTTCCCATAATGTCGTGGTGTCTAGTTCTTCCGGTCTGAGTGGGAGGAAAAGGAAGAACACGAAGAAGAAAGAGAACGAGAAATAGAGCTAAAAGAAGCCAAAGATCAAGATGCGTTATTCCACTTTTCTCACGAGCAGTTGGAGATGTCGAAGCGCCTTTAGAGCAACTTATGGGGGACTGTTGGTGGGGAGAGGAACGTCCGCCCTAGGATGGAGGACGCTAACACATCCGGTAACGTCCATGATGCTCCTGCAATGCCAACTCCCACTCCCGTTCCTGTTGCCTTTCCACTCTCTACTTCATCTGATCCTCCTGCCCCAGTAGCTGAGAACACTTCAGCACGGGAAGAGGTTTCTCCCCCTCATCCCCCGTCTGCTCGGAGGCTAGCTCCTTCATCTGTTGGTTCTCGGGGGATGTTCGAAGAGACTGAGATCTAGAGATGGCGTTCTAAGAGTGACTGGACTTCACCTCTGCCCGTTCTCTCTTTTGTGAGCTTTTTAAAGAAGTCTCGTTCTTCATACACGGTCGCGAAGGGGATTAGGTCTGACGTGGACACGACTACCCTCTACCAGATGTATGTTACCGGTAAGATCATCGGCCTTAGTCATAGTGTGATGCAGGTAACTTTTTACTTTATTTGATTTCAACTCTTTACTATTTCCTTTATACTATTCCGTTCACACTATAAGGTTTTTTCCGCAGGCTATGACTTATCATAACAGGTTCCATGAGGACATTCGCTCTATTGAACTAGAGATGATGGGATTCAAGATGAAGATGTAGGAGATTAACAAGTCCTACAACGCCATTCTTGTCGAGCGGGATCATCTGTGGAAGGTGGAGGCTGAGCTCTGAGGGGTCGTCGCCCATCTCAGTGAAGAGTTGGAAGCTATTGCGATTGAGCGGGGGAGTTTGGAGAAGTCTCTGTGGGAGTCAAGAATACTGTCGATTTCAGTAAGGAGAACTTGTCCATTATCGAAGGGAAGCTGACCGAGGGAGAAGAGAACTTGTCATCTACATTGGATGATTTGGCTAAGGTTGTTGAGCTAGAAACTGAACTTGAGGCTGAGTACCAGGCCATTATTGATCAAGCTGAGGGTATGGCCAATAGTGCGGGTTACCATGATGCCAAATCCAATAAGGCTCCAAGCAAGCCTCTCGTTGACCTTCCCGACGACCCTACCAAACCTGATCTGGTCATTCCTGTTCCCTCTTCTAACCCTCCTGTAGAGGCCACTCCTGAAGAGGAGTCCTAGTTTAGCTTCCTTGCATTTTACTTTCCATGTACCTTTCTTTCTTTCTTTTTTTGTATATTTCTGTAGTTTAATGAGAAGATCTTTCCTATTTCAACATTTCTTCTATCAGCTTTCCTTTTTTCAATATTTCAAACGATCTCCTGCTTCTGCTTTCATTTGCCATTTTCTCAAACACTTCGAAAAAAAATCATAGAAATATTCTGGCAAGTGGTTCCTCTTTTCAAACACTTAAGTATAAATTTTCTTATTTCTATAGTTGCCTAATTTACACGTACTCTTCTATCTCCCCCCCTCTACTTTGGAGAGTAGAGTTTGCCTTGGTTGATTCATGATGCAATAGACCGGGCCCATTCCCGTTTGGTCGAGCCACCTATTTTCACAACTTTTTTGTCATTTTGTTTGTTCCTCTTTTTTCATTTGTCTTTAGAAGTTTTTTTGGAGCATGACCTAGGGAATGCTCCTCCAAAAGACTTTATGCCCTTATTTTCTTATGATAGTATGTCTTATGAGCTGCCCATTTCAAGGACTTTATGCCCTTATTTACCTTATGAGTAGGACTTATAAACTGTCCCTCCCAATGACTTTATGCCCTTATTTCCTTCTGAGAGTAGGATTTATGAACTGCTCCTCTCAAGGATTTTATGACCTTATTTCTTTCTGAGAGTAGGACTTATGAACTGCCCCTCTCAAGGAATTTATACCTTTATTTCCTTCTAAGAGTAGGACTTATAAACTGTCCCTCCCAATGAGTTTATGCCCTTATTTCCTTATGAGAGTATGACTTATGAACTGCCCATCTCAAGGACTTATGCCCTTATTTTTTTTTTTCTGAGAGTTGGACTTATGAAATGCCCCTCCCAATAACTTTATACCCTTATTTTTGTTGTAGTTTTTAACGTAAATGAGAGAGTTGACACCATGGATTTTTAAGTGGAAAACCCTTACGGGAAAAACCACGGGAAAAGTGTTCACTATAATAAATGTTACAATTTTTAAACAAAGTATTTCTTTAGGTGAGCCGCATTCCAGGGCTTTGAAAGATTCATTCCTTCTTCTGTTTTCAAATGATACTAGCTGCTTCCCCCTATTTCACTGAAGATATATGACCATTCCCATGTTAGCCCAAGCCTTTCCTATGTCTGAAAGATCTTTTTTAGAACCAAGTCTCCTTTATGGAGTTCTCACTTTTGTACCTTTTTTGGAAGTAATATATCCTCTTCTGGTTGTGATGGGCAATCCGGATCAGGGTTGCTTATCGTCATTCTTCCAGCTCATCAAGGCTATATCTGAGGAGTCATTCGTTTTGCTGTTCGCTCAGTTTAGATCTCATAGTGGGGCTTCAAATTGTAACAGAAATCACTGCTTCCGCTTCGTATGCTAGAGCGAATGGTGTTTCACTTGTTGTTTCTCTAAGAGTTATTCTGTATGCCCATAGTATTGCTGGCAATTTTTCCACCCACTTCCCCGTGGTTGAATCTAGTCATTTGTTTAAATTGTCAAGTATAATACAGTTTGACCTCTCAGCTTGTCTATTTCCCTGTGGATAGTAGGGTATGGAGAATCAGTTGATGATTTTCAAGTCTTTGCAAAAGGTTTTCACCATGTCTTCGGTGAACTGGAGACCGTTATCAGATACGAGGACCCAGGAAATTCCGTATCGGCATACTATGTTCTTCCACAGAAACCCTTTCACCTCATCTTCACAAATTTTGGTGAAAGCTTCAGCCTAAATCCATTTGGTGAAGTAATTTGTTGAGACCAATAAGAAAAGTTTCTGAGCGGATGCCGTAGGGAGTGGTCCAACAATGTCTAAGACCCACTATATGAACGACCAAGGACTCGTCATGGTTTTGAGCTCTCTAGGGGCCATCTTGACCAGGGGTGCAAATCGTTGACACTTTCACATTTCTTAGCATACTGCTTAGCGTCTTGGTGCATCTTCAGTAAATAGTACCCTTCGTTTATCACTTTATGCGCTAAATATTTGCCCCAAGTGTGATTTCCACATATCCCTTCATGAATTTTTGTTCACGCATATTGGGCTTCCTTTTCTGCAAACATTTCAGCTACGGACCTGCAAAAGATTTCTTATACAATAGTTCATTTATCATTTATCATTATTTGATGCATTGAATCTGAAGGAGACGGAATGTTCCAATGTTTCTCCAAATAGGGTCTGTATCACCACCCCTGCTCCTGCTTTTTTGTTATTTAAAGCACCAACGTATAATTTCCAATTCCCATTCTCAATTTTTTGGTGAAGTCCCATTTCAACTTCTCCTTCAGTGAAGTCTGCAATGAAGTCTGCTAGTGCATGCCCTTTGATTGAGGTTCTGGGCTCGTAATGAATGTCATACTGGCTTAGCTCAATCAACCATTTCGCCATTCTCCCATTTACCTTTAGAGAGTACAATAGACTCTTGATAGGTGAATCCATCAACACTCTGATGTTATATTCCTAAAATAGGATCTCAGTTTTCGTGTAACAGTTACAACGGCCAGGACCAACTTCTCCATCTATTTATACCTCACCTCGATCGCTAAAATGCTTTTACTGATGAAGTACACGAGCTTCAGCTTTCTTTCCTCCTCCTTGATGAGTACAGCGCTGAAGGCGACCTCTGAAATGGTAACATAAAGTAGGAGTTGTTCACCTGGTATTGGCTTAGAGAGTAAATGTGGGGTTGTCAGGTATTCCTTAATTCTGCCGGGAGTTTCTTCATATTCCTCGTTCCACCCGTCTACATAATTCTTTCTCAACTTTTTGAAAAACGGTTTACATTTGTTCGTAGACCTCGAGATGAATCTTTCAGGAAGGCCAACCTTCCCGTTAACCCATGTATCTCTTTTCGGTTTCACAGAGATTTCATCTCCAAAATTTTCGGGTTTACTTCAATTCCCCACTGTGTCACCAGGTGCCCGACGAATTTTCCCACAGCTACCCTGAACGTACACTTTTCGAGATTTAGCTTCATGGAGTTTTCTTTTAGAACTGCAAAAGCTTCTTTGAGATCTCGAATATGGTCCTGCCATTTTTGGCTTTTGACCAGCATGTCATCAACATAGACTTCAACGCTTTTCCCCATGTGTTCACGAAAGACTTTGTTCCTAGTATTTGATAGGTAGCACCTATGTTTTTTAGTCCAAACGACATAACTTCATAATACTAGGTACCATATTCAATAATAAATAAAGTTTTTCCCTGATCAGGTTGGAACATTTACACTTGATTGTAGCCAGATTAAGCATCCATGAAGCTGAGTAACTCATGTCCTGAAGTGGCATCAACCATATGATCTATCATTGGCAGTGGATATTCATCTTTGGGGTAGACTTTATTCAAATCGGTAAATTCCACGCATATTCTCCATTTTCCACTTTTCTTCTGTACCATTACCACGTTGGCTAACCATTTCGGGTAGTCCACTTCCCGAACAAAACCGGCTGTCTAGAGCTTTTTGACTTATTCCTTGATTGCTTGATTCTGTTTCCGTATAAAGCTCATCTTCCTCTGCTTTACTAGCTTCGCAGCTGGATCCATATTCAACTTATGACAGATGATTTCTTCTAGAATGCTTGGCATCTCCTGCACCATAGTTGCGAACACATCCTTGTTTTCCCTCAAGAATTTCACTAACATTTCTTTTTCGCTCTTTGCAAGATGGGATAAACATTTATCATCTAATGGGTTCCTTCCTTCAAGCATACAAGTTCCGTTTCTTCCCTTACCTCGTACCTCAAGTCATTTTCCCTGTCTCTCTGTGATTGCTATAAATCTGCGGGTCACTTTCCTTCTGCCTTTTTTGTTGCCCTCTTCTTAACAGATTCCAGAGCAGTCGCGGAGCAGATGCGGTTTGCGGCTTAATCTTCCCTTATAAATTTTTAACCCCCTCTAGTGTTGGGTATTTTAGTACTTGGTAGAAAGCTGAAGGGATGACTTTCATTTTGTGGAGCCAGGTTCTTCCCAAGATAGCATAGTACGGGGACGATGTGCTCAGTATTATGAACTTAGTCATATAGTTGATGGCTCCGTTGAAGTCTGTCAACGGTTGTGAAGTTCCTTGCAACTCATGTTCTCCCATTGACATTTTTTCCAAGGTTGCCCGGTATAAAATATTCCCTGCACTTCTGACGTCCACCAGGACTCTCCTTAGCAAGCAGTTACCAACTTGTATCGAATGATGAGCGCATCATTGTGATGCTCGTATTGCTCCAAGTCCAGATCATCAAATACCAGTGGCGGATCCCTGTTGACACTTGGGAGTTCTTCTAGGTGTTTTTCTAGCATTGGCTTCTTACAATAAATATTTCTTTCCTTACAATAAATATTTCTTCCCTTTGTCTCTCTTATCTCCTCGGTGATTGTCCTTTCTTGTTTCCCGTTTATGTTCTTCTTCTTTTTTCACGAACTGACAGAGGTACCCATCCTTGATCAACTGTTCGATACAATCCTTAAACTGGAAACAATCCCTCGTGTAATGTATGTTGATCATGTGAAAGGAGTAATACTTGTCTTTAGCCTTGTAGCTTGGTTCTTTTGTAAGCGGGGTCGGTCTCTTGAGCCAAGGCTTGTCCTTGATCATATCTAGGATTTGGTTCACTGGTATGGTCAGTGAAGTGTAGACCTTATCTCTCGGATGTACCTTGTCTAACCCGCCTTCGATATCTCATTCTCTTATGCTTGTCGCTTCTCCTGTCTTCTCTTTCAATTCCGTCGGACTTTTTCCTTTCAGATTTCAAACTTCTTTCCCATTTTCTGGACTCCCCAGTCTTCCGTTCGACGGCCTTCAACATGCTTCTTTTCTCTTCTTCCAGAGTAATGTAGGCTTGCGCCCGCTGGAAGGTTTCTACCATGGACAACAACTTCATTTTAGATAGTTCTTCGAACAAGGGTGAGTTCGGGTTTAACCCCCGTCTAAAGGCAGTCTGGCAACTCAATCATCATAACTCTCAATGTTTCCAATTTCTTCCTTAATCTATAGGTGTATTCTCATAGCGACTCCCCTTTCTTGGTGGAAATTGTTAAGAGATACTATGTGTCCTCCATGACCGCTCGATAGGTAGAGTACTATTCTAGGAAGACAAAAGTCATAACAGCAAAATTAGTAATCGAATGCATAGGGAGGGAATTATACCATTTCAGAGTTGCCCATCCAAGCTGGTGGGGAACATCATAAGTTTAGCCTCATTTATGTGATTTTGGGATTGGACTTCTAACCCTTCCCATTATACGTTCCTACTATTCTCGTGGTTTTCTTGTCTTACATCTTGATTGTTACCCCCCAATTGGATTTCTCATTTCTTGTTATTCGTCCTTTAACTGACTTCAACGCGTTTCCTTGCCAGCTCTTGCTAAAGCGTGTTAATTTCATCCTGCATAGTCTGCAATGCATTGTGCAGTGCCTCCGTGTTTCTCCATTCCACTTCATGCATTCCATTTAGGATTGTCTGTAGCATTTCTGTCAGTGGAGTTGGTTGATCCACATGATCGTCTCTGTTTCTGATCCCGTTGTCTTTATTCAGAGTCGCGTTTGATTTGGTTCTAGGCATGTTTAGTATTTCCAAGGTGGTTTCTCGAAGTTTTTCTTTCGTCTCTCAATGAAAACACCAAATGTAAATTATTTTTCCTCCACACCAAAGGAATCTTGTTACTGATTAGTGAGAAATAACCAAGATATTAGAGTGTGAGAGAGAGAGAGAGTAGTCAAAGCACTGAGTAATTTCTTGAGTTGTGTATATGATCGGATTCCCTTCGTTCATTACCCAAGCCTTTATAGGCCACTGGATGTAAACAAAATAACAATTTTGTCAATAAAATAGTAAAAGGAGGGGAATGGTCGCCCTCTCCCTTATGGGAGGGGAATGATCCCCATTTCTCCTATATTTTTGGAGGATTTATTACACCCATAAGATCCCACCCATACTAATTGGATCTTTTATCAAGTGTGGGACCCTTCACTCTATCCATTCCTCTCAACTGTCTCATCCTCTAATCTTTCACTTGCCAAATCAGTCGCAGTCGCATGGTCACTTTCTCGTGACTTAGATATCTTTCTTCCCGTTCTTGTGCGGGGATCTCTTAATTGCTTCTCGGTTGACCCTTTCCGTCCACGTGACATTGTGCGAGTTTTATGTATGTTCATACATCATGTAACAACTTTTTATTATAACTATGTACTCGTAGTATATTATTATTATTATATACTGATAGTATATAATTATGTACTCATAGTTTCTATAACAATTATAATGAATATTGTTGATGTGATGATGAATTGTTAACTTCTGATGATATATATGAATTTTGTAATAAATGATATTCTTTTATGGTATGAGTATAGATTGAAATGATTATAAGGATTGATAGTGATTTTATGATGATGCATATAATGTTTCATGAATATTTTACAAGTGACGGGTATATGATTATACACTGCAAGTACATAAGTATATATTACATATAATTTTGAATGAATGACATTATTTTATGATTAAATGATGGATTGAAATGATTTAAGAATATATACTAACTTTATAATGAGGGATATAAAACTTTAGCTTTAAGAATTTATACTTGAGTCATGATTTCTATACATACATGGTACTATACTATGCATATATAAATATATATTATTGAAAGTTTTAACATTGCTAATAAACTTGGCGCTGGACATTCTCATTGATATGATAAACTTGACCACATATATTGTCATATATACTTAAAAACACATCATGCAATGAATCTTACAACTAACAATGACTTCAATTTATAGTTAATGCAATTTCTCCCTTCATCTACTTGTATCATAAAGATGAACTATGGATTATTAAGCATCTTGTATTTAAGATAAAAATAATAATAATAACAATCAATATGTTGTGATAACATACAATAGTTATATAATATATAATAATACACTCAAGAGTGTATAATAATATACTACATATCAAATCTTAAGTACAAGAAGTCTGCAGAATATAGAAAATACATTGGTTTATCTCTAGAAAACAAATTAAAACAGAGGGACAAACTGTTAGCTCAGAAAGTAGGTATATTTAAATAAGTTTCATGAAATAAAATCTCAAATAAACTCAGAAAAAACTCATAACAATCACAAATATATGAAAAACCAGGCATTAACTTTAGATTAAACCTAAATCGCAACCACAAAAAACTTACATCTGGTTTTGACCTTCATGATTCTTTGTATTTTGTGAATCGCGTATATATTGTGATGATTTTCTCATAACTTTTTTTGCAACGGGCAAGTCATTTCGAAGGGTTTCGTCGAATTGCTACGTGAGAGAGCTTGGGGGCTAGGATTTTCTATCTTCGTGCATTTCTCGCATAAAATGCTACGTGAGGGAACCAAGGCTTCCTTTTGTTAGTAAATGTATTTTCGCTAGTTCACCATTTTTGTTAGGTTTTCATGTTGGATTATTATAAAATTCAATCATTTATGTAATTTATTAATTTTAAAACTATTATCTTCTTTATTTTTTTTATAATAGGTTAGTTCCTTAATTGAACATTTCTAAATTGTCTTGTAACTTAATATTAAGCGTCTTCCTAATAATTATCTATTACTTGACGTAGTATCTTCGGAACACTCAACGTCGTTTCATGATCTTTGACACTTCCCGTACAGTTGCCGACCTGCCGTCTTGTTTCGCAGCTTCCATCCCGCTAAAACCCCAAATGGCCATATCCTTAAACCCTTGTTTCCATTCCAAATCCTAACAAAGCATTCAAACCCCATTTCATTAATGTCTCGCTTAGTCCGAATCACTCATAGAAAAATTCGATCTTATTACAGTAGTATTCTTCCAGTTTATGGACCCCGAAATTCCCATTGCCCTCCTCTCCTACCTCGAAATTCCATTTCATCAACGTTTCTCTTCCAAACGAGACAATTTGCTTCTGACGCATATTCCAAATCGCCTTTCGAGGCTAACATCCTCAGAATCCTTCGCACGGAGATCCAGTACCAGTCCGACTACGCTCCTCCTCTCCAGGTTAGCTGTTCATTGCTAATTTTCACCCATTGTCCTAGTCTTTCCTTCTGTTTGATTATGGAAAAAATTCCAGCTTAGAAACGAAAAAAGAGAGAAGAAATTAGATGTATTCTGGAATCTTGCTTACTCGCATGAAGAATTACGATCTCTTCAATTTCATTTTAGAAACTTCACATACAATCTCTGTGTTAATTTTCTGCTGGGAACTATATAGCCTGTAACGAAGTTCCACTCTTTCACGGTACAAGATCGACCAGGCGAACAATGGATTACAATGAAAGGAAAATATGGAGACGGTGAATATATAAAAATTGAAGCTACAATGTTTGATGGCTGTGAAACTGTTCCGAAACTTGGGGACGACGGTTCTGCTGAAGAAGAACTGCGACTTCACATCAGCGTTCTTGTTGATATCTCGAAGGCAGATGGCAGCAATGACTTGGAGTTCTTGTGCTCGGCATGGCCAAACAGTTTAGACATTCAGAGAGTTTATGTACTTCAACGTGATAAGATGCTGGCGCGACCTTATATGGGACCTGATTTTGGGTATTACATCTTCTAGATTTGATTCTTCGTGCATGAGGAACTTATTTCAAACATCCTTATTAATTGGGTTTGTAGCTTTTCTGGAATGATTGCAAAGTGCCCCAGTAACAGTCCTGTATTGGGCCAATTGCACTAGACCAGTGTTTGCTTTTAGAAGTTCTAATCTTGCTGTTGGCTTAAACTCTCTTTAAATTAACTTGACATATTATGGTTGTTGATTTCAGGAATTTAAACAGTGAGATGCAGAAGATGTTTCGAAACTTTTTGGCGGCAAGGGGGGTAGATGATGAACTTTCCATATTCTTGCATGAGTTTATGATGAACAAGGATCAAAGTGAACTTATCCGCTGGCTTGGAAATGTCAAGTCTTTTATGGAACTATAAAATGTATGTTTTCTGCTTTCCACATCCTCAAAGGGATTTGCATTTATTTTTCTTTCTTTTCAATGTGGCCCTTTAATGAGATTAAGTTACGACCCCGATATTCAAAATTTTGAATAATCACTTACAAAATGTCTAGTTTATGAAGCAGCAAGCTAGCAGAGAAAGCAATACGATATCTTAATGCATAATGAGGTAATAACTATGTGGATATTATGGGATCGACATGTTTATTATGTGGAGTTTATCACTGGTAGCAAGTCAAAGAAAATTGACTGAAGATGTTGGAATTTTGTGTTTCATTAATGATTTTCCTTAATAGAGTTGACAACAGAGTTTGATGGTGGATTATATAATCTTTTGGTAAGTAATATGTACTTGATGGTGGATTATATATCTGCCGAATAATGTTTGGGAGTTTTAATACAATACTTGTGGGTTGTGGCCATGCTCTCTCTCACACTGCTTATGGATTGATGATGACTAAGAATGACTAAGAAAGATAGTAGTCCGTTTCCTTTTGTGCACGCAAGTAGGTGTGAGTAGGTTGGAGCTCTCTCTCCCTTCCATCCCGTCTGGCTAGGCTGTAGCTTAAGGTTCTTGGTTTTTTATCTTTCCCTTTTCCATTGCTACTCTTGCACCTATTTCCCTTCTATTTCTGTTGCACAAGTGCGCTATTTGATCTGCCTGATTCTATTCTGTGTGAGGGGTCCTAGTGATAGTATCTAGTGCCCTAAATTGATTTTAGGCTTGTTTACACACATCTTGTGTACTTGGGTATATGATCCTTGTATACATGTATGTCTTTGGTTGAAATATTTTTAACTTTCAACAAAATAAATGAGTACTAATTGAAAATGAATAAGAAAGATGGCTTATCTCGACTTGTATAGTATGGTTTAATCTTTCGTGAAAATATGAATCACTACCTCTTATCTATTTGTTGTGCTGACTGCTGAGAGATTTGTTGAAAATGCTTTTGAAGATTATCAACCCCAAAATTTATTGAACAAAGTGGGTAATAAGCATGTTTTGTATTTGTAGCGTCCCGATACCGATAGAAACTACGGAATCTTCTAATATTTCAAGTATGTGCTTGTTGAGGTACTAACATGAAGTGTTTGTTCTCGGCATATTATGATTACTGTATTACCCATCGATATTTATATGGAAGCTGTCCTGTTTTTCACAAATATTGGTCCTATTTGTAATCCACGATGAATGACCCTCATGTTACTTCATCAAACGCTTCTCCAACTGTTTGATTAAAATTGCCCTTAGATTCAAAATATTCAACGCATCTCTAAGGAGTCATTAAATGATTTTCAGAATCAAATTTTCCGAATGTGACTGTAAGAAAGTACAGATATCTGGAAAATAAAATTTTGTTCGACAGATATTATAGTCAAGTGTTCAAGGATGTTTAATATTTTTCTAGTGCTTTCGAATATGCCCTTGGAATTAAATGAATCAATCGAGATGAGACCTTCTAAGAAGGACTGTGAGGTAGAGGAGATGTTATAGTTATTGTAGACCCTTTACAGTGTTTTTTTATGACCGTGGGTATTTGGGCTTCGCCTGACTATTCTCATGGGGTCCTGGCAGTTTGACCGGGAGACCTTCAAGTGGCCTCAAGAAATTGGCGCTAAGGGAAATCGAACATGAGACTGCGTCTAATCCACACATTCCAGCATTCACCCCTACCACTAGGCCAACCCCTTGGGGTTGTAGACCCTTTACATTGTTTGTTTATGCATTTCTCAGATAGATTCTGTTTTGTGGAAGCCAAACACAACGAGAGGTTTCTTTCACCCTGAAATCTTATTTCAAGACACTAGGTTTCTTCTGATCCAACTTTTCATATGGCTTCGATTTTAGAAAACTGGTTAAACAGGAAAAAAGCACTCAAGACACGTGTACAGAAGGAATCAATCGTGAAAGGACGTGTGGACCGTGACATGGCAAGGTTGGGAGCTAGATAGGAAAACAGAACACAAACAAATCATGTAATGAGCAAAAGAACACGAAAGTGGAAACCTCGTCAGAACGGGAAAAGAGCGCAAAAGCAGGAAACCTCGTTAGAACGGAAGAAAATAGACCTGCCAACGAGAGAGTGCCAAACCGCGCCAGAACGAGAAATGAAGGATAAGAAGAAGAGTGTAAGCGAACGAAAGGGATCTGAAATGACATACAGACGACAATGATTGATTGAGTAAAACTGAATTACTTGGATGAGACAGATTGACAGGCCACCAAGTGGTTGTGACTGATTAGCCTGAAACCATAAGAAAAATCAAGCGACTGTAATAATTAGCGGCTGACTGAGATAGAAAGGGAAATGAGGTTATACCCAGTAGAGTAACTCCCACGAACCGGTATAATCCCTAGGCATAATAAATGATTCCTTTATTATTATTATTATTTATTTTGGGAAGCCTAGAACCTTATATAAAGGTCAATGTACTAGAGAAAAAGAGAGATTCGACACAACAACAACAAATATAACTTTGAACCTTTATTACCTACCTTATCTCACTTTCAATCTCTCTCTTTTTATTAATACTTATATATAAATTAGGCGTTATCAATATCCCCCCATGTTGATGCTTGACTAAATGGAAAAAAACCAATTACATTTTGGTGCTTTCATTGAGAGAAGAAAAAAACAACCTCAAAGATACCCTTCAGAAAATCAAACCATGCCTCAAACCAGGTTGAACACCGTCCTCAGCGAAGGAAACGGGAACGAGAATGAACAAGCCAATCACCCCGCTCTCCCAGCTAAGATGCTTCAGACCATCCTGAGTCGAATGCAAGAAATGGAACAACGAAACACCAAAACACTACACAACGAGTGGCAGACTATGCAGGAACAGATCGTTGTGTGAGCAGAAGTCAGTCAGCACACTAACCGTGAGGGAAAGGAGAACTGCCAAGAAGGTTTAGAACACAGAGTCAGACGAGAAGGCGACAATGAAAACAACATGAACATGCAGAATGAAGACGGGGAAGTTCAGTCCAAGGAACACGAAAAGGAGGAAGCATGAGAAATTCGCTAACCAAAAGTCATGACGGAAGTTTCCATGCAGGAAATGATGGAAAGAAAGATGATGGGACTAAGGAGCCTGGGAAACACGGAAAAAATCACTTAGAATCACTCACCAGAATTCCATTATGACCAGAAATCTTAGCGGCCCCAATTCCGAGGAAGTTCGTGCCACCTAAGTTTAAATGTTATGAAGGGAAATCTGACCCTGTAGATCATCTCAGACAATTCAAGCAAGTCATGGCGTTATACCAACATGAAGACACTTTGATGTGCAGGCTATTCCCCACAAGTCTAGACGGGATTGCACTCAAATGGTATCACTCCCTCTCTGCTCAATTCATTACTAACTTTACTGCCATGTCCATTGTCTTCCTGGTACAATACTTTTCTTATCGGGCAGTAATGAAAGACTCAGACTACCTTCTGATGATACCTGCCCATGAGGAAAAAGAAACTTTGGGAATACACTCTTAGATTCAAGGAGGAGATGGACAATGTGGAAAGTTATAACGACAAAGTGGCGAGACTGGCTTTTAGACGAGTGCTAGATTCAGAATTAGCCTTCTTTGAGGATTTATCAAAGATAAAGCCTTTAACCATAGCAGAGACTTTCCAAAGAACGCAAGCATACATCACATTAGAAGAAGAAAAGAGAAGTTTATTAAAACAGGCGGATTAATGACTCAAAAAATGAAGAACGAAGTTCAAGTGCATGCAGAATCAGAGAACAGAAAAAGAAGATGATTGGAGAGACAGTAAGAGGAATAAGACTATTACTCGAAGAAGACCCGCAGATGACATCCATCCTAGAGACAAAATCCTACACCCCATTGAGTGTCTCAATAAACCAAGTCTTGGAGATTATAAAAAACAAATCTTGGCTGAAAAGACTGGCCCCACTTACACAAAGTCAAATACTGCTCATTCCACAGGAGCAATGAAAATTTTACAAAGGACTGCTTCCAGCTGAAGGTCTTAGTGGAGAAACTGGTAAAAGAAGGATACCTTAATCAATTAATGAAGAGGGGAAAACTGAAACGGGAAGCTGAAATGGAAACCCATGACGGAGGAAAAAGTATCATCATCGCTTTAACTGAACTGGAGGGGACTACAAGAATGGAAAAGAAAGTGTACAATAAAAAGCCACTATTGGAAGGAAGCTGGGAACGAGAATCCCCCGCTCATCTTTGGCGACATGGAATTAGAGTATGACAGGCGCCATAACGATGCCCTTGTCATCTCAATACAAGTGGGAAACTGTCTGTTGAGAACAAGGTTGTCAGGATCATATTTTGACTCGAATCGGTGTAGGGGTCTTCTAAATCGGATTGCTGGGTCGGATCGAGAATCGTAAGATCCTTCTAAATGTTAATAATTATAATATTAAAAAACTGTGATCCTGAAAAAAATAAATTAATTGTTTCTAACTAAAATTAAACAATTAAATCAAGTTTTACTCTACTTTATAAATGACTGAAATGTATAACATCTCAAAATAGTCAACTCAAGTTTGATCCTAAACATATAATTTTTTAAGTTGTTCAAAATAATTTACTTACTCAAGCATTCTAATGAGTAAAGTAACAAAGACAATTCAATTTTAGTTTATTAAGTTTCTCAAAACTGAAATCATAAAATTAAATTTTCATAAAAAAATTTCTACGAAAACCACTTTACTCCTACTGTCATAAACACACAAATAAAATTTTACAAATTCAAATATTTGTTTAAGAAATTATGAGTCAAAACCCAGAGAATATTATCAAAATTTAATAAACACACAAATAGGAGATGGCTTCAATTACACTAAATTAGACTTAGAGAGCTTGGGAAATGGGCTTTAACAACCATTCATTTGACAACGTTGGATAGATTTAAAAAATGACCACAAGAATAAAACAAATATAAACAATAGTCCTCTGGCATGATTTTTGAAAAAAAGGACTCCCACACGAAAGGAAGTTTTCGCACCACGCGCGTCATAGCTCTAAATTTTGACCATTTATATAATATATACAGTACATAATATATACACCTCTATATTTTTGTAGTTTATTTTAAATATACAATATATATTATATTACTTTTATGGTTAAAAATTTAAAATTTCATTGGCGCGTGAGTGACGGTTGTTTGCGTGGATTTTTTATTTTATTTTTAATTTTGGTGGCTATTTTTTTTTTATTTTTTTCCTTAAAAATGACATATTTTTTATGTTGGCCCAAAAAAACTCCCCAAACCAAGGTATGGGTACGACCATACGATCCTACGATCCCACCGATCCTATCATTCCTATTCTGATCCTGCCATGATCCCGATTGTCACTTGATCCCGATTCTATACCCGATCTGGATCATTTTGATATTATAAGATTGTATGATTGTAGGATCCTACGATCCAGATCACGATTTTGATAACATTGGCTGAGAAGGGTGCTGATTGATGACGACAGTGCCGTCAATCATCGGTCAACACTTGAAAAGATGTCTATTAGGGAACGACAGTTACAAGGTCTGTCGCAACCACTAGTAGGCTTTAACGGGATTATGAGCGACTCAAAAGGACTGATCAACCTCTTGGTTAGCGCAGGACCATTCAATTATCTCATCGAGTTCATGGTGCTAGACACGACTTCCCCTTACAACGCTATTTTGTGAAGAACCTAGTTACATAACATGAAGGCAGTGTGCCATCCACCTACTACTAAGTACTGAAATATCCATCCATTGAGGGAATAAAAAATATAAGGGGACCTAGTTGCCGCCAGGATCTGCACAATAACCACATTGGTGTCAGCGAGGAAACAGAAGACGAAAAAATAGAAGAAAAGCTGGTAGTTGGAGATAAGCAATGGCAATCATAGAGGGACGCGCATGTGGGCCCAAGGTACGAAGTACGAGAAGAAATTGAACTTTTTTGCTTAGATGAAGAAACACAAAAAATGACAAATATTGGGGCCCACCTAGAGGAAATGAAAAAAGAAAATGTTGAATGACTTCCTACGGAGAAACAAATACATTTTTACAACCACCGCTCAAGAGATGCTAGGTATACCAGAAAATATAATCTATCATAAACTGAATATTGACCCTTATGTTAAACCAGTGAAGCAGTGAAAAAGAAGTTTCCTTCCAGAAAGAAACATGGTCATTAAAGAAGAAGTTGACAAACTACTAAAATCAGATTTCATCAAGGAAGTAGATTACCTGGAATGGCTTGCTAATGTTGTCATGGTAAAAAAAGAAAAACGGGAAATGGAGAATTTACGTGGACTTCACAGATTTGAACATAGCCTGCCCAAAAGACGAATATCCGTACCCAAAATAGATCAGATGGTGGATACTACCTCAGGACACAAACTTTTGAGCTTCATGGACGTCTTTTCAGGATATAACCAAGTGAAGATTCTCCAACCTGACCAAGAGAAAACATCTTTCATAATCGAACATGATACTTTTTTATAAGGTAATGCCTTTTGATTTAAAAAACACAGGAGCAACCTAGCAAAAGTTGGTAAATAAGATCTTTCGGGAACAGGTTGGAAAAACCATGGAAGTTTACGTAGATGACATGCTGGTGAAGAGTCAAAAGCAGGAAGATCACATCGAAAACCTTTGTGAGGCCTTTTCAATCTTGAGGAAAATTTCAATGAAGTTGAACCCATAAAAATGCACCTTCGGAGTGGCAGCAGAGAAATTCCTTGGCTACTTAGTCACACAACGAGAAATTGAGGTACACCCAGATCAAGTAAAAGCCATAATGGAGACGAAATCCCTACGAAACTAAAAAAATACAAGGCTTAACGGGAAGGTTGGCAGCATTAAATAGATTTATTTCAAAATCAACCGACACGTGTAAACCATTCTTTGCAAAGCTAAAGAAGAAATTAGCGATCTGAGGTGATGACGAGTGTGAGAAAGTTCTTAGCAAGATAAAAGAATACTTGACAACTCCACCGTTATTATAAAAAACAAAGCCAAGAGAACCTTTATACTTATACATCGTCGTCTCACAGAACACCGTTAGTGCTGTTCTGGTCAAAGAAGAAGAAAGGAAACAAAGGTCGGTATACTTCGTTTGATGGCAGTCGAGACCCGTTACAAAAGGATGGAAAACTGGATACTAGCCGTTGTAATAGCTGCAAGGAAACTAAGGCCCTACTTCCAGGCACACGTCGTAAAGGTGCTGATGGATTCACCAATAAGAAGTCTCCTGCATTCACCCGAAATAAGTGGAGGAATGGCAAAGTGGACAATCGAGCTAAGCCAATACGAGATCCACTACGAACCAAGAATATCAATCAAAGGGCAAACCTTGGACGATTTTGTGGCAGACTTTACAGTTGACGCCAAGGAGGAAACAGAAAGCGGAAAACAAGTGATCGAAAATGGGACATGAGAGTTACACGTTGAAGGAGCCTCGAACAATAAAGGAGTCGGAGCGAGAGTGGTGCTAGGAACCCCGTTTGATGAAACAATCGAACACTATCTCATTTGGATTCAACACCTCAAACAATGAAGCTGAATACGAAGCCGTAATAGCAGGAGTCACTCTATTACCTACAACGGGCATCCTCTTAAAGGTAAACGAAATAAAAATCTCTTGTGATTCAATGTTGGTAGTAAAGCAGGTGACGGGGAAGTTCACAACAAAAGCTGAAAAAATGATTAATTACCTACAACGGGCAAAAAGATTGATCCACAAGGATGATCCCAGCAGCGGGAAGGTCAGTCGTGGCATCCTCCATGACAAAAATGTTAGCTTCTTCATGCGGGGGGGATCGCGACTTCCTTAGAAGCAAGAACCTCCTCGAGAGTCGCATCTATCTCCGCTTCAGTGGCCCCGTCCAGAGAGACATTGGGGGGGGGGGGGGGG